>JAWWEE010000122.1:71344624-71358058 GCA_035221455.1 Xenops minutus
GGGCACATCGCGCAGGGATGCGGGATACGGGACACATCGGGATACGGGGCACATCGGGCAGGGATGCGGGATACGGGGCACATCGGGATACGGGGCACATCGGGCAGGGATGCGGGATACGGGACACAGCGCCGGGATGGATCCCAGAGCATCCCTGCCTCCACCTCCCCTCCCGCCCAGCTCATCGCCCGCCTCCGGCTGCCGATAAATTGCTGTAATTAATCCCTATCTCCTTCTTCTTTATTCTTTTCCGACTTTATTCTTGTTTTCTGACGTTGTGAGAAATGTGTGCAGGGTCACAGACTTGGGCAGGAACCAAGTGCTGGGCACTCCCCCGCTCCCCCCTCAAAGTTAGAGATTTTTAGAAACTTTCTTCCAAAGTGTGAGAGGAATTAAAAGCCTTTTTCCTCCACATCAGAAGTGCCAAGTGTTGGCAGGGGCTGCACGACTTGATACCACCCGTTGCTTTTGCATAGGGATGTAATTAAATCTTTTTAAATCTAGATACATCTGATGCAAAACTAGATTTATTGGATGCTGCTACTGGGAGGAAGTAGAAGGAGAGTTTAATCCCCCCAAGTTCTGGATGTGGCTCTGAACTTTTTACCCGTTGGAATAAACATGTAAACAACCTGCTCTGTAAGGCACTGCACCTTTCTATATATTAAATAATGTAATTCAGGTTAAATATCAGTTCATTATCTGGTGCTTGGTAGTACTTCTATCACGGGCAGCTGATGGGAGCTGATTACGACGAGTTGCAGCTCACTCATTAATTACAGTTGATTAACAGAGTTGGATATCACGGGGACCCTTCGCTGCTGCATTTTGCTGTTTTCTGGTGGCTCTGGATCCGAGGAATGTGGGGAAAGACCTCCCTCTAGTGCTGATGTCCGTGTTTCCTCACTGAATTTAATATTCGGTCTCTAATAACACAGAGACTTTTGATTAAGGCTGGTGGGGAGGATGCTGGGGTTGGGTTTGGGGATCTGTTCCCACCCTGGCTCCTCCTGGAAAAGCCCTTTGAGGGAAATGCCACACAGGGAAAGGCCAAGGGCAGCGAAGGGAATGAGATGCAGAAGGGACAGTTCTCTGAGATGAACATTGCCTGGCAAGGCAGGAGAAATGGGGGATGCCAGAGGAGATCTGGGGGGAGAAAACTGGTGTTCTGCTTCAGGTGAGCTGAGTCCCAGTTTAAAGGGTTTCCAAACGAGTGACTTCCCAGAGAAACTTGAGGATCCAGCAGGGAGGGGACACAGGACTTGCTCAGAGGGGCTGCTGGGCTCTGGTTCCCCTGCCAGTGGAGCCCACCCAGGCAGGGAAGGGGCAGGTCTGTGTCTCCTCAGCCCAACCACAGCTGGAGCAGCCTTCCCTGAGCTGCCCTTGCTCACATTTGCACCCAGTTCTTGATGCAACCAACCCCTTAAGACAAAAACCAGCCCAAATCCTCTCCTCCCACCAGGGGTTTGGGTTTAAAACCCTTGGGATGAGAGCAGTGGGTGCTAAGCATCTCCCACTCCGAACTCTCTCAAACTTCTGGTGCATCCATTAAAATGTCCTAATGTACGTGGGAGTCAGGAAAACACAGGGATGAGATGCTCGTGGATGACTGCAGAGTGACGGTTTCCTGCCATTAATTCCCAAAGTTATTTCTCATACAGCATGAAAAGGTTTGCTATGGCAGCACTCTACTTAAGTGTCTCAAATGTGCATTTAATTTGGATTTAATAACACCATTTTTCCTTATGAAAACTCAGTCAATTATTGAAAGCATTTCTTGAGGTTTAGCAATTATTTAAGAGGTACATTTACAGTAAAGTAATTAACTCAAATGGCATGTTCATGGAAATAGTGTATTTAAAACAAATTTAAATATTTGTTAGCAGGAGAAAATATTTTATCCTGCTATAATTTGATAATCTTCACAGTCATTGTCAGGAAAACTTTTTAGTATCATTTAGCAACTTGAGGGAGAGTTTTGAAGACTCTTGGGGCAAAGACTGTTAGGGATATAAAAACAGTAAGTGCTTTTGAAAATGGGACTGGCTCTAGCTGTCACCAGCCATTCATGGCTTCTTCCCACACTGATTGTTGGGTTTTTTCTTATAGAAAAAAAATTAATTTAATGAGAAAATAATGGAATTTCAGACTAGTTTGGGGTGGAAGCGGCATTAAAGCCTATCCCATCCCATCCCACCCCTGCCATGGGCAGGGACACCTCCCACCAGCCCAGGTGGCTCCAAGCCCCGTCCAACCTGCCCTTGGACACTCCCAGGGATCCAGGGGCAGCCACAGCTTCTCTGCCCAACCTGTGCCAGGGCCTCACCACCAGTTTCTGTTTGCCAAAGTGTCACCCACCTGTGAATTTTGATGAAATCTTGCAACCTTATGAGTTTGCTGGTGAGCCATGCTCCTCTCTTCTCCTTGATCTGAACGCTTCTAGTTGAAAAAGGTACTTTAAGTGGAGTGTCTGTAATGATTCACAGTGATTGCCAAAAGTCAGAGGCAATAATACAATATAAATACACGATTTAAATGAGGAAGCATTGGGCTGGTCAGCTTGTTTGACATCATTTGGATGAACATCACGGAAATCTGAATATGCACCACACCCTGGCACGTCCTGCTTTGGCTGGACATCCCAATTCAATGACCATCACCAGGATTTGCCACTGCAGAGCCAACCTTGTTTCTGGAGAGAAGCTCCAATTAAGCAAATCTCTCAGCTCTGTAGTCTTTCCTAATAGGAACATGCTGCTTTGAGCACATTGTTTGGAAGGATATAGCGTTGCTTTGGGAAAGTCAGCCCTGCAAGGAATCCACCCGAGCTGTTCAGAAGATACTTAGGAATTAAGTGTGTCATATGAGAAGGAAACAATACATTTTCTAATCTTTGCCAACCACACAGGGATCCATCTCTCTTACATTTCATGTCCTGAGATCATGACCACGATAAGGACTGACTTAAATCCCACAGACCTTGTTTTTGCTTGCAAATTGGCTTAAGCTCGTCTCCTAATCAGGTAGTTGAACCATTTGTGTTTCTTGGCTGAATTCCAGCCTGGGTTCATCTCTTATGAAATTATTCCAGCTCATTAACCAACCCAGTGATCCCAAATCCAGCCATTATGGGAAAGCACAACACATAGAGCCCGAAAGGGGAAGAGGACCAAGGCAGATTTCAGGTAAGAGCCTTGGGCCCTTAGTCTTGTTACAGAACTTGAGGTCTGATTCCCAGAAGACTGTCCCAGATCCTTCCCATCTCCTCCAGCTTGGCATAGAGACTGAGCACTCACTCAACCTGTCCCAGGTCATGAGTGGTACCAGAATGAGGTCCACCCTCACTCCTGCCAGTGCTGGAGCACTGAGCCCATCACTCTTGTCCTAGACTGTTATTTGGGGTAGATCAGGGGATGGATGGGGCAGCACAAGTCAGTCAGGCACATCAGTCCTGACAGGACACTGCTGAGGGCAACAACATGCTTCTCCACCATGACAGAAAGACACCAAAGTTGCCTTTTGTTGAAAAAGACTCTCTGTTGATGTTCCTGGAACTGGCCCTAAAATGGTCAGCCTTGAGTCAGGGAGAGTTGGAACATGGCACAAAAACATGACACACCCTCCAGTGCATTCCCTCTGTCCATCATTACTTTCAGCTCAGAATTCCCTGATTTATGGAGTGCCGTGATGTTCTGTGTTTTCTTTTCCACTGAAAACTTTTGTGGTGCTTGTTGGGTTTTTTTTCCCCTATTGAGCTTTGAGTTGTTTTAAAGAAACCCATCATAACGCCAAGAGCTCATTTTTAGGTCTCTTGTGTGAAAGGATATAATTTCTGCAGTCCCTGAACTGACACCTGAAGGCATTGCTTCACCTGGATATATTATACTGTTCTCAGCTCATTCAGCTTCAGGTTTTCCAGTGTGCTGCAAAAAAACCCCCAAAATTAGTTTTGCCTCCATTACCTCGAGGGGGTTTTAGCAATCTGAATCCAGTGAGTTATTTTTACTTAATTACACAATGTCTATGGAAGTATTAAAAAAACAAGTTCACGGACTATGAACATGAAGGGAGTTTTACACTAAATTGTGCCATCAGCTCCCTGCTCTATCAGTTTCACATTTTTTAAGTTTCACTGCATCATTACAAGGAAAAGAAGATGAATTCAGGATGAATTTCTTCCCTGAAAGGGTAGATAAGCATTGAAACACACTGCCCAGGGAGGTGGTAGGGTCAACATGCCTGGAAGTGTACAAGAAATGACTGGTTGTGGCACTTTTAGTGATATAATGGACTTGACAAGGTGGTGATGGGTGAAAGGTTGGGCTCAATGACCTCGAAGATCATAATCATAAAATCACAGAATGGCTTGGGTTGGAAGGGACCTTAAAGATCATCCAGTTCCCCACCAATCTTCCACTATGCCAGGTTGCTCCAAGCCCCATCCAGCCTGGCCTTGGACACTTCCAGGGATTGGGCACAGCTTCTTTTGTTATATATCTCTGTCTTTCCTGTCCTTAACAGCACTTTTCCTCTCATTTAGTGCCTTTGTTGGCAATTTTGGCTGCACTTTGCTTTAACAGCTAATCTGCAGCCAAGAGAATATTCAACCTCAGATATTCATAATTTGGCAGCTGTGCCACAGCCATCACTGTCAAGATGTGCAGGAAAATCGTGCACTAATACATTACTGCACCCAACTGTTTCATAAAATAAGGAGTAATCAGAGGTGGATCATTGTTATACAAAGGGATTTTCATACGTTGTCATGCTGAAAATACACAATTGGGTGCTGAGAGCTCTCCTAAACAAATTATTTTCCCCTCAAAAACCTATTAATGTTCATGCTAATTTTCTCACATTCACCCTTTCTCCTGATCCATCATTGACTGCTCTGTTACGGTATTCCTGTTACATGGAATTATTTGGGATAAGAAGGCAGCCCTGGATGGTGAGGACCTGAATTCTGGTCTTTGCTGGCTCTAGGAATTGGCCATCATATTCTTCATAAACAAATATAACCTAAGGCAAACATTTGCTTCTCACACTTTCTCCAGCAAACACGGCTTCAAACATGGGGAGGGAAAAACAAACTCCACAACCACCCTCTCAGCTTTCCAGAACCTCTCTGTTCATTTTTCAAGCTTTATTTTCCCTCGTCCTGGAAGGAAAGCAGAGCAGGAGAAAGCATTAATCTCTAACCACAGTAATTTCCTGAATGCCAGAGAACTGCTGTCAAAACCAAGGATTCACTCACTGCTGGAACATCTGTATCAGATTACTACACTTCCCTTTTTGTTCCTACATCATGGCCTGCAATCAGCCCCTGCTCCAGCCCAGAAGCTGGAAAAAATATCTCTGTTGGGTCCCTACTGGTTTTTAATGTGGTCTTACTCCTTTGCCTCCCTTTCCAGGTTGTTGCCTCTGTACCATTTTCTCCCACTGACTGTCAAGTTGTTGATAACACACATTTTTCTGGAAATATATTTTTCTTCTTTTCCTCTCTGTATATTTTTTCCTAGTTCCTACAGAAAGTGATGGTGATAGTTTTAATAATGACTGATTCCTTGACCTGATTTAGCTCTTTACATAGCTGATGCAAGCAGATTACTCAATGTCTTCATTCATTTTCATGAATCTTTGGGAGTTGTGTCTCTTGTTTGATTGAATCCTTAGATTTCACAATCCCTCATAGCCAAGATCAGAAAGATTGATTGGGATAATACCTTCTGGGAGTTTGCTGCTGGTCTACATATCAGACCTGGATTTCCCTTGAGAAGTACTAATACTGACCCCATGGATTAATCACCAGAAGAAATCATGACCCTCCCAAGTGCCCTGAGATATTTATGTGGACACCCAGAATGTTGTGTGACCACCACCTTCTGCCAGTGCCCCCACAACAAGGCTTGGTAAGGTTTGGAGTAGCCTGGGCTGGTGGAAGGTGTCCCTGCCTATAGCAGAGGGTTGGAACTGGATGGTCTTTCAGGTTCCTCCCAACCCAACCCATTCCATGATTCTATGGCTCTGTGACTTCTGAGGAAATGCTTGAAAAGGAAAAAGGAGGGAGGTACATGGGATAGCCCCAGGCAAGGACAATTTTTGTCAAATGGTGGCTCTTTGCACATGGGTCTTGCCATAATATGCTCAGACCACAGTTCAACTCTGCCAGCCCTTGCAACCTACAGCCCTGTGGGGCAGCTGAGCCCAGCTCACCATGGCCATGGTGATCCAGGGAGTCTAACAGTGGAGACAGAAAATCCTTCCCCTGAAGGATCTTGGTTACTACCTTTGTTTCTTTGCCTTTAACTGCACGATATTATGTAAAATATTTCTGAAATTTCTCTCTAACCCCTTCCTTCCAGCTGGGATGTGCAATTTGAAAGGCATATTCAATAAATGAGGCTACCTCTTTGCCAGTGGGAATGGAGATCTGATCTCACTTTTGGGGTTTGGATCTACCACCTTGCTCCCTGGGAGATCAGGAAATAAAGTATATGCTACAATTACTGGATGATTGCTTGAAAAGTGTCAGCTTCAGAAATACCATGGTTAGAAGTTCACCCAACAGTGTTGTCTAAAGCCCCCTGGGGCAGCACAGAAGAAGAGGAGGTGACTATTTCCCCTTCACCTCAGCAGCCAGGTATCTCAGCCACTGGTAAGGCTGCTGAACTTCCATGGGATTTGGGAACCACATGGAACACTTCCAAACCCCACCAAAGTTCATTTGCAGAAACAGGGCTTGTACCAAAGCACAAAGTGAAGAAATCTGAGAGCTGCAGCTCCGTAACGTTTCCCATCTGAAGAGACATCCCTACAGTGGAGATCTGGGAAGTCTGATTCAAGGCATCTCATTTAAGCCTTGCAAGGACTTTTGTTGCATCCTTGGATGGGCATTCACCTGGAAAATACATCTACATATGGCCCGTGGCTCCTGAAATAGCTCTTTCAAGCTCTGGAGCCCTAGGAATGATTTCATCTCTCACTTGCCCACTCTCCTCCCTGGCCCTGCTTGCCAACAGAAATCCCTGCCCTGGAAGGCCACGTTCACTGGCTGCAATGGCAAAGCAGCAGGGAATCACTCAGGAACTGATGTTGTCATCCAAATGATGGAGCCACTGCAGTGAGGTCATTCCTTTAGCAAAGTGTATCCTAATGGGGCTTCTCTGACCCAGCTCACCCCAAAACTAGAGTGCTATCAGCAATGTTATTTTGCTTTTACTAGCCAAGGCAAATCTGTTGTGCCCTTCTGGCTCGAAATCAGAATGCAGCCATGCAGTCCCTTCAGGGCCAGGGGGAAGAGAACAAGTCTCACCTACATGTGTCCTGCTAAAAGCAAACATCTGGCTAATGCCTTCACATGGCCATTGCTACACCTGTTGTTAAATTCATTACCTTTTTATCTCTGTAGGTTGCATCAGATTCAATACTGGGACCAGCAGCTAGAGACATTATTCAAATACATCTAGAATTTGGATATTTACACAGGTGCAACCTCTTTATTGGAAATAATATTCCCAGACTAGGAAGCTGTTAACATCACTCATGGGGACACACGCAGGGGGATTTGCAGAAGCCAAGCTGAACTGTATGATGGTTCAAGTTAAAAGACCCAAAAAATGCATTTCTGACTTTCCTGGGGATGTCAGGGATGGTTGAGCTGATCAACAAGGTGCTGAAACAGGGATAAGGAGACATCCTCCTCCTGCTGTCAGGCCTGAGAGAGGATTCCACTTTGCAATGGATTACATTTGAACAGAAGGGAAAAGTGGGGCCTTCTGGAAGAGATGTAACTTTCTCAGACACTAATTATCCAAGCTATAGACCCAAACAGGGCTTGAAGATTTGGAAGCAAAGATATCACAGATCACAGAATTGTTAGGGTTGGAAGGGACCACTGGAGGTCATCTAGTCCAACCCCCCTGTCAAGGCAGGGTCACATAGAGCAGGTTACGTGTCCAAAAGATGCACCCACCAAAAAAACATCCCCACATGAACACTCAACATTTTCATGCCATAAAGAAAAAGATGCAGCATGAGGTACCAAAGGCATTTCTACAACAAATAGTCCTTCCAAGCATCACAAGCTCCCCCAGGGCACCTGACCCCAGGCAGGGTCCTATTCTGCTGCTCTCCCTGTGCCAGAGTTCAAGAAGCATCTGGCCAATGCCCTCAGGCACAGGGTGGGATTGTTGAGGTGTCCTGTGCAGCACCACGAGTTGGACTCAATGATCCTCGGGGGTCCCTTCCAACTTGGGACATTCTGTGATTCCATAAAGTCCTAGTTCAGCATCCTTTTTGCAAAAACAGCTTCTCAGGCTTTTATTTCTGAGCAAAAGAGGCAGCCCCTGACAAACGAGAGGGGCATTGGTTGAGGGCTCCAACCACACGTGCCAGCTGATGGTCTGGGTTTCTAACTGGTAGGAAAAAATACAGCAATGGCAAACAAACACTGACACTTGGGCGAAGTGAAATTTCCCAAAGAAACAAAACTGCCAACAGAAATATTTTTCTGTGATAACAGAGCAATTCTTTCTTGCAATCTTGACCTTTTGCAGCATTTTTATTTATATATTTAGTTGTGCTGTGGCTTATCTTTTATGCTGTTATTTATCTTATTCTATACATCAGGGACTGCCCTTTTTACATCATCATTAGCAATTGTTTTGCTAATTGCTAATTCTGTTAGTGATTTCTGAAGTAATTTGCCTTATGTTTTGCTCATTCCTCCCAGGAAAAAAAAATAAAGTTTGGAAATGCGGATCTAAAATGTCCTGCTTGGTACTGGAGTGTTTTATTATATGGCTTTTAAGAGAGCAAAAGGCAAAAAAAAGAACATCCCTGCGGAATGCTTCATTTTGAACACATCAACATTCCCACTGAAATAACAAACATGTCCCCCCAGCCCTATAAACCACATTTATCTGCTTGTTCTATCTGCCCACCCCACCTGCCTCGGCCTCCCAGAAACACACAAAGAATCTGGCCTCTCTCCTGGGCTCTTGCCCACTGGATTAGGCTTGTCTGAGATGTGGGGGGAAGGTTTGCTCCTCCAGAAACACCCATGGTCCATGTGTGTCAATAGGAACTGATTGCTGATGGCCAAAAGACGCCACCTTGCTTTAATGCCCCTTTCTGGTTTGAGTTTGGAGGCATCCCAGAGGGTTTTGGGATGTTCTGCCCAAGGCAAGGCAAACTCGCCTCTACAAACACTTAAATATTACCATTTTGCCACTGTTCTGCACTCTGATGGTGAGCAGGATCCATTTCTCCCACCTCTGGACCAAGAAATGCCCCAGGCAGATGCAGCATAGCCCATCTTCCTTTGCAGAACAAGGGTAGAATCACAGAATCATTGAATGGTTTGGGTTGGAAGGGACCTCAAAGAGCATTTAGTTCCAACTCGTGCCATGGGTAGAGACATCTTCCACCCAGGGCACCACTCTTCTTGTTCTAAAACCTTCAGTGCATGCAAATGCTGATCAAAGCCTCTAAGCTGTGTGTTTTGAACCAAAAAACCATCTTTCCTTTCCAAGACTCGGGTGTACCATGTAATTACAGCGTGACAAACACTGTTCACCAGGTGTGTGTGTGTTTTTACTTATTTAAAGAGCCCTGCTCACATCACTAAATCACTAAGTCCTAGCAGAACCTCTGCCCCCAAATGGTAAAAAGGTGTAAAACGAGGAAGGAAAGAGATGTAAAACCACAAGAGGGAAGGAGCTGTACCTTCTTCCAGCTCAAGCCCAGCACATTGTCAAGGTCCCAGGCACTCACATATCTGTGTGTTTTATTCAAGCCCCTCAGTTCCTCCACACACACCTACCCCAACACTTTTATTTGGGTGTAAGTGCATCAGTATAAACCTGCTCCTCATTAGTTTAAATTAACCATAATGGCCCTGATTGAAACACAAACAAGGAGACAGATGAAAAGCAACGAGGCAACAGGATGGTAATGAAGCTGACGATTTTCTTTGGCTGATTTGGGGTGATGGCACAGAATGTGATCTCTTCCTGCCCTGGCTGGGAGGGGAAAGGCATCAGTGAAACCTCAAGGGTTTTATGCATGGTTGGGGCAAGTCCATCCATCCTGGAGACTTTAGGAGAGGAGAGCTCAGTCAGGGAGGGCAAAATGCAGGGCAGATGCAACCTAATGGCATTCCCAGCACATCACTTGGGAGAAACCTCTCTTTGCTTCCTAGGTGGTTAAAATCCTGCTGTACGTGAGAAGCTTCAGTCCAGCCTCAGCTTTGGAGAAAGGCACATGTTTTCTTTATCTCTGGATGTCACTGGATAGATTAGAGGAGATATATTTATCTAGACAGCAATCTGTGTTGTTGCAAAGATATGGCTACAGAATTCCATGGGCTGAGATCATCCCATGCTGAGTTTAGCATCCCAGTAAGAAACAATCCTTCATTTTGGTGGTTGGCGTGTTTCCAATGAGTAATTTGGACCCAAGTGTTGGGTGTTTGGACTTCTTTCTTTTTTTCTTTTTTTTTCTTTTTTTTTTTAATTCACGTTAAAAAAGCTGTGAAGAGTTTGCTGGGTGGGTTATTTTAAGCAAAACCATCCTCATGAACATTTTCCTTGTGCACCATTTGTTCCCGTTTTCTTGTATTTTCCAGTTTGCTTGTTCCCAGCAGGGTCAAAAACCCACCTCAAGGAAGGAGGGTGAACGCTTAAGGAAGAAGAGAGTGTATGAAAGAAATAAGGAAGATCAAAAATGTGCATTACCTTCAAAGATTGTCAAGGAAAATAAATAAATAAATATGCTGTAATATATTTGTCCACTCTCATACTCAGTGTGTCCACAGATCTCCCAAGCTCTGACAGCAACAGTTAAATCACCCCACTGTCCACTTGTGCTGCCCTTTAAAATAACTTTTTCTTTTTTTTTTTTTTTAAGAAAGAAAAGTTGAAAAATCGTGGATAAACACACTCCAAGGAAATATTTCCTGTGTACAGTAGAAAGAAGCTGAGGGAGAGCCCCTGCCACACTGGGGTCAGTCCCCATTGCAATGTATGGAGGCAGGTCACTTGGAAGAAACCAGTGTAAACAGGATCTGCTTTTATCAGTGGGAAAAAACCCCATCCCCGTTTAAATTAGCCAGAAATATGTGCCTATATGTTATAGTCACAGGCTGCTGTGTCCAAGTCCTGCTGCAGGGTTAAGGCAGAGGCGTGGAGCTGCCGATCACACTCTGTCCCCACATGCAAGAGCCTGGCTGTCCCCTCTGCTTGGGGAAGGAGCCAGGGAGTGGCAGCACATGCCTGTACCCCGAGCAGGATGTTTGCACTGGGGTGTCAGGACCAGGGCAGGATGCTTGCTGGAAGTCCTGCATGTGGGGCAACAAAGGGAACCTGCCAGCCTGGCAGGACACCCTTCTGATGGGATGCTGGGGCTGAGGGACACAGGATAGTCTGGGAGGACATCCTCTTGGTAGGATGCTGGGGTTGAGTGACAATGAGAGCCTGGTAGGACATTCTCCTTGTGGGATGATGGGGTTGAGGGACACATGGGAGCCTGGTAGGACATCCTCCTGGTGGGATGATGGGGTTGAGTGACACATGGGAGCTTGGTAGGACATCCTCCTGGTGGGATGATGGGGTTGAGGGACACATGGGAGCCTGGTAGGACAACCTCCTTGTGGGATGATGGGGTTGAGGGACACATGGGAGCCTGGTAGGACAACCTCCTGGTGGGATGCTGGGGCTGAGGGACACGATAGCCTGGCAGAACACCTTTCTGGTGGGACGCTGGAGTTGAGTGACACATGAGAGCCTGGCAGGACATCCTCCTGGTGAGATAATGGGGTTAAGTTACACAATAGCCTGGCAGGACACCCTTCTGTTGGGATGCTGGGGTGGAGTGACACATGGGAGCCTGGTAGGACATCCTCCTGGTGGGATGATGGGGTTGAGTGACACATGGGAGCCTGGTAGGACATCCTCCTGGTGGGATGATGGGGTTGAGTGACACATGGGAGCCTGGCAGGACAACCTCCTGGTGGGATGCTGGGGCTGAGGGGGACCTGCCAGCCGTGCAAGGCACCCTCTTGGTAGAATGCTGTCTTGGGGGGGGACCTGCCAGAGTGGCAATGCATTCTGGTGGGTTCTATGGCTGGGGGGACATGCCAGCCTGGCAGGGCATCCTCCTGGTAGGATGCTGGGGCTGGCAGGGACATGCCAGCCACGCAGAGTCCTCCTGGTGGGATTCTCTGTCTGGGGGGTACATGCCAGTCTGTCCGGGCACCCTCCTGGTGGGATTCCAGAGCTGGGAGGGGACACAGTAGATAGGAAGGGCATCTCTCTTGGTGGGATGCTGGGGGGACACGCCAGCCTGGCAGGGCATCCTTCTCGTGGGATGCTCTTCCTGGGGGTCCTGCCAGCCATGCGGAGCATCCTCCTGGTGGGACGCTGGGACCGAGCGGGGCACGCCGGACTGTCAGCGCATCCTCCTGCTGGGATACTTGTGCCGGGGGGCCAGGGCACGGGAAAGGGCCCCTCTCCGGGGGACCCCCGTGCCGGGGGATGGGGGGACGCGGCCCCGACGGGCAAACCCTTTGCTCTGCTGCCGCCCGGCGGTGGCGGCGGGGACGGCGGGGCGAGGGGACCCCCACCCCGGGGGCTGCGCCCACCGCTCTGCCCCCTCCCCTCCGTGCGTGCTTGAAACCTGCAACCCCCCCGTCCATCACATCCCCTCCCTCCGTGCGTGCCCGGAGCCTGCAAACCCCCCGTCCATCACCTCCCTTCCCTGCGTCCCTCAAACCTGCAAACCCCCCGTCCATCACCTCCCCTCTGCCCGCCGCCTCTGCTGCCCAGCGCGACTTGCCCCGTCCTGCAAAGCAGCGCTGCTGCCGCCCCCTCCTCCTCCTCCTCCTCCTTCCCTGCCTCCTCCTCCTCCTTCTTCCCTGCCTCCTCCTCCTCCTCCCCGACAGCACCTGACGTGCGGGGCCCCCGTCCCGCCTCTCCTCCGCTCTCGGCTCTCTGCTCCGAGGGCAGCGGAGCCGCCGGAGCGCAGCGCAGCGCCCGGAGCATGAGCGGGCGGGCAGGGGGGCTCCGACCGCGCCTCCCCCCCGGGCTGAGCGGCGGGGACAGCCCTCGCCGGGGCGGGGGGCAGCGCGGCAGGACGGCGTGAAGCCCCCTCTCATCCCTCCGTGCTTCTCGCAGCCCTCTCTCCATCCTTCTCGCAGCCCTCTCTCTATCCCTCTCTCCATCCTTCCCTCCATCCCTTTCTCCATCCATCCCGCTCTCCATCCCTCCCTCCATCCCTCTCTCCATTGCTCTCTCTATCCCTCCCTCCATCCCTCCCTCCATCCCCCCTCCATCCTTCTCGCATCCCACTCTCCATCCCTCCCTCCATCCCTAGCTCCATCCCTCCCTCCGACCTTCCCGCCATCCCTCCCGCCATCCCGCTCTCCATCTATCCCTC
>JAWWEE010000122.1:71369889-71389317 GCA_035221455.1 Xenops minutus
CCTTGGACACTCCCAGGGATCCAGGGGCAGCCACAGCTTCTCTGCCCAACCTGTGCCAGGACCTGCCCACCCTCCCAGGAATGAAAAAGAGGAAGAAAGAGCAAAGCACAGTTTCCCAAATATTGCATCTCTCCCTTTCTTCTGCCTTGGAAAAGCCCAAATAGCCAAGCTATTTGGGATTAAATGATGTTGTTCTTCCCTTCCAGTGGCACCACACAGTTACAGCCCTTCAGGGCTCTCTGCAGATGGACCTACCCAAGATCCTTAATGATGCACAAGCTCATTAGTCATGTGCTTCAGCCTCTCTGGTGTCGGGGGCTGCACAAACAGGGGTGCTATTTCTGGCCCTTGGGAGCTCAAACTAGTGGATCCAGATGGATGTGGGAGGCAGGAGAGCACCCAGTGGTATCTCTGTGCAGGCAGACTGCAGTTTTGCCAGCATTTAGGCAAAAGGAGTGGGGAATGGTGGTGCAGGTATTGGCAAGTAGCTTCTGGGAATGCCCCTAAGGAGAAGGGTCCAGTTTTCATTACACCTGATCACCTGCTTGGCCACCACCCTCCCTGCCTGGGTCCCCTTTCCTGAATATCTCCTTACCTGCACTCCCTTTCACATCCATGGCTCTGATAAGCAAGGAATGTAATTATTTCTGGTGTGCAGGTAAACAGAGAAATTAGGACCAGACTCAGAGGTGATGATTTCTGTGTGTAGCTGTCTATGGGCAGGTGGATCTCTCAGTTCCCCTTGCTGTCCATGCCTACAGAGCTGGATTGCTATCCAGGTTTGGATTGCAATTTACTTCCCTAGAATATGCCCAGCGCTGTCCAAGATCCCCTGAGGCAGATGAAACAACCCTGTGGGGTTTTTGGCTGCAAAACAGGACCTAGAGAAGCTCTGTGCTCTTCTAGAAGGACTTCCAGAGACAAGGAAAGACATGCCTTGTACCTTTTTCTCCAGGGGTACAAGGCATGTGGACAACCACGGTGTCTCCTTTAAGATGACCTGGATTGCACCCTGGATTGTTTTCCCAAGATATTAAAAAGAAAACCAGACACTCTCGTGTAAGATACATCTGTAACCTGCCCACACAAACATTTCTTTCTCTGTCCCATAAACTGGAGTGTAGGATGTGCCCTAAAGCTTGATATCTTGGCATGTCAATACCTTTCCCTCCTATGCCCCTTTCCACAGGCTGATTGCAAAGCTGTGTCCTGAAAGGGAAAATAAAGGGGTCACTACTGCCTTCTCAGATGGCCTGTGAGGGATCAATCTGGCTTCCTTCACATCACTGCCAAGCACTGAAGAGCACACATGATGCTTCAGGCAGGAATAGTAAGAAATATATATAAGTCTTTGAAGGAAGGGCTTAATCTTTGCTGATGGGCAGAGATAGAGAAGAGTCATCTGAGTGACTTCATTGGTCTCACCTCCCTGTTTCTTTTGTAGTCTCCATCACTTTGCCTGTTTATCTGGACAATTTGTTTTCCACTGGCTTTCAAAATAGATGGAAAACATGGAATCTCAGTGGTGGGTTTGGCCTCTCCATTTAGGACACGTAGTGATGGGAAGGTGTTGGATTGGGTGGTGGTGAGCACAAGGCTTGTCTCATCACAGCTTTAGGTCTTTGCCCACCTTCTGATGCTGAGACATCAGAACCATCTCAGAAACACAAAGAATGGCATTCAAGGCCAGCTTGGACAGGGCATGGAGCAACCTGGTCTAGTGGAAGGTGGCCCTGTCCATGTCAGGGGGTGGAACGAGATGATCTTTAATGTTCTTTTCCACCCAAACCATTCTGTGATTGTCTAATTCTATAATTCTATGACATTCTATGACACACATGATGCACAGACTCCTCCTGGGATCCATTAGCATCCCTTAAAGACCCCAGCAGGCAGTGTGGCTCCTGCTCTCCTACAGAAGGGATCCAGGAGCTTGCCCCAAAGGTCAGGGGAATGAGGACGTGGGCGGTTTCATTTTCCTGCTAGGACGACAGGGCAAGGGAAAGTATTTACATTGAAAACAGAACTTTCCCAGTGTCTGTGGCTGTTGGAGTCAAAGGGGAGGGGGCTCAGTGGAGAGTGTTTACATTGAATGGGGCCATCAGCCTGTCAGGATGGATTCCACACGGTCTGGAAAAGGTCTGTTCCTTCTCCCTGGGTGCTCTCACTGCACACCCATCAGCCTGCACTTAGACAAACCACAGGTGATGGAATTAACAGCCTGATGTATGGAACAAAAATAGTTTGCTCCAAACCCAAGCATTTACTGCTCAGAGCAGAACCAGGTGACTCACAGCAGAATTCAGATAATGGAGAGCAATGTTGCAGAAATGTGATCACATCACATGCAGTGGCAATCCCTCAGTGCCTTCTTCCTTTATAGCTTTTCATCTTCTTCTTCCTCTTCACACTTCAACTCCTATTTGAACCCTCTGTGGCTCTGGTGTGAAAATGCCACAGGCAGCTGTCAGTGCCTTGAGAAAGGATTGACTTCCACTGCAGCTCCCTGTGGATGACCTGTGGTCCCCTGGGACTTCATGTATGTCCCAGTCCCTGAACCTCTTCTGCTGTACCTTTGGAGAGACCATGCTGGATCTTACTGCATCCAGTTCTTGGAAATTTGATTTTTTGCAGTGGGAGCATATCAGTGTCTCATTGCAAATGATTTAGTTTTGTGTCCATGGGATCTTCCTTAAGGAGTTATATTCTTTCCTTGGCGCTCACTCTTCTGGCAAGCAGTTGCTCAGAAGTCTTCTTCCCCTGTAGCCTCTTTTGGTGCATTGAACAAGCTAAAGTTCATCCCACCTAATGAATTCCCTTTTGCCTTTGTCATCTGATCCATCTGGATTTGCTCTCCTTTAGATCACAGATGGTTTGGGTGCTTTGGGAGACCAACCTTGTGCTTTACACTCAGATTCTTGAAGATACACCAGAAAAATGTGAGTCTGGGCAAGTATTCCTTTGTGGTAGTAACCCTGCTGTCCCTGCTAGCAATAGTCCTGACAGATCACACTTCCCACCTGGAGGAGAGATGGAGGCAATCACCTGGACTGTGTTGGTGAAGATCCCCTGTGCAGCTTTGTGCTCTGGCTGTTCAGTTGGCACTGGGTTTAGACTCTTCTAGGTCGTGCCACAGAGATTTCCAAGGAAAAGTGTCTGAAAAATAAATGGTTGCTACCTGCCATGCCCAAATTCATGCTTGGGATTTCACCAGAGGGTTTATTCTGTAAGCTCATCTTCTTCACTGCTGTTCTGTTGTGACTCTCCAAAGGACCCTCCTTCCAAAATCAGTTGGAGGGATCCCACCTCGAAGCCTTGAGGTCCCATCAGCCTGTGCAAAAATGTGGATTAAGAAATGCTGCTCCACTGCCAGATGTGAGTCATCTGCCTCTCAAAATTAAGGCCACCATGGTGACCGGGTCAAGCACCCCAGAAAAATGGTCTGGGAAAGTCCATTTTTCTTTCTTGCTATTTATTTCTTGACACTTCCAAACGACTTCCTCTCACCCTTCTCCTTCTCCACCCCAGGAGTGACTGCATTTCAAGATCACAGGGGGCCACAGAGACTTTATCCCAAACTGCATCATCTCTCAGGCACATGCTGTGATTCTTGGGGTGTGCTGTGCAGGGCCAGGAGTTGGACTCCATGAACCTGATGGGTCCCTTCCAACTCAGCATATTCTATGTTTTTTTATGCTTCTATGATTCTATGATCTATCACATGAATTTGAAAAAACTCTCACAGTCCATGAGAAATCCCTTTGCATGTGAAGGGAGAGACAGAGGGACTGAGCCAGCCATAGATGTCACCAGAATATGGTTTCCTCACTCTTTTGCCATCAAACAGCCCATCAGTAGGATCTCAGGTGGACAGGCATTGGAGTTTAGCCTCAGTTGCACCCCTTCCATACAGGTGATCGTGGATCATACCTGCACTAAGCACCCAAGAAAGAGAAAACACCTTTGCACCAGTCACAGCAGCAAAGAACCTCAAGGTTAGAAGGTCTGTTTGGATGAAGAATTCAGGAACTTCTTTTCTTAGCAAACCCTTAGTTTATGCTTAGCCTTGCTGTCCCATCCTTTCCCATCTCCAGTGCCAAAAATGTCCTCTGGCACCTAACTCTCTTTGCAAGCACCTCCCAGCCCCCTAGACAAGGGGTTCTGCTTTTCTCCCTCCTCCACTTCTCATGCCAGTAGTCATCTCTGTCTCTTGGGGTGAGTAAAAATCCTCCTGAGGGATCTGTCAGGCACCCAGGCAATGGTTTGGGCATTTCTGATGGCTCTGCACAGGAAGACACTGAATTTAGGTGAGGCCACCACTGTTGTCACCCTGATCCTTGTACAGATCCTTGTATTCAGCTTGTTTCCTTCCTTCACAAGGCTGAATCCTTCTTTCTTGAGGGGCTGTTGGTCTCCATCCCATTTGAATGTCTCTTTTAACCAGCTCTGCTGGCACTAGGCTGGTCACTCAGCAAAGTTTCATCACCAGCAAGTTTTTCCTTGATTTCATTCCTCTCCAATGTTGTCCTTATTGCTTGTTGCTCCATTTGATTCCCTACACGAAACAGAAACACCGTGGCAGGTTTTGACAGGTAAACTGGAGTTTTGGGTCCTGCAGACTTTGTCAGAAACCACCAAGGCTGACATCAGTGCTAAGCTGTGCCTCTATGACCCCAAATACTGGTAAGGAGTGACAAACATCCCACCAGACAGATGTTTCCATTAAATTTGGGAATGCCTGCAAAACCACACAGAAAAGGCCTACAAATGAAAAGCAAACTGAGCTGTTTATTGCCCTTAACAAACAGGGGGAAAAAAACCCCAAACAAACAGCAAAACAACAGAGAATGCCAGAATGTGATCATTTGGGAACAATTCATTATTTGTTATTCCTACTAATCAAATCTGTTTGGGCTGCAGTTCCAACGAGGAGCATGCATGTAGGAGCTGGAATTCCCATTGCAAAATGATAATTCCTCCCTCTAAAGACTTTATTGCCTTGGGTTTGCGAGTTTAACTGTGCAGATTGTTGACCTCTGGGCACCATTAGGTTGTGGGACTACCACAAATGGTCCACAACAGAGGCACAGAAGAATATCAAGCATCAAAATGTGTATGTTTTCATTGAAAAGTTGGATAATGATGCTGCTGAATCACCCAAGGGAGATCCAGAAGGCTGACAATGGTCCTTTATCAGCAGATTTAGGATCTAGTGAGGGAAGAGTTGGGCCAACAAAAGAAAATTAAATTCTCTTTTTCAAATTGATGCATAGTGTCCTATTTCCTCTTGAGTTGTGATTATATTTGGTTTATAAACTAAAATATAAGCAAATTGTAATACAAACTGCTTTGGCATGTGTTCCTGCCTACCTCAAAAGAAAAGTTTGGCTTAGAAAAGTTCCAATATTGAAACTTTGCCTATGTTTTCCAAATCCTCTCCTTCTCCCATGTGTGCATTGGCCAAAATAATTTGATGAGTTGGCCCTAAATGAAAAATTGTGGGTTTGTCTCTTCTAATCTGGGAATGAAAGAGGCAACCAATAATTTTTTACACTGCTATCTTCAGATGGCTCTTTTTCTGGCAGACTGCATGAGAATGGTGTCAGGAGAGATATCCTGGCACAGTTGGAAAGCTCTTGGGAATCTCTGTGTATAAAGTGATTAAGAAGGTTGTATAATGAAGCAGACACTGGTCATTGCTTATGAACAGCTATAATATTTCTTAGTTGTACCAGGGTTTTTTTGCAGAGCAAGTCCCAGGTTGAAATGCACCATTGTTGCTCTGTATATCCCAAAAGCCATTTTAGGGGAGCAAGTGGCCTCTTTCAAAGGAAAGACACGGAGTGTTAACAGTGGCAGAGCGCAAGAAAGGATGTCACCCAGCCCTTAAAAACTAATCACCTTTGAGCTATCCCAAAATCCAGGCAGGAGGGGTCACTTTGACCCTGCTGGTCTGCAGGTTGTCAGTGCACTTGGCCATGGGAGCATCACTGAGGGTCAGGCACCGGGTCAGGCTCAGCCACAGGGACAAATTCTTCCCAGTGTCACCTCAAACCCCCTCTCTGGGGCTCTGGGATGGGTGGTGTCACCCACATGTCTTTGTGTTGGCCACAGCTGGGACACCTGTGCCACAGGAGGTGAGGAACAAGGGCAGGTTCCCAGGGCAAGGACCGAGGGAGTCCTGACAGCCTGCAGGGCCACCCCATAAAGTGGATTGTTTCCTCTCTCTCAGTGGAAGCATCCAGGGATTTCTCAGCGCCAGGACATCAAAGAGCAGATTAGAACCAGCTGTCTCATGGAGCTAATTGATAGCAGACCTCTTGATTCCACAGGGAGGGCTCTGAGGGAACCAAGCCAAGGGAGGTTGAAAGGAATGAACAAAGGATCATGGATGTTCCAGAGTGTGAGCAGGGCAGAGACCATCTCCACCCCAGGGTCTCCTCCAGGGACCAATGTCCCAGCTGGTCCAGCCCCTCCTGCTTCCCTGAGGACACAGTCCATCAGTGGGCTCTGCACTGATTTGTCACCCAGCACCCAGGGGAATATCTGGTGTCACTCAACTTCTTCATCTTGTTTAAGTAACGGAGTGCAAGGACAGGGCAGGATGTCTGTACAGGCTGGGGGATGAAGGGAGAGCAGCCCTCGGGGTGCATCTGACAGATGAGCATCTGGACACAACCCAGCAATGCGTGTTCACAGCCTGGAAAGCCAAGAGCATCCAGGGCTGATCCCACCGTGTGACCACAGGTTGAGGCAGGGGATTCTCCCCCTCTGCTCTGCTCTGCCCTGCTGAGACCCCAGAGCTGCCTCCAGCTCTGGGCTCCCAGCACAAGAAGGATTTGGAGCTAGTAGAGCATGTAAGAAGAGGCCATGAAGATGCTCCAAGGACTGGAGCATCTCTGCTAATGGAAACAGGCTGGGAGAGTTGGGGCTGCTCAGCCTGGAGAAAAGAAGGCTCTGGGAGGGCTTATTGCAGCCTTTAGTGCCTAAAGGGGGCTTTACAAATGATGGAGGGAAGCTTTTCACCAGGACCTGTAGTGACAGGACAGGGGGCAACAGTTTTAAACTGAAAGAAAGGAGGTTGAGATTGGACTTAAGGACAAATTTTTAGTACACTGATGATGTTGTAGCTCTGGCACAGGTTGGGCAGAGAAGCTGTGGCTGCCCCTGGATCCCTGGAAATGTCCAAGGCCACGATGGACGGGGCTTGGAGGAACCTGGGCTGGTGGAAGGTGTCCCTGCCCATGGCAGGGGGTTGGAACTTTAAGGTGTCTTCCAACCCAAAGCATGCCATGACTCAGTGGTGCTGTGTCACCCCAGTGACTGGGAATCATCTGAAAACCAGGACTTAGAGAAGCAGCCATCATCCATTAGTGCCTCCTCCAGAGGGTCAGTGTAGGATATTCTGCAACTCAGCAGAATTTCTCCGTGCTTTGACTCTGCAGAGAAGCAAAAATTACCTTATTAGATCAAATGGGATTTCCTCCCCAAGGACAAGCTGAAATGAGTGTCCATTTGTCAGGGCAGGTTTTAATCTTCAGTAACTGGAAGGACTTTCTTCTAACAGAAGGTGAAATTGTCTGAGTAGAAACATTTTGTCCTCCATTCTCATCAGAGATCAAAAGAATAAGAGACCCTATTTCCCACTGCTTGTATCACTTCTGTGCTTCCAAACCAGCAGCTGAACTTGGTGCCCCAGCTGGGGATGGACGTGCTGGAAGAAATGGAAGTGGAGAGTGCGAGGCTGAAATGCCTGATGGCATCCAGGGTGCTGCAAAGCACAAATGTTGTCATGCAGACCTGCCTGTATTTGCATTTTCAGACCTGGAAAATGGCTATTCCAGGTACAAAACTGGCAGTGTAGCTGCCTGCAGGTGATTGATTGCACCTTTGCATTCAATTGCTGGGAAATGGTGCTTTACACGTGCGAGGAAGTGAGGAAAAGAAAGAAAAGATCAATAGTCAGAAGTTAAAATGGGAATGGAGAACAGATCCATCCATCCCTTCTCCTTTATTGGAGCAGTCATCCCAGAAGGTCCTGTGCTCTCCAGTGCCAACCCAGAGCAGTAAATGCAAACTGGTCCCATTTGACCTCCTTACTGGAATATTTGGGGCATGGACTCAGCCTCCTGCACACCTGCCAAGCGCTTCCCATTCTCCTGTTTGCAGTGGCCCGAAGTGAGTGAAACATTTCAGCAGACACTGAATTCCTGAGGTTCCCAAGGATCTGCTCTGGGTGCTGGCCAGCGAGGGAGGATTGCCTTGGGAAAAGCCAGTTGGAAAACCAAGCGGAAATATCCCAGGTTTAGCAGCCTCCCCTTCAATCACTGCTCGTGGCTCCAGGGCAGCCCAGCCAGGCCAAGTTTCCGTGGCTTTCTTGCCATGCAGCCATCAGAGTGAAACCTTGGCAGCTCTCTGCTCTAACCCAGGCTTGACTCCTGGCTCCAGCACAAGTAACCTGGAAGCCCAGAGCCATCCTGGCTCCAGAAAGGATCTTCTCGTGCTTCGAGGCTTCCCGCTACAAGTAGGTTAATTTGGGGGACTTTGAGACACTCCAGATTCCCAGATTCATAAATTCCAAGGATTGCTGGGCTTCCTCTGCCTGAACTCCTGTCCAGGGGAAGCCCAGGGAATGCAGCTGGCCAAGGGCTTTGCATCTTCTATGCCTTCCTGTGGCTGGGGAAGCTTGAGAAGGGAAGAGGGGAGGCTGCCCCACTCTGCAGACCCATCTAGGGGTGGCTGACTGTTGGCATGGCTGTCTCCATGGATTAACAAGTGTTTCTACATCAGCTGCTGGTTGTCAGGTTTCCAGGGACACATCCCTTTTAGACAGAACTCTGCACCAGAGGTTCTTAAAATTCTTTTTTTTTTTTTTTAATTTTATGGTTCCTGGGAAATTTTCATTAATTTTTATTGTTGGTTTTGTTTTGGGTTTTTTTTAAGAAAACAAATATCAAGCACTGAAATTTCCCACAAACCAAGCATGTGGATTTCCATTTAACTCTGTTCCTGGGCACAGATAGACATATTCTACAAAACCCAAGTCTTAATAATTTCTTCTCATCACATTAAAATCCTGGGGATTTGTGCCACTGGCTTTGTGGGATTGTAGATAATTGGGGATGGGAATTGTTTTAAGAGATGATCTTGCCCCTCCCTTGACCTCAGGTCAGAGAAAATAGATCTGGCCTATAAAATGAGCATGTAATGGAGTATTTCCATTACATGGGAATCTCTGGTTGTTCTGGTGTTATGAAACTGGTTCCAGTGTGCAAATCTGCTTTTGCTGCTTCATGTAATTCAGGCAGAATCTGCAGCACCACAAGTCAGTTCTGTGTGGGTCATCACTGAGGACAAAGCTCTTTCCCCCAACAGCAGTGCAAGTATGATATGAATAAATGATGTGTGATGTAAATTCACCCTAAATCCAATTCCTGATTAACAGCCTCAGCCTTTTCTGCCTCCTCTTTCCCAGCAGCCCCATTGCCCCAGTCTCTTAAATGGTTTTCTTTATCCTAGGACTTCCCTACACACATCCTCACCTTTCCCTGAAGTACAACTGATTGTTGTAGGATGTGAATTGGCTGAGACTGTGGTTTTCCAGCAGATGCTTCCAAGCACCATAATTTTCAAAGGAGCACAGACTACCTCACACGTAGGTTGAATGGCTGAACCCATGGTATATGTTATTCAGAAGTATTTATTTACCTTTAAAATGCAAAGCCTGATTTGATTCTGTTTTATTTTTGGTGCAGCTGAATATTGTCACTTGTCCTTGGGATGCTGGAATTTTGCCACCCTCAACCAGGGCATCTTTTGCTGTGCCTTGCTTGATTTAGTGACTTAGAAAAAGCTCCAAATTTCTAACCAGACACTTGGAACCCAAGGGGAGAGTTGGGCACCAACATGATGCACTGCTTTTTGCACAGAAAACCTGCTTGGCTATGTTTTCAGTGGTGGTTGCACCAGATACCTCCAGAGATCCCCAAACTCATTCTTTCTGTGCCTCTCAAGTCAGAAAAAACAATGTACCTGGAAAAGCTCATCCCTAGAAATTAGTCATTGGGCAGCTACAGGGCTGTGTACACTTTGGGACTAAATAAGCTCTGGTTTCATGGAAAATTTATCTGTGGAGTGATCTGGGCCTTCCAGGTGTAACAGGAGGATAAAAACCACGGGTGTTGGGGAAAGCATCAGCTCCATATATCCAAGGCTAAAGGCAGAAGTTCTCAGCTTCATGAACTCCCTGTGGTTTGCCCCACTATGCAGGAATAGCAGCCCAAACACCTTTTTCCTCACCCCAACATACACAGGTACATCCTCATTTAAAGAGCTTGATTCACCTAGAAAAGCAATTGTTTCCTAAACAAGAAAATAGTTGCCTGGCTCCAAACAGGAATTACTGCCCCATTCCCTGCTACCTTGGGTCATGCACTCTGGAATTCAGAGTATCCCAGTGATCCTGTGTGCCCCGGTGCACGATTAGGGAAATTTATGCCAATTATCCATTGGCATATAGGGTTGGAAGGGCTGAGATCAGGGCACTGAGCCCCTTTCCTCTGCAGACAAATGGCAGGAGGTCACTCTGTGTGTCACCAGGCTTGTCCCAGCAGAGAGCTCGGCATCCAAGGTACACTGGGATTAAACTACACTTATTAAGACCCTCCCCAGCAGTGGTGGCTTGGAGGCAGCTGAGACACATGGCCAGGCCAGGCTTTGCAAAGCCTCTTAGAGCTGCCACTGCCTCCTCAGCCTAACAGTGTGTGATTTCTCCCAGCCTGCTGTATCCCCTTTCCAGCCATCCAGGATGAATCCAGCACTGCATCTCCAGCTGGAGAGCTGGCACTGAGGAATATGAGTGTGTTGGCCTGCAGGGTTTTTCAAGATATTTGCTGAAAAAGAGCCCTCTCTTTCTCCTGAAGTCTTCTGCTGATGTGCACAAGGACATCAGAGTCTCAGGTCTCAGGCACTGCTCTTCCACGCTCACATTCAGGCTTCCAGCCTCTCTTTTTTGTATTCCGTGAAGTATCCTGGCCAATTCACCATATTTTTTTTTAAATTTTATTATTTTCTTAATATGGATTTTATTTTGGAAAGCAGACCAGCTCTAGCTCCTCAGTCTGACCGGGGAGAGCAGTCAGTTTTTGAAAGGACCATCCCTCAAGGGTCCCTTGCAGGGAGAGCTCCAGGTGACATCCACCCAAATTGAGTCACAGAGGAGAGCAGTTCCATCCTCTCTGGGTCAGCAGGAGGGAATGGGACCCCTCAAAGGCAGAAACAAGGTGGTGGTCACTGAAATCACACCAGCTGGTAGGAGAAAATAATATTCCAGATGCTTCTGTGCTACAGGCATGGGATTTGAGAACTTTTTATGAGACAGCCTGTATCACCCACAAGGTATCTGACACCTGGAGTCAAAGGATTGGGATAAGGGGGTAAAAAGGCACAGTAACAGCATCCCTTTGCATGGATCTCTGTGTGTAGGGAAGGAAGAGTCAGGTACACTCACCCTGAGAGACATTTGAGGACAGTTTCCTTGATTCATGGGGCTGAATTAACCTCCTTGAGGGAAAATGTGAAAGCTTAGCAAAAAGCCAAGGAAATAAGTTGGAAACACTCTCGGGAGAGGAATCTTGTGGAGGGAATAGAGGAAAGAGGCAGTGACCTCCCCACCAGCAGGAGAAGCAATACCAGGTGATGGAAGGCTGGGATGAGAAACCTTCCAGCTCCTGGTGCTGATACTTGCAGGACTTCAGTGCCACTGAGCAGCCAGCAGAGTTTGCCAAGTGCCTGCAGGCAGGGCAGCCCTGGGTTTGATTTTCCTCTTTTGGGCATGGCCAGGGACATGGACATGAGTCCTTTGGCACCTGTCCCTGCCAGAGTGAGACATCACCACAGGGATGAAAGCACAGGAAAGAGTCACTGGAGATGCCATTTGCTTACCCCAACAGGGAATAGGGAATATTTTGATGGAGATCATTCCAGACAGTCTTCCCAGAGAAAGCATTAGGTGTTAGAAGGAGAAGAGAGAGATTTATTTATAGTAAGCCTTTTTGGTTTTTCGAGGGTTTTTACTTCTTTTGATCTTGGTTATGCATATTCTGCTGGACTGACAGGGGAAAGCTCACAGATCAGGAAAAAGGCATGTTATTTGAAAAATTGTTTTTTTGTGGAGCCTTACATCAATACATCTGCTCTTCCAACAGCTTTGGAAGTCCTTAGAATGACTCCCAGGTGGGCTGTGTGCCCCACTGATACAAGGCACTGTTGGCAGTCAGACATCAGAGAGCACAAGGACACCCCAGGCTGACCCACCAGCTGCCCCCAGAGCTGCAAAGCAGCTTTAGCATGTCATAGAATCATCATAGAATGGTTCGGGTTGGAAGGAACCTTCAAGACCATCCAGTTCCACCCCCTGCCATGGGCAGGGACACCTTCCACGAGCCCAGGTTCCTCCAAGCCCCATCCAGCCTGGCTTTGGACACTTCCAGGGATCCAGGGGCAGCCACAGCTTCTCTGCCCAACCTGTGCCAGAGCCTCACAACCCTCACTGGGAAGAGTTTCTTATCGATATCTAATTTACCCTCAATATCACAGCCTGATTTCCTCAGCAGCCCCAGAAAAACACAGCTTTAATGCTGCTGTTCACAGCTGGCTCAGGGCTCTGCTCATGGCACCCACAAGGTCCTTGAAGCCCTTGGCATCTGTGCCAGCAAGAGGCAGCAGCTTTCTTTGGGAGGAAGGGCCCAGGAAACCTTCTGTGGTGCTTCTTTCTTCCCAGCTCTGTTTGCTGTGGGTAATCACTGAGGCACCGAAGGGTATTAGCTCTGCCTGTGAGAGCACAGGGAGACTGAGTGCTCTCAAATATCAACATTGTAGTTCTCTGTAATTAATTAAATGTTGACATGATCCCCAACAAGCAAAACCTTCATTATGCTCAAATTAAACCCCTTGACACAGATGCTTGAATCATTGTCAGTCCCTCTAATTGTGCTCGAATGCACAGGAATGCAGGCACGTGTGTCGAACCCAGGGAAAGGACTTACAGCAGGGAAGAAAGGTCACTGCCATTCCTAATTAAAGCAGTTTCTGGAGCAGGCCAGCTGATTTTGAAATAGTTCTTGCCCTTCTCATGTCTGAAGAGCCAGGATAATTTTTACAACTCTTCTACATTCAAGACCTACCACGTTTTGGAGAGGTGTTTGCAAGGCTAGGAGGGACTGCTGTGATTTACAGACACCTGCAACCCCAAGCGCCTCATTCAAGAGTTTCCTTGACTCCCCTATTACTCAAAGCCAGTTTTTTCCTTAGAGAGACACTCAGCATTAACTCAGGACTTCAAACAATGAAAAGCTCATGCCTCTAATGATGCTTTTCCCCTTTGTTTTATATCCTTGCTATTACAAATTACTTCTTTTTTTCTGGAGTAAATTTATCAACCTATAACGTCAAGCCAGTAAATTTTCCCCCATTCTTGGCTATGTTAAAGGTATGTTTGCTGTCAGAAACTGCTTCCCCTGTATTACACTGCAATACAGGAGCAAGTTGCTTCAGTTTCTCCTGGATAATGTAAATAGATCAAAACCTTTTAATCTCATGGCCTAAATTGAGTTTTCCAGACCTTTGTGTTGTCTTGTAGAGCTCCCCAGAGCATGTTCAGTCTCCTTGGGTTCTTTTCTGCACTGTGGACACCAAAAAGGGACATGATTTTCCATAGGAGCAACCTCCATTTTTCAGTGTTCCTTGATCTGGTTCATCTGTTCCCATTCCCAGCTTTTTTATGATCTGAGCATGAGTTATTATTATTAATTCTCAATTACATGTTGCTCCTGGGTGGATCATACATCCCTTTTTGCCAGCAGCCTTGACAGTCATTCAGTGAGGGAAGTGATTGTAAGAGCAAGTCATCAACTTATTCCTGAAAGGAAAAATATTTGTCCACGGGACCATTTCACCAAACTATTCCCATGTGCTACTGCTCAGGGTGAGCACAAATACTGATCCAGAATTGATGTTATTGATAATGTATGCAATACTGAGATGGACACTGGGAACCCTCATGTTCAGAAGATATTTTCATGCTTAATGCCCATGATTTTAATGAGAGTTCCATTTGTTACTACCTTTAAAATCTGTGCCAAGACCTTTATGTCAGGGATCAACACAAGGTACAGGGTATCTGTCTTCAGTTACGAGCAAGCTGATGGTATTGAAGAAGCACCTCACTGGTGTTGCCTGAGACAGATGGCTCGAGTTGCCAGGGAAATCGCTCTTTTTGGTGTTTTGAATATCTGGAGGCACTTTGTAGGGGATCTGCATTGAAGGCAAGCTCAGTCCTGCCTCACAGCAAGTGTGGAGTCTCCTGACCCAGCCACAAATTCACTGCACAACGACAAGACTGAACAACTCTGCTGGAGGACCTGCTGACCAAGACATCTTGGAGACCCCCTGTGAGCCCCCCGTTGGACCCCCAGACTCCCCCCCTTTAGACAGCACAGCTGGTGGAAGTGCACAGGCAAACCAAGTCATATATGGCATGGGGTTTTGTCCACTTGACATGAGAAGCCATCAAAGTGTCCTCAAAGGGAGGTGGCAAGTCAGAAACTACTTGGTGAGGATGGAAGAAGGGAGGATAATAATTTCCTGGGATGATTCCTTTCCTGACAGGGGCTGCTCACAAAATCAGCGCTTTCCCAAGGAAGGACATGCAAAATTAGCATATCCAAAAGCTAATTAAGAGTCGAGGCCATATCAAGGCAGGGAGTGCACCCCAGATCCCCTGTCTGTTACTTCTGAACACAGAATGAAGAGCACAGTAGGCAAAGAGACTTGTTTATCTAATGAAAAGGCAAAAGGCAGACAGACATCTCCTGAGAGGTGCTCAAATGGCCATGAAAATTGAATGCAAATCTCCATCTTTTCCCTTCAGGATCAGAGATTAAAAAAGAACTAGAGATGGGGCTGAGATGGAGCAGGAAATATGTCACTGGAGAATGAGCCTCATCACCATAATAAGGCACTCTGAGGCACTCATCTCTCCTCAGCAGAGATCCCATTGCCCTGTGCAGGCATTTAAACCAGGCAATGCAGCATGTTTTTTGCATTCTCTCTCCTGAAATGTCTCCTTAAAACTCCATGTGGCTGCAAAGCTTAAACAAAACCACCTTGATGTGATGGTTGATCTGCTGCTACCTTTCATGGTCCTTCCCAGCACTGTCTTTGTGCTTGTCCTGGGCTCAGCTTAATGGATGAGACAATCGGGCAGCCAGTTTTTGGCTTTTGTGTTGTTTTACCTTCTATCCAGCCACGACATCCAGGTGGATTGCTCAGTATTGATAGTCTGGATTTTCTGGATTTGTCATCCCTTCCCACTCTCAGGTCCTGATGATATTGCACATGATTAAGTCTGGTCAGCCCATCATCAAACACAGAGTCATTTAGGTTGGAAAAGACCTCCAAGAGCATCGAATCCAGCCTTTCATCAAAAGGGATCAGGGTACTTGGGAGCAATAGGGATCCTGCACAGGCAACCAGTGCAGCATTAAGCAGGAGTCTTTATCCCTTCAAGTTAAGGGCTTCAGGAACTGTTGGGAGTGATGAGGATGTTGTTATCTCACCATTCCTGGTATATTTTTGGAGCCCTGCTCCACTGGCCCATTGTTTTCTGAGAGGGGGGAAAACATCTCTTTTTGAAGTGCAGTGTTTTTAGAGCTTCATATCAGCTGAAGAATGGCTGGGGTGAGACAGACCAACTCTTTGCTCTCTCCCCTGAATATTTCCAGGTTGGGGGAGAAGACGGAAATATGATTTTTTTATTATTTTTTTTTTTAAAAATTCCCCTTCTTGATGCAGAAAATAAACATAAAGAAAGAGAAGGCGAGCGATGAGAAACTCTGGATTTTTCCATGCAAGCTGCAGCCAAAAGGGCTGTGCCTTGGAGCCGAGTGCGGAAACAGGGCAGGCGTTGGAGGATTTTCCCCTCCGAGCCTGCAAAGAAACCAGAAGTTGGCTGGCTGGTCTCGAATAAGCCTGCGAAACAGGTCACCATTTTTCATCGGAGATGACAATATCCACCTCCCCCCCATCCTTTCTTCCCCCACCCTTTCCTCCGTGGCTCTCGGAGGATGCTGGTGAGGATCCCCCAGAGCCAGCAGGGCTGGGAGGGGGGCACAGGCTGCAGTGCCAGGCTCCGTGGCCAGTGACGTGCTGTCTGCCCAGTTCTGAGATAAACAGAATGTCCCGGGGACTGGCACGGTGGAAACGCGCTGAGGAAGCTCCCACACTTCCCCCTGATAGTGTTCTTTCCAAAGGCGAGTCCTCCAGGCTGGGGGCCACCAGCATTCCCAAACCTTCCACTGTGGCGCCTTTCCAGCTCAGTGGTGTCGCCTGTGTTTGGTGAGATGAGTTGTGCTCACCCTGAGCTGTAAATTGAAGTCTGGGCTCATGCTCTGGGTCAGGATTTTTTTTTTCCTGAGTTGGGTTGGGCCCAATGAAAAATTGCCTTTTTCCTCCGTGCAGCTCAGATCTGGCCTCGCTGTACATAAAATGCCATGTGTTCCCAGCAGGATTCAGCCCTTCCAAGGCTTACCCTGCAGCCAGATCTGATCTACATATTTACGAGCTTGTAAACAGGACGGGGCGGGTGAGTTCACATTCTTAGAAAACCAAGTGCAGAGAAAAGAACTTCTGAGTTGGAAAAACAAAGAGAACTCTTGGGTCCGACCCAGCAAACGCAGTGGTTTTTCCAAGACTTGGATGGCTTGCTTGAGAATCGTTCCCCCTCCGTTCCTTCTCTACAGGATTTCCCAAGTTCACTCTTTCATTTGGGTGAAAAAGACACGTTCCCAATGTTTCTGAGCAGAGTGGAAGAGGCAGCTTGATAGAAAAGGGACGTTTGAGCTTGGAGGTGAGTGGAAGCCAGGCTTCTGTTTGCAGTGGCCACTGAGGAACAGCAGCTCCTTGCAAAGGGAGGTTTAAGGAAGGTGTTAAAGGAGCTACAAAGCAGAAGGCAGTAGGAGGGCTCCCCACAAAGTGCCACTGTCAACAAATGCCAGAAGTAGTCTAGAACAGCAGTTCCCAAATCGTGCTCTCCAGATCTTGACAGTCCACGGAGGTTTGGTAAATGCTTCATGGAAAACCAGAGTGTAATGGAGCCAGGCAGCAAAAAATGATGATTCACAGGTTTTCATAGAGTCATAGGATGGTTTGGGTTGGAAGAGACCTTAAAAACCATCTTCTTCCAGCCCCTGCCATGGGCAGGGACACCTTCCACCAGTCCAGGGTGCTCCAAGCGCCGTCCAACCTGGCCTTGGGCACTTCCAGGGATGGAGCAGCCACAGCTTCTCTGCCCAACCTGTGCCAGGGCATCACAACCTTCTGAATAAAGAATTTCTTACTAAATAACTCATCTAAATCTCTCCTCTCTTCATTCAAAAACATTTCCCCTTGTCCTATCACCGTGTGGCCATGTAAAATCAATGCCTATGGATTTTCGCTGAGGAGACATTCTACCTATGTTTTACTCCCACTGAGATGCTGCAACTCAGCTCACCCATAAATGCTCCCCTTCCCTGAGGGCTCAGCACCCTGGCTGTGTTAGCCAGGGATGTGCTGGAGGTGCCACCTTGCTTAGAAGAGATTCCCAGGCTCAGACCAGCACCACCATCACACTTGGGATGCTCCCTTTTGGGCCATAGAGAGCCACGGGAATGCTCCTCTCTGAGCAGCACAACAAGCTTAGCATTGCCCTGGAGGGAACCTAGCAACCCCACAAGGCCATTGTGTCCACCCAGATCCTGAGCCAGATGGAAATTTCCTTTCTAAAGGCTGCCCCTGAGCGTGTTTCCTCAGTGGAACCATCCAGGCAGGAATCTCACTGTGGTCTCTGTAACATCAGCACACGGATTCCAGACTCCTTCCTGCTCAGACAGCAAGACAAGGGCTCTTGACGTGTGAATTGGTTACCCTGACTGTTTCCTTCTCTCAGGAGACCTTTTTTATTTGTCCCTTCATTTGCATCTGGTAAATAAGGACCTTCCTGATATCTCCCTTTGGATTTGTCAGAATGGTCATTCCTTGCTTTCTTATTTATTTTTTTTTCCTAATTTTGTTTATGTCCTTTTGCTGAGTCTCATGATTTCGAGATTTGTTTTAAAGTCCCCTTTGGGGCTGCAGTCAGGCTATTGTTTGTGAATCATTAAGGGACAGGCAGTTGGGTACACATCTCTCTTTCCCAAGCAGAAGAAGCACTGCACCACAATATTACCTTTAAGGGAGTCTGTACTGAAAGTCAGATGTAAAAATCCTACATCTTTATCTTTGCTTTAATTTTGTGAGTAATTTCAAAGTCCATCTTCCTACTGATCCTGCTCTGTTCAGCATTGTCTGTGTCCTGACTCTTCTGCCCAGCCCTTCTTGGAGGACGAACCAAAGCAGCTAAAAAGGCTATTCCAGGGCAGGAGAGTGCTGAGGTGAGTTCATGGACAGCATGGTTTGAGGGCATGGAGAGGGCAATGTCTAACACCAAGCTTGGAGCCACCAGACCCTCTATACAGTCCAGGGTGGAATTAGATGGTCTTCAACTCCCTTCCAACCCAGACTGTTCTGTGATTCTCTCATGAAAGCATTGCCTTAGCTCTTTAAAAGATTTATTTTAGAGTGAGCTTCATTTGCAGTATCTAAGTCTATGTCTCGTTTCAAAATCTCTTTCCCTTTCCTCTGCCTAGCCCTGCCTGAGCAGAGTCCCCAGAGCTCCTGTGAAAAATCAAGAAGCAGGAAAAGCTCATGGAATCACAGAATACCAGATTGGAAGGGACCTCAAGGATCATCTGGTCCAACCTTTCTTGACAAAAAAACAGTCTAGACAAGATGTTTTTCCTTGCAGACCTTGATATCAACCCCTGTGCAGTAGCAGGCCACAATTCCTTAGTTATTCCTCTATTTTAAGCATGATGTTCTTCTTCAGAGATCTTCCATGGAAGATGGATGATATTCCATTCAGGGCTAGGATATTTTGTCCATGGGAGATCCAGGTCCTCAGAAGGAGAATGAAATGAATTAAATGACCTTCTGGGGATTTTCTGCTGCTGCTTTCAGCTCTGGGTCCCCAAATAAAGGGTCAGTGCCTGCCCAAGAAAGATGGCATGTAACAGAGCTGGGATTGATCAGCATGGAGAAGAGAAGGCTTTGGGGTCACCTAATTGTGGCCTTCCAGTACCTGAAGGGAGCTGAAAAGAAAGATGGAGAGGGAGTATTTACAAGAGCCTGGAGGGACAGGACAAGGGGGAATGTCTTCAAACTGAAAGAGAGTAGGTTTAGATTGGATATTAGGAAAAAAATCTTCCCTGTGAGCGTGGTGAGGCCCTGGCACAGGTTGGGCAGAGAAGCTGTGGCTGCCCCTGGATCCCTGGAAGTGTCCAAGGCCAGGTT
>JAWWEE010000122.1:71414797-71427486 GCA_035221455.1 Xenops minutus
CCTGGGAGTGTCCAAGGGCAGGTTGGAGCACCCTGGGCTGGTGGGAGGTGTCCCTGCCCATGGCAGGGGGTGGAATGGATGATCTTTAATGTCCCTTCCAACCCAAACCAACTGAGAATTCTGTGATTCTGACTCGGGGGGCTGTGCAAGGACACCCTCAGCCAGTTTGTTTTGCTTCAAGCATTAGGGCAGGAAAAGAGCAGGGCAGAAATCCCTGGATGCCTTTCTGGGCCTGAGATTTTTTCAGCCCAGGGGAACAATTCCCTACATGGCAGATCTTGGTTGATTTTTCACCTCCAATACTTTGAACCCTTCCAAGGCAGAGCCTTTCCTGAGACAGAGCAGAGGGGCTGGGGAGGGGCCACCCCTTTATCCAGCTGGGAGAAGAAATGGCAAATCCCTATAAAAGCAGAAAACATGGAGATACCCAGAGCAGCAGAGGATCAATTTTATGGGACATAAGTGGGTTTCCTACAGAAATGCAGAGCTGGAGGAAGCCAGGAGAGACATGTGGGAGAACAAGGAGAATGAGATCCAGAGAGAGCAGGGGGAAAGGAGGGCAGAGGGGAGCTGTGGACATCAACCCCAGCTGGGTTTGGAGCTCTGGGTTTGGAACTGCTCAGGGAAATTGGGGCAATGACCCTTTTCCAGCAGTGTTTGGGCCCTGCTTTGGCTTTGGTTCCAAAAATGAAATTAAACCATGAATCTCAGCTGGAGGACCTGCAGCAAGGGCAGGCCAGTGACAGCTCTGGGGACATTCCTTTGGACTGAGAATGTCCACATGCTGCTCAGGAGGAGCCAAGATTGGGATCAGAGAATGCCAGAATGGTTGGGGCTGGAAGGGACCTCACAGAGCATCCCATCCCAACCCCACCTTCCAGCAGAGCAGGTCCCTGGATCCCCAGCAGTGTCCGGGCAGGGCTTGGACCCAGAGGGAGATGTTTTCCCAAGCCTTGGTTTTCCCTTCCCAGGTGACTCTGAGCTCAGGCCACTCCTGCATCTGCCTCCCCCCAGATCCAGGTCCAGCAGCAGGATCCCGAGGGCTTTGCAAGGGCTGGAATACAAATGAGAGAGGGAGGAGAGGGGATGACACTGAAATTATGGAGTAATTAAAAGGCTGAGCTGAAGAGCATCACAGAAAGATCCAATGAGCACCTCAGGGTCCTTCTATCAGCTGCACAAAAGGCTTTAGATAAAGCCATAAAACAACTCAATATCCCAAAACCTCAACAGGAAACAACCTCTCAGATTTGCCTCTCCTTCCGTGACAAACTATGGAAAAAATTAAATAAACAAAATTACTGAAAGTGAGTATTTCTGACGGTTTCTGGGGGCCACCTGCAGGGTGGAGCCCATCTGCTTTCCCTGAATCCAAGAGAATTCCAGCTATTACTGCTAAAGCAGGGAATGAGAAGCAGGAGAGGGGAAGAAAGCCTGATCCCAGGACTTGGACTTGGGGCTGTGACTCCTTTTGGCTCCGTGTGACTTTGAAGAATCTGCCAAACCCCCTCGGCACCCAAAATGTGACTTTTTGGGCTCTTCACTCACAGGCTGCACTTGAGGCATCAATGCCCACTCAGAGCTTGTGTTTTGTCCTGCAGGGATCAGCAGGTGCCCATGGAAATGTTCTCCTAGGATGCAGACAAGTGTCCAGCCTCGCCATGAACACCCTTTGCTCCTTCCCATGGTTTCAGTTGGGATCCAAAGACATTTCCAGGTCAAGGTGAAGCCTCCAGGAGCCCCCAGTCCTTAGATCTGTGTCAAATGAGCCCCCCTCAGTTGAAGGTTTGCTCAGGACCCCCAGATCCCATGGGAACACCCTCAGCCCAGCTCCAGAGGTGGGTCACAGCTCAGACATTCCCTATCCCTGTGCTCCTGAGGGGCTGGATCCTCTCAACACCACGGAAAACACAGATGTATAATGCTGAGGGGCTCATCACCCACCAAAATATCTCTGACACATCAGGGTTTAATGAGGAAATGCTGCTGGACCTGCCTCCATTGCTAGGGAATTAAAAACTTGTGGGATGTCAGGATGTGGAGCTGAAGGGGGGTAATTCTGGCCTGAGTGGGTGCAATTCCCCTGGATGAGGCACCTCTTCTCACCCAACTGAGCTGGAAAGAGCTCCAAAAGCCTTCCAGAAATAAGGGCCTGACCCCAAGCTGGCTGCAACCAGGGAAGAAACTCAGGGATTGAATGTTTTAGCCCAAAATCTCCTTTCCCTGCAATTACAGAGTGAACTGTGTCACCACTTGTGTTTCTCCTTTGGCCATTTAAACCTCCTGGCAATCCTGGTTAAACAGGAATCAACATCCAACATTTCTTGCCATCTGCTTCACATCCTCCCAGGGCAGAGCTGTGGACAGGACAACTGGAGCTGCATCCTCCCCTTGTGCTTTGGGATCAGAGCCTAAAGCCTTGCGTTGGGTTTCACCTTCCCGGAGCCCTGGGACAACGTGCCTGGAAGATTCCAACCCTCATCTCAAGACGCTTCAAGTGGTGGCTAATCCAGCCCTTTCCCTGCTCCTTTACCCCATTGGTTAATCACCCTCTTCAGTGGGACTCTGGGCTTTATTTTTAACTTCTCTGTGGTGCAGAGCTCTGGTTTCTTTTCCCCACTGCTCCCCTCCAGAGATGAAAGTCGCCGGCGTTCCAGCCTTATCCGCTTCCAGCCATGGGATGGCCCTGCTTCTTGGAGGTGTTTTCTCCCCTCCACGTGTCTCCTGGTTGAGCAACCCATTCCAAACCCTCCTGGAGTGGGAGCATTGCCCTGCCTGCTCTTTTCACATGTCAGCTCCGCAAGGCAAATTCCCAACAATTCCTGCGTGGGCTCCGCTGGATCTGCTGCCCGAGCGGCGCAAGGGAACACAGACACCTCCCCCAACACCAGAAAAAGGGAAAACTACCCCTGTTTTTTGGGGGAAACTCCCTCAATCCCCCCCTTCCCTGAGAGAAGCTGCCCTCTGGTTTGAGGCAGAGCACATTCCCGACACGGCGGGCTGTGATCCCGTCCAAAAGGGAGCCCGTTTCCTGGATTTCGGCAAAGGGACAGGGTTCAGGCAGGGGGCAAACTATATATGTGTCAAAATGAGCAATGTCTTTTGGGGTCACATACACTTTTGACTTCAACACTGCTTTATGTAGGCTGTAAAATTAATAGGTGGGAACTAGATTTATTTGTCCCCCCGGCCTGGTAGTTGCTTGTTAGGTTAAACTCACTGATTTCCTGGTACAAAAGTGCTTGTTAAAATAATCTCCCTGCAAATATTCCTGCGGGACCACTTTATCTTCCCCAAATCAAGAATTCCCAAAGACTGAAATGGGCGAGATGTGACAGATAGATTGGTGCAAAACAAAACACAAACTCCCCGAAAAGAGGAGCTGGTTCCCATAAATGCTGCTTGGGGAGTTCAGCTGGGCTCGGGGCTTTTGGAAGGAATTGCAGCATCCCTCCGTGCTCCAGACAGGACTCACCTGCTCCTGGCTTACCCACAGGGCCTCATTCTGCCTTCCCCAGCACCCCAAGCTTCTCCACAGGGTAATTCCCATCATGTTTACCGGGCTTGGCTCTGTTTTCAGTCCCAAAACTTCCAAGCCAGCCACCAGGACTGTCCCAAAGAGGCAGCAGGAAGGTCTGTGTGCTCAAAATCTCCCTTTTTTCTGTGCTACCAGAAGGGCTGATCCCAAACCTCAGTTCCCTACATCCCTCACATCTTCAGCAGGGATCCTGAACCCAATCAGCTACAAATCTCACCCCAAAAATGAGGATTCCAGCCCTATGTCTCCTTATCCCTCCCAGTATCCAACCAGCCCCATCCTCCAAGTCCTTCATCCACCTCCACCTTCCTTTCCCTCCCACACACCACAACCCCCCCAAGCTGAGCTGAACCTCTTGCTCCAAACACATTCCACATCATCCATCCCCACCTCCTTCCATCAGTTTTGGTCCTGTCCCCCTGTCCTGAGCCAGATGTGGCCCTGGGGAGCCTCATGGGAGAACATCTGGCACACAGAACTGAAGGGTCCTCAACCAGGGACACCTTGTGGGGTCAACTCTGCCCCTCTGCATTAGGAGGATGCCACCCATGGGTGCTCATGGAACAAGATTCTCCCACCTTTGGAGGTGGACATGAGCCCTGGGGGGTGCAGGCATGGCCAGCAGGAAGATTTAGTGCCACCTCTCCACCCCCAAGGCCAACTTAACCCCTTCATAGTGGGATGGTAAGAATTCCCTCCCCAGAGCTGCTGGGCAAGGAGCTGAGCTGGCACCCCTGCAGTGCACATTTACCTCCGTTTTTCATAAAATCATGGAATGGTTTGGGTTGGAAGGGACATTAAAGATCACCCCATTCCACCCCCTGCCATGGGCAGGGACACCTTCCACCAGCCCAGGGTGCTCCAACCTGCCCTTGGACACTTCCAGGGATCCAGGGTGGCCACCCACGAGTGTTTTCTGTGTGCATGTCCTTGAGCAGCCCAAGCTGGAACCACCAGCTGCTCGTGCACAAATTCCCAGCCCGTAGGGTGAGGGAAAGGGGATGGACACAGAAATCACCACACAAGGGGGTCACTGATGGGAAAACAGGTTGGGAAAGGGATTCCTGAGCCCCAGCTCCCAAACCCATCCATCCCACTCTAGCACAGCCCCAGCTCTGGGTTATGTGTGGGTTTCCAGGGAGCTGATTTTTAAGGTTAGGTTTTCAGTGAGGCTTCCTAAATCCATCTCCTGGTCCAGCTACACCCACTCATCCTCGATAGGATCACCTTGTCCTCATCCCTCAGGTGTCAGGTGGGCCTCTCTCCCTTCTCCTGCCACCAGAGAGAGGGGAAATAAAAGGAAATCCACGCATTTTCCCCGTGATATTCCTCCCAAATTTGCTCCTGCCCGAGTTGCATCCCCCCATTTTTCAACCATGCTGCAAAACTGCAAGAAATTCCATTTTCCTGGGGTGAGACGTGGATTGATCTGCCTTGCCCACTCCTTGCTCCACCCTGCCAGGAGAAGCCAAAGGCATTTGAGGGTTCTTTAATGTCAGTGTGTGGGTCCCAACCCCAGTGCCCAGCACCCCCAAAAGGAGATGTAAGGGTGGCAAAGGCTGGCTATTTGTCTCAGGAAGCTGAGGAAAAGACCAGGTGCCACCTTTGGCTGGTTCATGCAGGCTGCCTTCAGTCGGCCTCACCACCTGGACTTTAATTTCCTTTTCCAGACCCTCAACCAGTGGCTCCTTCTTCTCTCCAGGTGGCAAGGCCAGGGAGCAAATTCCATCCTTCCTGCTGGCTCCTTTCCACCCCTATTTTGTGGCAGCAGCTGTTGCCCACTTTACTGCACAAACCTTTGCTCACTTTCCTCTTCTTCCCCTGATCCCTCCCTTCCTCCTCCTCCTCCTCCTCCTCTGGCCGTTTGCTGATGCCAAGCCAGAATCCTGACAGCCAAAGTGACACCATAATTTTCTCCCTGGCAAGGGAACTGCAGAGCTCTGGGTTGTCTGAGGACACTCAGGGCACAGAAGGATGGAAGGGAGGATGGGACACGCTTTGTAAAACTCTCAGAATCCCAGAAAAATGCCACTTTGGGTGGGACCCACAGGGATGTCAGGGCAGTTTTGGAGGGAGGGGTTTGATCTGCCCAGGACTGTGCTGGGTTGTGGCTCCTTGAGGACTGGAAGGGATGCTCATCTTTGACTGGTACCACCCACCTTGTCCTCCCTGGAGATGCTGCAGGTGCTGCAGCCCCACGGGTGACCTCCGTGGGGAGGTGGCTCATGGACTGGGCACCCTTGGGATGGTGTGGACTTCTAAGTGAAACCCTCACAGTCCACCTCAGTGGGTGGCATCCCTCCCAAATGCCACGCAGATGCCCCTTGCTCTCTGTTATCCCCACCTCCAATAACTCACAGGGGTGGCTCTGTAATTCCAGTGGCTCTGTCGTTCCAGTGGCTCTGTAATTCCAGTGGCTCTGTCATTCCAGTGGCTCTGTAATTCCAGCGGCTCTGTCATTCCAGCAAAGGTGGAATCCGTGTGAAAAAGGAGGGGGAAACGGAGTGAATGTGTAATTGGGCTTAATCTCCCTGCGCTCGAGGAAGAAACAAAACATCTCCCTGAACCTCTTTAGTCCAAACACGGCGGCACCGGCGCTGCTCTGCTGCTCGGCAACAATAAAGATGCAAATGATGCCCCCATCTCCTCGGCTCCTGCCCGGGGAGAACATGATTGAGTTCAGATTGCTTGGTGGGAGATCCTCCATCAGCCTGCACGGGGCTCTGCTGCTCGAGGGCGCTCGGCGGAGCTGGAAGGACAAGGAGAAGCTCCGTCCGAGCATCCCACGGGTGTTTGAGCTCCGTGGGCAGAGTGGGGTTGGTGTGGTGTGGCCTCTGGCAGGGCTGGGAGGGTGTGTGGATTCTGGTGCAGGATGAAGGGGATGTTTAATACAGTCCCAGGCTCCTTGGTTGTGCTGGGGTTGAGTTTAACAGGCGGGTTGAACCAGGGTTGTTGTCGCTTTATTCGCTTGCCCTCGGTTCCCTGGGGATGGGGACACTCAAGCTGTGAGGATGGGGAAGGGTCTGGAGGGGCCACACAAGGAGTAAATGTGGGCATTTGGATTGTCCAGCCTGGAGAAGAGGAGACTGAGGGCAGAACTCATGGGGGTCTGCAGGTTCTTCACAAGGGGCAGCTCCATCTCTGCTCTGGGTGACAGGGACAGCACCAGGGCATGGCTGGGGCTGTGCCAGGGCAGGGTCAGGGGGGATCTCAGCCAAAGGCTCTTCTTCCCCCAGAGGGTGGTGGGCACTGCCCAGGCTCCCCAGGGCAGTGGGCACGGCCCCAAGGCTGCCAGAGCTGCAGGAGGGTTTGGATGATGCTCTGGGGCACAGGGTGGGATTGGTGGGGTGTCTGTGCAGGGCTGAGGGTTGGGCTGGATGGTCCTTGGGGGTCCCTCCCAGCTCAGGATATTCCGTGATTCCTGGCTTGTGCAAATCTCTTCCCTTCCTACCAGGCAGGAGCACAGTGACAAAAAGCAGGTAAAAACTCTCCCTATTCTCCCAGGAAGCAGCAGCAGGACCAGGAACAGGCAAAGATTGCTGCCTGTATTTATGATCAGATATTGTCCAGATGGTTTGAACATCCCCAGGTCAGGAAAGAAGTGCCCACTTGGGCTTGGAAGCTCATGTACCATCAGCAGGTACATTTGGGGGTTCCAGCAGTGCTGTCAGTGAAGCGAGGCAGGGCAGGACAGGTTTGTCCCCATGTCCCTGGGCTGAAGTTTCCTGGAGATTTGCAGCCCTCAGCTGGTGACTGTGAGCACAGCCCTGCTGTAGATGCTGGCACATCCACCTTCCCATCTCAGGTTGGGTGTGTGCCCTCTCTTCTGGCTAATCTGCCACCTGCACCCACCACACCACCCAGGACAGCCACAAATCCTCCCCTGGGCAGCCCAAAATTCCTCCTGGTTCCTGGCATCCCACTAGCTCAGCCCTCACCTGCTGCCCAGCTAAACATGACATTTTAGCTCTAATTTTATTTTTAAATCTCTCCTTATAAATCAAACTCTCCAGCCCCTGAATCCCTGCCTGTGCTGTTGCCTTCCCACTTGGCAATGCCCAGTTGCCAAATGCCTGACGAATTTCCCTCTGGCAGCCACCCTGGCCAGGGTCACACTGCCCGTGAGAGAAGTGATGCTGTTCCTCCTCCTCCCAACAGAATTCCTCATTTTATTGCTGCTCTCCCACTCGTGTCCCTCATCCTACAGACACCCACAGCAAACCACCCACTGGGAAGCCACTGGGCCAGCCAGGGTTAGGAAATCTCTCCACGTACTTCACAAAGGATTTTGGGGGTTTTTTTGCATCAGATCAAGCTGGTGTTGCTGGGATCAGAGCCCTGTGCTTGGAACAGTTCTACACCAGTGGTTTGTCCCACTAAGGAGATGTCACTGGTACCTGACTGTGAGAAGAGAGGTGGGGCCACATGGACACATGTCACCAAATGTCCTTTCAGGCCAGCAAGAGACTATAGTAGGGAGGAGTAGGAGAGCAGACAGGGAGGTCCTGGAAGGTGCTGAGCTCTCACATGTGCCTGCCCCGTGCCTGGAAGTGTCCAAGGCCAGGTTGGACAGGGCATGAAGCAATCTGGGCTAGTGGAAGGTGTCCCTGCCCATGGCAGGGGGGTGGAACGAGATGGTCTTTAAGGTCCCTTTCCATCCAAAACCTTCCATGATTCTGCATCCCTGCAGCTCATGGAAATCATCCATATCCAGCACATCACTGTTGGAGCCTCACACAGGACCTGATTAATCACTTATTTCTCCAAGAGGACACCCCAATCCCCCAGGGAATGGGAGGCTCCTGAGCCAGGTGCACTCCCTGGACACCAGGCAAGGGGCACTGAGTCTCCAAGGGAGCCAGCAGCGAGCCTAAATCCTCCCACACATGGCATTAGATGTGATAATCCCACTCCTCATAGGTGGGAGTTCATCCAGCTTCTTCCATCCGCTTCCCACAGCTCCTGCCAGCCCCCAAGGGATACCCCAGACATCCCAGGGCATTCCAGGAATGGACACACAACTCACTGATGAATGCCCTGCTCTCCAGACCGTGCCTGTGTCACCCCTCTGGGCTCCCACTTCACTCACATAGCCGTGTGTCATTTCACACTTATATCTTACAGTGCCTGATTTCCCATGATTTAGGGAATATTTTAATGCCACAAGATGGCAGCACAAAATCGCCTTTCCCCAGTGTGTGTTCAGGCTGCAGAAGGTTCCCCCAGCCTCATGCCAGGGAGCAGACAGTGGGCTCACCCCAGGGATGGCCCCAGGAGGGGAAAACACCCAACCCCACCGAGTGCAGGGGCAGGAGACACGTTCTGCATCAATTGAGCACCTGCCCTTTCAGCATCCACTCATTGCAAGCACTTTTCTGTCACTGGGCTTGTCCACCTTTCAGGCACTCGTGTAACAACTCCAAGGTGAGCCTAAGCCTGGTTTGGACACCCAGAGCCTTTTTGCTTCCCCCCCACAGCAGGGAGGAGCTGGTTTGATGTGCTGGGAGGTGCAGGCGAGGCAAGGCAAGACCACAGGTGGTAAGAGAAAACACAGGAGAGCTGGAGAAGGACTTTGGACAAGGGGATAGAGGGGCAGGACACAGGGTGGGCAGAGAAGCTGTGGCTGCCCCTGGATCCCTGGAAGTGTCCAAGGCCAGGCTGGACAACCTGGGCTAGTGGAAGGTGTCCCTGCCCATGGTAGGGGATGGAATGGGATGGTCTTTAAGGTCTCTTTCAACCCAACCCATTCTAGGATTCTATGATGACTATCAGTGTGCTGAACTTCAGGCAGATCAGTTCTGGAAGGCACCCAGAAAGCTGCAACACTCCTCCCACTGGGGCTTTTTCCTTCTTTTTTTCCCAGCTTTGCATCTCCACACAAGGAAAAAAAACCTCACAAGGGGGGATGTTTGGGCTGAGAAAGAGGAGCTGAAGGCTGTGGAGAGCCCTCAGCAGCAGCAAAGTCAGAGGAATATGCACAAGCCAAGGTAACATGCCTGGTCAGACACAGACTCATCCCAATCTGCTCCCATTCCTGCATGGCTTGGCATCTCCCAGGGGTTCCCACTCTCCTTCCCTGCTTTGGGTCTGTGAGTGCTGCTGGAAATAAATCAGCCCCAGGGAAATTTCTGCAGGCCACCCAGTGCCACCAACTGGACTTAACTGATTGCACTGGATGAGCTTAGAGCTCTTTTCCAACCTTAATTCTCTGGCGCTGTGATGAACCACCTGCTGACACTAAACCTGTTCTCTGCTCACTGCAGGTTTGTCCAAGGAGGGATGTTAAGGCAGAAGCAGAACCTGGCCCATAATTCCACCACCCTCCTCATGCAAGAGAATCTTTGAGCACTCACTTCAGCTTTTCAAAAAAACCCCTCCTTATAAAGCATTTCTTGCTGCTGAGTTCAAGGATCACAGAATCACTTAGGTTGGAAAATCCTGATATCATCAAGCCCCCCAGCACTGCCAAGGCCACCACTGACTCGTGTCCCCAAGTGCCACATCCACAGGGCTTTGAAATCCCTCCAGGGATGGGGACTTCACCCCTGCCCTGGGCAGCTGTGCCAGGGATGGACAGCCCTTTCCATGGAGGAATTTTTTCCTAATAATTTTCCTAATAAAACGTTCATGATGATTTTTCCTGGATCTCCCAGGAGAGGGGGAGCCAGGGACAGACGTGCCCATTCCCCCATGGCACCATCACCCCTGGAGCTTTAGAGACCCACCTCTGCCAGCACCCTGCTCTTCCCACCTACCACCCTCCCCATCCAGCCAGGACAGCTCTCTCTAATTAATTCTGACTAATTAGATGCCTCTTACCTTCCCAGCACCCACACCTGCTTGCTACCAAGCTCCATCCCACTGCTGAGCTCTTGGTGGACAGGGCTGGAGAGAAGATGTGTCCTGGAGAAGGGGGAGCAGGTGGGTGGTCACAGAGCCCCGTGGTGACACCACCTCTCCTTGTCACATGCTCAGGGTGGCCTTTGCTGCTAATTTTAAGCACCTCTTAGTAAACAACTGCTAAATTTAGTGTCTTTGGAACATGAGCCTGGTTTTAAAGGCTGGATTGCTGGTGGCTGATGGAAGCAGAGGAGTGAAGGAGTGAAGGACACAAATCCTTGCTTAGCAAAACCAGACACCATGGTCATACTCTCTGCAGAGCAGAAAAAGTTGCTTTGAAACACTGATCACCAGCACAGCAGCTTTTCTTGGATGCCCCATGACAAAGAAGCCACAGGAATCCAAGAATTACAGAATCATTTAGGTTAGAAAAGACCTCCAAGATCACTGAGTCCAACCTTGACCCATCACCACCTTGACCAGACCACACCAGAGCACTGAGTGTCACATCCTGTCACTTCTTGAACACTTCCATGCTCAGCAATTCCACCACCTCCCTGGGCAGCCCAATCCAATACTTAACAACCCTCTCAGTGAAGAAATTCTTCACTGAATTTATTCACTGGAGAAAGTAATCCTTGTTTTTTCCTGAGTTGTAGTTTCATACACTCAAAGGATTTGGTCTTCTCCTCTGATTCCACTCAGCAACAAGTCTGGCTGCTGGGAAATCAGCTCTGGCTCCTCGAGGTTGAGCTCTGAGTGATTGAAGCTGGACAGATTTTTTTCTCTTTTGTTCTCTTCAAGCATGCTGTGCTCTCCTCCTGCAGCCCAACTCTCTTCCAACTCCCCATCATGAAAAGAGAGGTTGCTTCTGAGATAACATGGGAGAAAAACATCATAAATTCAACATACCACCACCCTTCCCAGCTTTCCAGCAGCCAGGAAGGCATCCCACCTCCACACTACAGCAGGGGATCAGCACAGCTCAGCTGAGGCTGGAGTCACTCAGAGCTGGTGCCTCCTCTGCAGACATCTATCTTGGGATGCACTGACTCATCCACTGGAGAGGGATTTTTCCCTCTCCATGTCCCTCATCCTCCTCCCTGTAGCTCATTTATCAACACGACTCCCACCCCACAGGCACAAAGGGTGTGCACACTCTTCTCATGGGGCAGCAGATGCCAAAGCAGACACATCCTTCACTCCTCACACGGAGCCCTGGCCAGCAGCCAGACAGATGGAGAAGCGGAATGCAGGGAGATAAGGCAGCAGCTGAACACCCCAAGTCTTCATCCCCAAAGCTTTTTTTATTTTTGGAAACTGTTTAGACATTTTTTAAACTATGCTGATGGCTGCAGTATGTTCACTTGACTTTAAAGAGCAGGATTTCTCTCCCTAAGGAAGGGGGGGGAAAAGGCTTTTCTCATTCCAGATGGCAACTTGCATGAGGTCCAGACAAAGATCAGCGAGTCCCACTCCTGGCCCTGCACAGGACAACCCCAAGAATCCCCTCCCTCAAATCCTCCTTGAGCTCTGGTAGCATTGAAGTTGTGACCACACTGACCACAATCCTGTCAGCTCTGCCTCAACTGGACCTCTTTGGTTTGGATTGTATTGCTGGAAGAGGAAAACCCCAATCTCCTGAGAGATTCTTCCCCACAAACACCGTGTATGTGATGTATTTCCAACCTATTTTCAGCTTAAGGAAGGTTTGATCCTGATGCCTTCCCAAAAGTTTGCCTGGGGCACATCAGGACAGGCTTGTTGCAGCATCTTTATTCATTCACCCCAAGTTCATCTTCCAAGATTTTTCTTGTTAACCTCCCCTTTCTTCATCAGTTTTGTTTGTAGCCATTTTTAAGCAGTTTTGAAAGAATTTCCAAGCAGTTCTACTTGGTTGCAACAGGAGGTGTCACTGCCAGAGCTGCCCTCCTGATCCCACCAGGAGGAGCTGGCAGGCTCCTGAACAAACCTGGTCCGACATTCCCCATCCTTGGGTGGAACTGGGGTTTGATCTTCTTGTGGTTCAGCAGCACTGGCCTCCCTGCCCAAAACAATGTTGGTGTTCTTGTTGATGAACCAGGACATTCACACACAGCTGGGCCCAAGCTGAGCATAAAGAGAGGGACATGGGGACACTCACTGTGTATCTGTGTTCTGGGCTGCCACCTCCTCACAGAATACGTGCACTGGTATCCCAGACACCCCCCATGCCCTGGGCTGGTCCCCCAGCATGGGCAGCAGGGCAGGCAGGGGGGATTGTGCCCCTGTGCCCCCTCAGGTGAGACCCCCCTGCAGAGCTGCCCCCAGC
>JAWWEE010000122.1:71427586-71443342 GCA_035221455.1 Xenops minutus
GGTTGGGCAGAGAAGCTGTGGCTGCCCCTGGATCCCTGGGAGTGTCCAAGGCCAGGCTGGATGGGGCTTGGAGCAACCTGGGCTGGTGGAAGGTGTCCCACATCAGGTACTACAGGTAGACCCCATGGAAAACATTTTTAATCCAGATGTAATATGAGTAAGCCAAGCTCCCACATTCCTTTAAAAGTCCTTACTAGTGGGAACAACCTTGACCTCCCTGAGAGAACTCTTCAACATCAAAAGTGTCATTCAGGCTTTTGGACCTTCTCTTGTGGGGACAGGGGCTGAAAACCTGCCCCCTTTTGGGAATTGCTGTCCCACAAAAGCTGGTGTTTCACCAAAGAGGTACCTGAAGAAGGCTGGTCCTTTTCACTCTTCTTGCCCACACTCCCACACCCCTCTGCATGTTCTTCCACTTGGATCAGAGCCCACTCCAGCTGTACCTGCATTGCCCAGGTGGTCTGGGGGGTTTAATTTGCACTTCAGTCTGCTGCTCTGCACAGGCCTGAACTCTCTTGCCCCAGCGTGGTTCAAGAGTTTCTGAAGGACAAGTGACAGGTCAGAGTTTGACAGTCCCTTTACAGGCTGCACCACACCTGGGCAGCTCCTGGAGAAGCACTCCTGGGTTAGTTTCCTTAGGGAGAAGCCTGATTTGCACAAACCAAACCCATTTTGTGAACCAAATCCATTTTTGAAAAGTGGGAATGACTGGGGTGCCCCCTTCAAATCCAAGACTCTGTTCAGACCAAATGTGGACACAGATTTCAATGCTTTAATCATCTGTTTGTCTCTCTGCTTTGATAAATTCCCATGGACTGGCTCAATGATCCCAGAGGAAAAGCAAATTCCCCCAGAGAATTATCAGCACATTTCCTGAAGCACAAATGCCCAGAGACAGGGGACATAGTTAAATATGTGACACATCTCTGTGTTAACCTGGACAAGGCAAATAAGCTGTGCCTCTACCATGCAATTCATTGACTGATTAATTAAGATCAATCAGTACATTGAGGATCCATATCTATCTCAAGATTCTCCTACTCCAAATTCTGTAGGAAGAGAGAAAACCCCTCTTTTTATAACACTGAATAGAAGAGTTGAAAGTTACTGAATGAAGCATCCAGGAAGCACCACAGCACTCAGACTTTTTATTACAACATTTATTTTAGTATAGAAGGCACTTACAATACAGAAAGAAAAAAAAAGAAAAAAAACCATCTGATAGGCACCAAAAGTGAAATGAGAATTAAAAAGACAAAGGAACAGTTTACCAGACCAAAGGAGCACCCTTCCCTGTTAACAATACAGCACACAGAAATGAAGCTATAGATGACTAACGTTTTTAACAATTAGGGGGGTTTATTTTTTTAATAGAAAAGATAAAGGCTGTTCTACTGTGAACTGAAGTAAAAAAGAACCCCTCCACACACCTGCAGGAGGGTTTGGGAGGTGGTGGTGGTGGTCACCAAGAGGGCTCTTTCAGGTCCGGCACTGCAGGAGGTCCTGGTACATCTCGATGAGACGAGCAGCCTCTCTCTGCCCAGAGAGCACAGCACCGTGGGTTGTGGAATAATACTTCCTGTGAGTGGCCTCCCCCGAAAACATCACCTGCATGGGCTGCAGAGGACAGGAAAAGGGGCACAGCTCAGCACAACTTACTGGAAAGCAGATGTGAGGCTACAAGGAGACAAAACTTCTTGTGCTGTCCCATAGAGAATCACGCTTTGGATTGGGAGGGAACTTAAAGATCCTCCAGCTCCAACCTCCTGCCATGGGCAGGGACACTTCCCAGGTTGCTTCAAGCCCTGTCCAACCTGGGGTGGGGCATCCCCATGGCTTGACACCTGTTTTGGAGTGCTGGCTCTCCACACCCCAACCTGGTGTTCCACAGGGCCAGGTACCAGCTCCAGTAGCCTTAAACAAACCTGCTCGAGGCACAGAGCACCTTTTCTGTACCAGCTCCTCCCATTGCTCCCCTAAATGACACTTCAGCCTTTTAGGTATGAAGGTAATTTTTCTTCTGGACAGCAACTTCAGAAGGAGAAACTAGTCATGTCTCAAAACCCAGATGGTGAGACAGTGTTGTATCTCTTACACCAACACTTACTACAACTCCAACCCAGCTCTGAGACAGGAATTTCAGGTACCTCTCTTCCCTGGAAAGATTCCTAAAACTCCTGCTGTTTTTTAAAGTAGATTTCTGCACTGAATAAAATTATTTCTGCTCTGGTGGAAGGAACAGGCTGGGCAGCTGCTTGGAGGCTGCATTTCCATCAGCCTTTGTCTTTGCATTTGGACACATAACCCTGAGTGATGGGGTGAGTTTGGCTTAATGTGTTCCTGCTCGTCAGCTGAGCTGTGGTAACCATCTCCATGTGTGCTCCTTGCTATATTCAGAAAGCAAAGGCAGTGTCTGAGGAGAAAATTCATCATCCCCTGCCAAGCACTGGGCCTCCCTCAGCCTGCCCTGCCAACACAGAGAGATTTCCTAATATGCACCTCTGACACATTCAGACCTCGACATCAGCAGGGTCATGTATTTAATAATAAGCTTTAAAACAGGTTAACACATGTTTTCCTAAGGAATTCTGAACTGGACACTAAGGCTAATGGTCATTAAATGCAGAGGTCACAATTCCAAGAGTCAGAAGGATGAGCAGCTCTTGATAAATTCAAGGAGAGACACATGAATCCCTGAGATGTTGGCATTCCAAACATTAAAGGGGTAAAATCCTAGGGACACCATTTGACCAGAGAGGCATGTATAAAAAAAATGGGAAAACACATCACTGGAAGCCAAACCAGGGATTGTCTTTTCCACCCTTCCTCCTCAAAACCCCAGTGCCCAGCATGGCATCAGTTTGGCTTACAGGAGTAAGAAAACTTACAGGAGTTTTGGAGCTCTCAGCATAAGGCAGTGGTTTAGCGAGTTTCTCCACGTCGGCCCCACTGGACCCAACCTGGGTGTAGGAGTAGGATCCACGGAAGTGGGGATTGCTGCCCCAGGAGGACCGCAGGATCCGGCGAGGTTTCGGAATGTTTGGATTCCCTGCGTGGAGAGCAGGAGAGACAAAGTAAGATTGTGTCCAAGAGAAAAGAGGGCAATGCCTGGGCGAGGGGTGGCGTAACATGAGGTGGGGCTGATTTACTGAACATCCATCCTGATGGAGCCTGCAGGTTACAGGGAAGAGCCCCCCAACCAGGTCTCTCTTCTATTACTGAGCTGTAACCATGTACATAACAGGAGCAGCATCCCTTTTAATCTCAGCTCTTCCATTTTCCAGGGAGGTGGTGGAATCCCCATCCCTGAAGGACAAGGATCAACTGGCCATGACACTTAATGCAGTGGGTTGGTTGACAAGGTGGGGATTGGTCACAGGTTGGACTTGACGATCTTAGAGGTCTTTTCAAACCTAAGTGTCTCTGTGGTTCATTTGGGGAAAGATCATCAAAATGTTTATGTTCCTAAAAGACTGGGGAGCTTCAGTGAACCCTGGGCATGGTCTAGCTGAAAATACAGAGCATCTTCTGGTCTCATTTGCAGTGGGGAGGCTGGTGGTGATGAAGCATATGATTGAACTCACCTAATTTTAGGTACTTAATTGGGTGCCTAGTCTAAATTGGATGTTTAGGTAGTCCTGAGAGAGGAATGTACCTCCAAAGAGAAAGGGATAAGGATGTCAGAAGGCAAATCTTCATTATGTAGGGGCACAGAAAAAACTGTCAGAAAGTCCTCAAAATCTGTATTACCCATTCCAACTGCAAGCCCGTTGCCCCCCAAATGAACTTAAATTCCAACAGACCCATTTTGCAGAATGCACACAGCATGGGAAGAAGACTTGTGAGGCTGGAAGTAGGATTTCTAGATTGCTGTAGGACTTCCAGGACCTCTAGATGAGGGACACTTGGGTGCAGCAATGATCATCAGCCACTGTCCCAATCCCAAAAATCACAGGAGCACGTGGGATCCAGGACTGCAGCTAAGGCAGCCGACCACCAGCTGGTGGCACAAGAGCCTCAGGTACAAACAGAGAGAGTCAGGTACAAACAGGGAGATGTCCTTGCTAGGCTGGTTTGGGACCATCTCAGTGTCACCCATTCTGTTGGAGTCCCATGATCTCATCTGGCTTGGCAGGAGAGGAATAGGGAGATGGGACATGGAGAATTCCAACGAAGAGAAATTCCCTCTGCAGGAGCCAAGATCCACCATTGAGGAAACCTTGAGGCAGAGGTGAAGTCCCCTCCCCTGGAGGGATTTCAAAGCCATGTGGATGTGGCACTTGGGGACACGGGTCAGTGGTGGCCTTGGCAGTGCTGGGGGAATGGTTGGACTCGATGGTCTTAAAGGCTTTCCCAACAAAACCCACTCTATGATATTAAGAGACTGGCACAGGAAGGAAGAGTTTTGAGAACTGCCTGCATCTCACACAGATCCTGACTCTGTGACAACTGAACATGTCCAGCCTTCTCTGAGACAGCTCAAATTCTCCCACTTTCTTCACCATAGCTTAAAGAGGGACACATCCAACTGTAAATACTAGGTAAGCACTGCTTTATTTAGTTGACCTTTCAATTCCTTAAAGTCAGGAGCACTTTACTTCCCTGGTTCAGCTTCTGCTTTCAGGAGTATTGTGTGTGAACCAGAGTTATGGAAGAGAGAGCTGGAACAGAGCAGAAGCACTTGGATGGCCTGCCCAGAGTACTCTGTGAACAGTTTTCTAACCACCAGCCCCCAGATCAAAATATGTCCCAGACTAGCAAATAAATACAGGCCACAAACAAAACACATCCTACAAACCAATGTTGTTTCAGGAGTAACAGCTTTGGATAACAAAGCCTCTAAAATATGCTCCTCCAGGACTCTTCAAAGCAGGACTGCCTGGAAGTGGAAAGCCCAAAGGAACTCTCAGATGTGTCAAGGAAATAAGTTGTGGTGTTTTATTTTTGAGGGCTGTGTGAAAGCCCAGAAGAGCACACCATGGAAGGAGTCAGACAACACCCCCCCTAAGCAGGGCCATCCAACACCCTGCACTGCACAACAACCAGCACACAACTCAGTCTCAAATACAAGGAGTCTCTGCTGCTGGTGCCTCTGCTGTAGCTCGTGTGTGTTCCCATGTCCAGGTCCCCAGAAGAGGCAACAAGGTGCTGATAAACCCATGATGAACATGAGGAGCACAGAGTGTTGCCAGCAGTGAGAGGAGGGTTTGTCAGCCTGCAGGAAAGGCCATGGCCCTGTGAAATGACTCCAATTTGCTCACAAAAGGGTCATCAGCCCAATGAGACAAAGCCAGCAATATTTGACAGAGCAATTCTTAGACCAGCAAAAGCTCCAACTCTGTCCCTTTACAGCATTTCCCATGGATGACCTTGCAGAGCTACACTCATTCAAGGAACATGTTTAATAGGACTTTCTCAATCTGCTATTGAATAGGGTAAGCACATACATGCCTTTGCCTACAGATAAAGATAACAACACAGATGTGGAAACTTCTGTTTCTACTGTCCAAAGAAAGATAAAATGGCTAAAAAAGGGATCTTGGCCTTCACTAAAATAAAAGGGCACCTTTTTGCCACAGATTTCCACTTGTGAAGCTATGGAGAATAACCTGATGTGCCTCACTCAATCTCATTTTTATTCAGCTCATGGGGAGGTGTGACTACAGAGACTTATTAGTTATGGGGCTGATAAAATTATCACAAAGGGCTGATAAAATTATCACAAAATCAACTCAGAGATCTAAATTAAGAAACCCAAATTTAGTTGCTTACCTGAGAGCAGAGATCCAAGGTTCCATCAAGGGAGATCTGTGATACTACCCACACACTAGTGACTACAACCACCAGAGAGACATTGGGGTACCCCAGACACCCACATGGGGCTGGGAGATGTGGGGCAGAACCTAAAAGAGATGTGTTCTCCTCTAGAGAAACAGCTGGAGTTCAGGGAGGACAACTCAGGGCATCTCCATGCACAGCCTGACAGGCTCCAGTGATCCAGGCCTGCAGATACTGCCTGTGGCTTCTCAGTCTCAGAGCTCAGCCAACAAAGAAAGCAGAGCAGGACTCCTAATTGCTCTAACGTATTCCATTTAATGAGATCTGGAGAGCACTGCTTTTCACTATCCAGCTGGGAAAAGCAGTAATTGTTGATGGTTCTTAGGTCAGAACAATCCTCAGAGCAAAGCCAGATAATCCACACCACCAACCTGTGAGTGAAATTTAAGGCCAATTCTCAGAGAGGGATTCTCAGTGTGAATCTGAAAGAATGGACTCAATTTAGAACTGGTATAACATACTCTGAAGCCAAAAGAAAGGCCACCATGAGCAACAGACTGGGAAAACGCAGCAGAAGATGGAAACCTACCTGGTAATGCATTAATTCTTTCTTAGAAGAATAAGAAATAAAGAGCATGGGGGATTTCATACCCAGAGCAGGAATGGCACAAAAGGCAAAGTGAACATTAAGAGGCTCATACCACCTACTTTAATTACTGAATATAAGGGTCCTTCTATACTCAGTAGAGAAAAGATGCTTCAGAAGATGTCACAAAGTACCGAGTGAGGTGTGGAAGATCTGAGCTGCCTTATGGAAGAGCCTATCTTTCCACTGAGCTCAGGATCCTGGTAGGACTAGTTTCCTAACTTGGTTAACTGACTTATGTGAACTCAAGTGGTGTGAACTCAAGAGGGGCTTCAAAAGCTGAGTTTGGTGGTGTGAGTTGGACCAGAGCAGCCCAGCCATGTTCAGAAGTGACTACAGGTATACCACAGACAGCAGGCTGCTGGTCTAATCCCCTCTCCCACTCCCAAAGGAACAGATCAGTGGAGAATTGGGAGATGCACAGAGAGCTGAGCACACTTCTGTTATTTCAGCCAGGCTGGCACCTGGCCCAGACCAGCCCTCAGGTACTGCTCCTTCTGTGAACCTGCTAGGGAAAACGGGAGCAAGGGTAACAGGACAAACACAGCTCTCCTAGCCAGGCCATCCTGTAAGACCTGTGAAAAGGTTTTCTACAAACTAGCAAGTTTTTTTGGGGGGGGCAGAAAGTGGAACAGGTCACGTTGTGTAATGGGTGCTCCAACAACAAACAGGTCTTCTGTTTTGAGCAGCAGCAGGGCCACCTCTCAGCTGATGCACAAAATGCTCATTGCAGGGCAAAGCCCTGGTAAATTCAGCCTGAAATCCTCCAGGGATAGATACCCCGGGATTAGCAGGAGGCTGAGACAGAGCTCAGCCTGCTGAAGAGTCTGATGGACAGTGACCAGGTGCAGCATCAGCTGGAACAGCAACTGCAGCACATACCCAGGACCCAGTGCCAACATCTTTCCATCCTGGGAGGAAGAGAGGAACATCCAACACACAAAAACAATAACACTGAACGAGCCCACAAGGAAGAGAGAGAGCATATTCCCATGTGCCAAACTGAGAAAGACCCAAAGAGCCAAATTATCTGATCAATTGAGGTGCATGGAAAAAAAAATATTGTAAGCAAGAAAAGCTGCAACAAATAAGGTTGTTTGTATGCTCTGGGAGACATCAGCACTGGAACAACTTAGTCTTAGAGAGAAAAGCCTCCTGCTATGTCTGCCTGCTGAGGTCAGGGGAGAAGAAGGTCCATAGGAACTGATGTGACATGGAATGCAGGGACACCCAACACCCCTGAAAACAAACAGCTCAGGAGGCACCAGCTGAAACAAGGGTGCAGGTCTGGGCACTGCTGAACCCAGAGTCTGCCTTAGGATTTCTGGAGAGAGGGGTAAAGCCTGAAACCTCTTTTGGCAGTACTCAGTTATGCAGCCAGTACTCAGATTCCAGGGCCCTTTCAGGAGAAAGGTTCTTCCCCCAGAGGGTGGTGGGCACTGAACAGGCTCCTCAGGGCAGTGGGCACGGCCCCAAGGCTGACAGAGCTCTGGGAGTGTTTGGACAACACTCTCAGGCACATGCTGTGATTCTTGGGGTGTCCTGTGCAGGGCCAGGAGCTGGACTCGATGCCCCTGATGGGTCTCTTCCAACTCAGCACATTCTGTAATTCTGTGATTCTCTAGAACTCCATATTGTTGGGAGCAAATGGCCTGTAAGGACAGGGGAAAGCTACCCTTGTGGAGGCAAATTTCTCCAGTTAGTTGGGGGTCCATGGAAAGAGGTAAGGATGGAAACCCACTGGGTGTTGAGATTTGGCTGATACGAGCTGGCAGGAAAATATAAATCATTTAGTCACGGGACCCATCTCTAGAAGAGCATAAACCACATCTAATCTTGGGGATGCTGCTCTTATAATCATCTATAAATTAAAAATCCTTATTTCAAAACTGCTAATGAGTCCATCTCTATTTCTTTCAGCCATCAGAGAATCTCTAAGACCTCTGCAGATACAAAAATCCCTTTTTTTGGGAAGGTGTGTGACCTCTAGAGAAGTGACTGCAGACAGACCAAGGCCCAGCAGTCAAGAATTACTGGTTCTAGTGATTTCATCTTGGATTTCCTCAGAATAATCCCCTCAAGATCTGTCTTGCTCCAACTGCTGCCCTTAATGTGATGTGTGCCCAGTAAACACAAAATCTGTGAAGTCCAGGAAGGTTTAAACGATGCACCTAGAAAATGGCAACTCTCAGGATCAATGGGTTGTTTGAAATTTAGGCTGGTGAGATTTCCACAGACCTGATATTGCGTGGAAGTCAGGGACGTGACTGAACCACATCTCAGCTGATCTAAAATGGTTCAGCTTCTGAAAGAGCCCTGCTGTTTCCCACAGCTGAGAGCAGCCCTCAGAGGTACCGAGTCCGACAGCTTCAGCTGCTGGAGAGCTATTTGTGCCAAGAGTTATTTGTGATTAAATACAGCAGAGGATGTGGAATCCTCAGGCACTTCTGCCCACCACTTCCTGAGCTGGTTATCAGCCCCTCAGTATAAATAGCTCCCAGGCACACCCAAGCAGGAGCTGTGCTGGAAGCACACGCACGTTCAAAGGGACATGAAATGCCAAAGAACTAAAAATGACTTTAAAGCGTTTCCTTCCTCGTGGTTATCCAACACCCCAGCCCCACGCTCCCTCTCCCACCAGAGCATGGCTGACCTGTAAATTTACGCAGCATTTCGGTGCAGGTTTCTGCCACAGTTTCATCATCACACTTCTCCATAATCAAAGCCTCTTCTCCACAGATCCAGCCACTGAGGACATGGCCATACCTCTCTGGTGGGTACAGCACGTCAAAGCTGCAGATCTTCTTGTACCACAGCTCCTCAGGGTACGTCAAGCTCTCGCTCTCTGCCTCATCTTCCCACACGAACTGGATGCTGTTGCATTCAGAGCTCCAGAAAGGCTCTTCGAACTCCAGGAAAATCTTGTCAGTGGTATTGATTCCAAGTTTCTCAATGGCCATCACCTTCTCCTCGGGCAGGCGGGGATGGAAGAGGCTCTCGTGGCGTTTCTTCAGGACTCCCAGCGACACAGTCACAATGACGTGGTCAGCTGGGATGAACTCGCAGTCCTCGCACTCCACGAAGACATCGGAGCCCTTGTTCTCCTCGGGGAGGTCACTGTTGTGGTCAGCCACCCTCTCAATCTCCTTGCTGACCGACTGGTTCCAGTGGATGCACTTGACCGGCTTGCGGAGCTGAATGACAGACTTGGGAATGGAGCGGGCCAAAATCTCCACAATTTTAATGAAACCACAAGGAATGACGTGATGGGCCCCAGGGATCTCGGTCCATTCCCCAAATTCACTCAGCGAGACTTCATCCATGCTGTGGGAGCTGCTCTCACAACTCTCTACCTAAGGGAAAGCAACACAAAAGCAACATTGCCATAGAGCAACTCCTTTTGCCACAGCACAACGTTTCAAGGGCACAGAGGAGCTGCACAGGGTGGGATTCAGGAATCCCACTCTGAAGCCATGTTATTTTTGCCAGGAAAGAAGTGCTTGGCCACAGAATCTGATAAAAATCAATCCTTAGCCTTCCTTCCAACCAGAGAAACCATTTTGTCATGATAACGAGCTTGGGTTGCATCAACAACAGTTGTATCATCCAGAGTTCAGAAACCAGAGGGCTGGAGCCCCTCTACTGTGGACACAGGCTGAGAGAGTTGGGGGTGTTCAGTCTCGAGAAGAAAAGGCCCTGGGGAGACCTTCTAGCACCTTCCAGTGCCTAAAGGACCAGCAAGAGGGCTGGAGAGGCACTTTGGACAAGGGCCTGGAGGGACAAGACAAGGAATGACAGCTTTAAACTGAAAGAGGTCTGAATTAGATTAGATATTAGGAAAAAATACTCAGCTGTGAGGCTGGGGAGGCCCTGGCAGGGGTTGCTGAGAGAAGTTGTGCCTGCCCCATTCCTAGAACTGTCCAAGGCCAGGTTGGATGGGGCTTGGAATAACCTGGTCTAGACGAAGCTGTCCCTGCTCATGGAATCTAGGATTCCATTATGTCTTTGCTTCTGGGTTACAGTTCTGACTGTTTTCTATCCTTTAAAACCCACTCCACTGGCCAAGGACCGGCTGTTTGGTGCTCCTACAGCAGAACCTGGAGCTGTGTTAATCAGATGCTCGTTCCAACGTTAAGAGTTGTTCCCATAAGGAGCCATGAAAAGCTTTTGGCAGCTCCTTGTGCTGTCTGCAGCTTTCAGCGTGCTGTCAAACAGTAAGCAATCAGCAAACTCACAATCTGCTGGAGGTGAGAGGACCCAGCACAGAAGGAACTGAAGGAGACGGGAAAGGGAAATGCCAAGATGTGAGACACGTGTGTTTGATTCACTTGATGTGATTACCAAAGCTTTAGATTCATTAACCTGCTGGTTAATGTTTGTAGGAGTATTAGGCATAGCTGTAGCTTCCAACAATCCCTGGAACAAAGGCAGGATGTTTGGGCTGTCTTGTGATAAGCTTCTAATGATAATCCTGATGCACGGGACACAGTGATCTTAAATCTTCAAATCACCGGAGCCACAACCACTCACACACTATAATTCTTTAAGCATTTTAGGCAAAGGGAACATTACGATTCCTTGCCTCGCCCTTTGACCCATTTTCCAGGCCTTTCCACACTTTAATGACTGCATTTGGAAGCCTGATGAGCCTAGACCCTCTCCCTGTGGAGCATCCTGGTGCAGGGCAGGAATCTCTGTGCTGGGATAAGGTGTCAAGTGAACAAGTCAAGGTTGTACCAGGGAGGTCACAGGCTGCTCCTGTGACTGCAGGGACAAACAAGTGGTTTCCCGGTCACTGCCCAGTGACTCCTGTGCAGACTTGAGTGAAGACCCATCCTCAGAGTCTGCTGTGGTTCCACCCCATCTGAAGGCTGAGTGAGAACTTCCCAACACACACCCAGGATCAGTCCTGCTGGCCCACAACACAAACCTGCACCCCAGGGTACACAACAGGATGCTCATCCTGTCTGGACACTCCAACAGGACACTCCATGTTATGAAGTTAAACAGTGATGGCAGTTTGATTCTTTCAACCATGAAGCCAAATGCCAGGGGGAAAAACAAGCAACTACCAAGCCTATACTTTGCCCAAGACCCGTTAATCCCCACTCTCTCATCTGATAGCATTAACTATGAGAAGCTTTGTTGTTCTCAGGTATTTACACATGAGAAGGGATTTGCAAGACTTGCAGTGGCAACCTGTAGCAACCACAGAAGAAACCACCAAGCAAACCAGAGCTGTATCAAGTGACTAACCCTGTCTGCATGGGTGATCTGCAAGGGTAACACAATAAACAACAGGCCTTCACATGGCAGCTCTGGAGATGCCCTGTGACAGAAATTTTTGGGTTGGGACACTGAGGTATTGGGCTCAGGAGACCAGGGTTCAAACCTCAGCTTTGTCACAGATCTCCTGTGACTCTTTACATCTTTATTTCTCTTTTGTTTAGGTTCCCATCTGTAAATAGTGAACTCCATACGTTCCCCCATGTGACAAGGTGCTGCTTTGCTTCCCCTGCCTCATTTCAGAAGCTTTTAAGTCATTCTAATTGAAACAGAAATAAGTGTTACACTCTACTTGTGAGTGCTTGATCCAGCAAAGTCCTCATCCCACAGAGAAGTCATTTAGCCAAGGCATCAGGGAGATAAAAAGAACTAGGAAAGCCATGAGGAAAGATGATTAGGACATGGGTTTATACAATCTACTGTGGATTTTATTGCTTTACCTTCAAAATGCTTTCTGGGGATTTCTTCAGCAAATTACTACTATCAAGGTTACATTTCTTCTGGTCTCTGAGATATAGACAGAGGTAAAAAACACTCAGCAGGATCATGATGTAAAGCACAAGACAAGACATTACTAAAAGACCCTGACAATAAAGTAGTTTCAGGTGGTAAAAAAACATTAAATCACATCAGAAAGTTTAACAGGGCCTAAGAAAGCCTCTTCTAATTAGAAAGCTTGGAGTTTAAGGTAAGAAAAAAAAGAAAAAAAGGAGTAAAGGCATTGTTTCTTTCAGCCCACTGTCTCTGGATCTGCCTCTGGAGGAAAAGTTGACAATATAAACACAAACTGCCCCAGCTGCCAGAGAGCACAGAAAGCAATTCCCCAGCGCTGGGCAAGGCTCTGCCAGGTCCTGAGGTCCAGGATTTGCCTAATCCGAGTTAAAACCAAAAAAAATCACCCCAGTGACATGCACACATACCTTCAGGTACTGCTGGATCATGGCCAGTTTCAGCCTCTTGATGGCCTCTGTGTCATCCGGGTCGGCCTTGACACGCTTGCGCACAACGTCCCGCGTGAAGACGCCCACACTGTTCTGGCTCTCAGCATTGACTGGTTTACCTCGTTGGAAGAACTCCTGAGTCAGGTTATAGACCTGCCAGAGACAGGACAGAAGGATGGACATGATTCCCAGAAGAACCCAAGCCTCAAGCAGGATGCTTTATCCTCCATCCCAACCCAGCGCAGTCAGAGCAGCTTGTCTAGCCAGCAGAACTCACGGGTTTCCTCGTATCTTCTCCCACCTCCACATCTCAGGTGCAAGCCCAGGTTGCTCTAACCTGGCACCAGCCCTTCCACATTCTCTGTTACTTAGAAGGAATCCACCAGAGTGGGAGAATTCAGCTTCACAGTTATTTTTCTACTGTCCCACGGAAAACAGGAATCAACCAACACAGCAAGGGAATTCTGCGTGCACACACATTTTCCTTGCTGAGCACAAGACAGGTAAAGATCCATGGAAAACAGTGACATTTCTAGAGCTCCCCACCAGGAGCCATAGGAAAATCCCCTTGTAACACATCATTCTTCTTTGAAGAAGATATTCCTGACATTCTTTTAACCCTGGTTTTCCACCTTACAAGCTACTTAAAAGCAAGAACACACCATCCCCCTCAGCTTTGTCTTGTGGCTGCTTGGAATACTTTGTATTTCTATCTAATATTGCCAGAAGAGCCTGCAGTTGTGTATCATGGCCCTTCAATTCCAAGGAAAAACCCTGAGGAGTCTTTCAACATAGGAAAGCCTTCAAAAGGCACCTCTCAGAAGGGCAACTCATCCCATTAACAACTTGTTTGTCCACAGCATGTCAATTTACAACATGCCACAGGGTGCACAGTGCTCTCACTAGGAGAGGTGACATCCCTGCTTGGCGAGTTTTTCCTGCCAAAGATGGTTTGATTACAACTTTTTTGGAGACAGATTATTTGCATATGCTGAGAAGTTCAACTCAACAGTAAATATCTGGTAGGAAGGAAGCTGGCAGATTCGTGGCAGCCTTGCCTTCAAAGGCTCCTAGAGCTTCCCATTCCCTGCTGATAGAGCTAATCCACCATGTTTTAGGTTCTCCCCACTCTGTTTCTTCCCAGGAGCTTGATTTTCTCTTGGGTTTTAGGAATAAAGCAAAACTGAGGAGGCAAAATAGAGGGATGATGAGGAAAGGGAGGTGGTGAGCTAAAATGCACGGCAGTGGTAGGAGTGAGAGAGAACAGGTCTCTGAGTGAATGGAGAAAAGTGAGTTGATAAGGACAAGTAAGGGATGAGGAGGAAACTGGAGAAGAAAATAAGTGAAAGAGTGCAAAACAGGGGAATAAACTACAGAAACAGAGAATAAATAATTACAGGAAAAATGAGTGCAATTGGTAAAGGCAGAAAAGAAATGCAGACTCTGTCTGAGACACAGCCTTTCCAAGGAGATTCTGACAAGAAAGATGGAGCCCAATGCCCAACACGAATCCAAGGCAAAGGAAATAGTGCCTTCTCTGTACTCTGGTGCCAAAACCTCTTTGGCAGTTCCAACAGCCCATGGTTCTCAGGTCCACTGATTTCTGAGGCCCCAACCACTTGCAGCAGGTCCGAGCTGCACAGACCTTGCGTCAGCACAACCAGCTCAGCTTTCATAAGCCGATTGCGCTCTGTAAGCAGATAACAGAGGCACAGGACAAGCACAGCTGTGTTAAAACCCAGCTACCACTTGGCCAACAGGAGAAGGGAGCCTGGGTATGTTTTTGTTAACCATTATATTCTTCCCTGCCACACAGAGAAAAGGGCAGGAAGGCCCAGTTCTCCATGATGGAACCATCAAGTAAAGTCTTTCCTGCGTGTGCCATCCCAATGATCCCACTATTTACCATCAGGAGTTCTTTTTTTTTCTCAGAATCCCTATTATTCCCTTGGTTTGCAAGTTCAAGAAGCATTTGGACAATGCCCTCAGACACACGGTGTGATTTTTGGTGTTGTCCTGGGCAGGGCCAGGAGTAGGACTCAATGATCCTTGTGGGTCCCTTCCAGCTCAGGATATTCTATGGTTCTTGAGGGTGCTGAACTATTTGATGAAGAAGAGAAGGCAAAGCTTCATAAGTAAGAAGAACCAGGAGAAATAACAGCAAATCCTACATTAAGAGATGAATTGTCAGAATAAGAGAATCAAAAAGAAGCTCAAAATGTATTCTTTAATGTGTATGTTCACCAAACACATCCTGTATAAGAAACTATGGAAAAGGTTCACTGGAAGTCTTCATTGAAGCCTGATTTCCAACGAAGAAGGAGAATTGTGCTCTCTGGAGTTAGAATTACCTAGGCTTTCTTTACCCACATGGGAAACTGCTGATAGTAACAGAAAGCACCATCATTCCTATGGGACCACCACTGAAGTCACTGGGAACAGGCACTTTTAAGATTTGAAAACCCATCCTCCTTCAATCATTTTAGCATGATGTGATGACAGCAGGGTTCATGAGACAGCTCATGGGGGCTTTCTCTCCAAGATCCTGGTGAAAGGCAGCATCAAGACTGACTTGAAGGATCCTGCTGATGACAAAATAGCCATGCAGAGCACCATGCCCAGCAGCAAGGAGAGCTACGCCACATACAGTCCAGACTCTCCTCCCTTTTTTTTATCACACACCTGATACAAGCAGGAAACAAAAACAATCAACAGGCTGCTTTAACTCCCAGCTCCTACCACTGGCAAACTCCTCACAGCACAATGAACAAATCACTTCTCACTCTGAAGCTCCTCTGGCTCTGGGCAGAACGACTGGCCCTAGAAGTTTGTCTGGAAAACAGCAGCAGAAGCAAAAGACACAGAACACCTCAAACAACCCTTCATTGTCAGCAAATTTCCTTTCCCGATTTCAGAGGGCTTACAACCAATCTTGCATGGAATTCATAGAATCACCAAATGGTCTGGGTTGGAAGAGATCCTAAAGATCACCTAGTTCCAATGCCCCTGCCATGGGTAGGGACACCTTCCACCAGCCCAGGGTGCTCCAAGCCCCATCCAACCTGGCCTTGGACCCTTCCAGGGATCCAGGGGCAGCCACAGCTT
>JAWWEE010000122.1:71456248-71480698 GCA_035221455.1 Xenops minutus
CCCCCAGCTCTCCCAGCCTGGCTCCAGAGCAGAGGGGCTCCAGCCCTGCAGCATCTCCAGCCCCTCCTCTGGACTCTCTCCAGCAGCTCCCCGTCCTTGTGCTGTTGTTCCCAGGGCTGGGGGCAGCTCTGCAGGGGGGTCTCACTGGGGCAGAGCAGATGGGGAGAACAACACTCTCCACTCCTCATTCTCCACATAACACTTTGATCCATATGCTCTAACTTTCACAATAAGGAAACATCCTTTCTGCCATCTACATCCTACAGAAATTGAACTGGGTTGAAACTGAACTCAGTTCTTCAAGCACAGCTTTCTTAATCCTGGCTTTGGTGAGCTCCTGTGAATTCTTCACATGAAAGCTTCCAGAAAATGTTTTCCCTCCCATTTCAGCATCTTAATACTGAATCAAGTGACTTGTCTAGACAGATAAGAAAATAACAGGGTATTTTGTGTGTACAGAACCCTCATTTGGAAACCACCCCAAATTAGCCAACAACCTTTACCATATGATCAGCAGGGGGAGGCAATTAAAGTTTGAGCTTTCCAACCAGGATCCAGGTTCCATTGTGAAATGAACAGGTGATACAAATATATGAATCTCCACTACACTTTATTTCAGTACCAATTATACACTTTGCTGGGCTCCTCAGAAAGACAAGCACATAAAACACAGTCCACTGTGTTCAGTGCTCTCCCTTCAGCACTTGCCAAGCCACAAGTCAGGGCTCGAGCCAGTGAATATCACCAGATCCTCTGACACAAAGATAGTTTGGCTTTTTACTTTTTCTTAGTTGCCAAAAACAGTTGTTTCTTTTTCTTTTTTTTTTTCTTCTTTTCTCTTTTAATCACAGGGTAAGAAATGTGTTGGCTGTTGTACTGTGAATCTCCCTCAGACTGTAATTTTACTTAAGTGTCCATCTAAGAGCAAGGGTAGCATTAAATCATAGCTTAACTGAAAGTTAAATTCCCCTGCATTGTCGTGCTTACAGCCTTCCTATCCAACAGCCAACAGGCCACAATAAAAAAAAAAATATCCAAATACACATCTTCCTTTTGTCTTAAATACAAAACTTTGATCCTCTTACCTCTTGTACATGTGTGTCTCTCCCTGAGGATATTTTAAACACTTCCAGACCTGTTCCCTTTCCTCAGTCTCTACCACCATTCTGCTTCTCTATGTGCCATTACCTTTCATTCATCCCTTCTCTCTATTTTCTTCATTCAAAAAATAAAACCTTTTAAAAAAAATCCCTGAAACCAACTCTTCCCTAAAAAAAGACAATAAATCCTGAGCGTAACTGCTGTTTCCCAGCAGACAAATCTCTGCAAAAAATATATTTTCTAAGATGGGCATCATTCTCCCAACCCAGAATCATGGGTTTCCATTCCTGGCATTTGTACCCTTCAATCCTTTGAGCTCCCCATCCTTTCATCTCTGCTGATCTCAGCTATGAAAAGTTCAGAGGTGAGACAACTTCATGACTTTTCTCCCCCTCCTTTTGCCAGTAAAAGCTTGCAGGTCACGAGGCAGAAGGCAGAGAAGGCAGGCAGTTCACAACTGCCCTTCTTATTACAACAATATCCTCTGACCAGGCTATTCTTCTAGGACACTTCAGAAAAAAAAGGTCACCAAGGCTCCAACTATTTAAAAACACAAAACCCAAATAAACAAAAGCATTTCTCAAGGAAATCTGCTATTCTTAGCTCACCCAAATGCTCCTGTGGTAGTATTGTTGTAGCTGTGATGACACAAAGATTTGGGCAAGGCAACGCTCTGGAAACAAGGCCTATGTGCTTGAGGCTTGGCTGAGGGTTGGTTGGGATTTGGGGGTTGTTTTGAGGTTTTCTTTCCACCAGGATTTGTTAATCTTTAAAAAGTGACCTTCCTCCAGCCATCATATCACACAGCAGGATGTCTTGTACCCATGAGCCATAGCTGTGAGCTCCTGGCATTCCACAGACCAAATCCATGGTCACCCCCAGTGGGAATCATCTCACCCCTTTCATTATTTTGGGTGTCCAACTTGCATCTGCTGCCCACAGCCTTTCAGGTGATGGAGAGGAGGAGCAATCCATCCTGCTGGTCTCTGGCATTCGCATTTCAGGATGGACAAGCTGAAAGGGAGCTTACAGAACAGTTGAAAACAGCCCTCTAACCTCTCTGAGTGCTCTTACATTGTGTTAAATCAACAGGTTTCACATTAACAAGTGTAACAGCCAGTCTGGAGAGTGAGAAATGCATCATCAACACAAACAAATTCCCTGCTGACTGCACAGACTGAGCAGCTTCAGCACAAAAATGCACCAGAATCACTTTACTCCCTCCAGGTTTGGAAGTGACAGGAATTAAGCATCATCCTTAATCGGAAAACTAAGCAACAATTTTGCATGTGTTTGAAAGGAACTCGGATAAAAACAACAAGACTCAGCTGAAAGATTAAATGGAAGCAGAAGAAATAAACACACTACTATTTTCTCATTATTTTAAGTGCAGCTATTCAAGATACTACGAGCACATGACAGGGCACTGCACACAGATGTTTGTAATGCAGGTTTGTCATCACAGCCTGAAAGTGTTTACAAACACTGAATATTTGACACCAAAGGCTTAATTCAATCTAAGCAGGGACAAAGTGAGATTGAGTAACCACGAGCAGAAGCTACGAAAAAAAAATCACAACAAAAATAAAATATCTCATTTTTAACAATGCCACTAATCAGCTGTTGAAATACTTTTCACTAAAGTCTGAAAGAATACTGGTTGAAGCTTTCAAATCAGGATCCAGTCTGTCACAGACATTTACACTCCAGTCCCATCAGAAGACAGGGCTGTGGTGCTGGGATTGCTCCTGCCCATTCCATGGAGGTGGCCAGGACAGATTTGCAAGACAAAATTTTCTGGCTTTTGCACCTCAGGGATCTACCATGACACAGAACTGCCTGTCTGTGAGCCAATGCATTATTAGCAGGGTGTTGCAGAGATGGAAATTTGCACAGACCATCCAGTCCAGAGAATCTCCTGGGCCTCAGAAAGCAATAAAAAAAAATAATAATAATACCAGCAAACTTTTTCATACAGAGTTTCAAAAGCCTTTTTCCAATAGATGTAATAATCTCTATTATTTCATCAGCTGCATAAGGAAAAGTGGTTATCTGAAAGCTCTGTTAGCTGAGCCCATTTGCAAAAGCTCCACAGCAGAATCAGAGAGGTGACTTATTCAGCAGATGTAAAGACACTCCAGTTTTTAGGCCATTAACTCATTACACAGCCCAGCACTGCTTGCACTGAGCAAGTGCACGTTTGTAATGAGTGACCTTTGCTTAAGTAACTGCAGTGACAACATTTGCAATTATCATCTGTAATGCACCTTTTTTCCATAAGCTGAGGGAGAAGTGCTTGGAAAGATTACTTTAGCTGGAGCAATTTTATCTCCTTTACCACCTTTCCAGGCTTCAGACTTAGGCTGTCTCCTCAGCACAGGTCAGGGCAGAACAGATCATACCTCTGAGCAGACACCAAAGTGAAGTGGAAGGGATTTCTGGGCTGGCCCCAGCACTGCCTGTCGGTGCCTCCAGCACTGTTTGCTGTGGTTCTCCACAGCTCCTGGCACAACAAACAAGCATTTGGTAACTTCTCCCTCTTTCCCCCTTTCATCAGCCTTCTCAGACACAAGCACATTAATCCTCACTGCCTGTTATTTCAAGATGCTCTTTCCAAGCTCTCCAGGCTGTAAACATGTCAAACTGGAGGATACATCTCTTTTTCCTTTCTCCCTCCTTTTTAACCCAGCGGGATGCACGTCAAACTCACCATCCTTTCCAAAATCACTGTTTAGACCCTTTCAAGAGAAGGCAGGAGTGTTATGAATTGAACTCCAGCCCTCCACGTCAGTCAGAAGCACAGGCAAGCCCAGCCTGCTGTTCCAAACTGCCTTTGGACAGTGGTTGTGCAAACACCAGCGAGGCTGCATCTGCAGCTCAATGGGAGCTTTATTGCCATCAGAAGCTGACACACCTCATTTACTCAGCTACCTGGAGAGCTGCAGGAGCAGCATTATGGTCCTCAGCCTTCCACATACATACCAGAGCCCTTCCCAAGCTCATAAACCTGTGTCACTGAGGCGTAAGTAGCACTGAGACCAAGGTTACCTCATGCTACACCTGCACATGCTGGCAACTCACCTGCTGGGCTGAAATTACCTGGAGAGCGGCCCTTCATCATCATCCTCGTGCTCAGGCTCTACCCAAGTCAGTATTTCAGTCTGAAGAGGTTTGCCAGGTGGATGCAGCAGCTGGAACAGTCACTCAGCCCCACACCAGTTCTGCTGCCCCCTTTTACAGGCTGCTGCCAGGCGTGGGCTGAGGAGACCTGTTCTGACAGCCCACAGAAACTCAAGTGTTGGTCAGAAGCAGCCCCTGAAAGACCCTACTCTAACCAGGACCATTCCTAGCACGGTGTCCTTGAATGCAGTGTTTTCCTGTACTTGAAACAAGGAAGACAGATGCAAAATCCCTGCCTTTCCCATCACTGTGACTCCATCCCCTTGCTCCTCACCACCTCGTCATGCCTGAGCAGAGTGAGGAGCCTTGCAGGTCCTGCACAGAGACACGTGAGCCTGAGTGAGGAATTCTCCTCTCAAGCAGGTCTTGAGTGGAGCACCTCCATCACTCTGCAGCACCCTCTCTATTTCACCCCACAGCATCACTATGACCCATTTGTCCTGTGTGCCTCCCCTGTCCCCATCAGCCCTGGTTGAAGGAGAGATGACCACGCTCCTCTGTATCACCATGGTGGTACAAGGAACCCAGACCCACAAAAACAAGCCAGCAGTCCTGCTGCCAACCAGCAACTCATATCTTGCCTTATATTTCCATAGGCAGAAGCTGAAATGAAGTGGTTTGATTTCCAGAGAGCTGATGAAATTTATAGGGGTGGCTGGGAGGGAAAAACAAATTCAAACAAAAGACAAAAGCTACAATCCACTAAAATATAGCCAGATGGGAGCCCAGGCCATCAAGTGTGGCTCAAGGCACTGAAAAGACTGATCCTCCATTAGCACCTATGAGCCCCAGGTACAAATTACTGACCCACCCCAATGACTGACACACAGGGAGTGCAGGGCTGGATCAGACATCAAGGAAGGAAAGGCATTGATAACATCCCACATGTACTCCTGGATAGCAGTGTGCCAAAACGCTTCCTGTTCTTCCCATACACCAAATCAGCAGCCTCGTGCCCAAAACCTCCTCAGCATCAGGTTTTTTCAAGGCAGGAGAGAACTTCAGGCTGACTCTGAGCTCTCCTTCCTCAGGACACACCCCAAAAGAGACAGAGGGAAATACAGCAGTAACTTTTCCCTGTCCAAACACAGGTCTCCAGCCTGAGTAGTTGACCTTAGCTGGGTTTTTGTTCATTTACCTGAAAGCCTAAACTTCATTGATCCCCTCACTTCCAGAAATACCACCTCATGTCATCTCAGGAGGGACAGAGAAATGACCATACTAAACTGTCTCCTCCTTCCAAGCTGGGAAGAAACTGTGTTTCTTCAATACACACACAAAACAAAAAATGGACTTTGTAAACTTCTCCACTAATTATGACTGAGAAGCAGCCCAAAGCTGCTAAATATTAAAGTTGAGGCCATCAGACCTTATGCAGGCTACAGCCTCTCACCACAGCACCACTGTGTGCTCCTGCACTGCTGGCCCAGAAAAGGACACAGAAATGTTCAACTTCTTCAACAACAACAACAAAATTGTTCTGAGAAACAGTATTTTTTCCCAAGTATGATCCAAGACAGGCATCCCCTCTGCCTGTGCCCCTTTTCACACCACCATCATGCAGGAAAAATGCAGGGGGGAGACAGAGGATAAACCACAGAACTTCCAGAACCATTCCCGTTGGAAAAGACCCTTAACCACGAAATTGGACATTTTATAATTAACTCTGAATCAGCAGAGATGGTGGAACAGGTTCCAGGATAAGATCTCCTGCTATCTTGGAGGCACCAGGCACCTCCTTTGCCACGCAATTTTCTGAGAAGCTTATCAGAAGCTGAGTTGCAAGGAAAGACATACATAGATTGTGTCCAAATCCCTGGGTGATTTGACTAGCAATCCACGGAGAGCAGGAAATGTGGATGGAACAGCATCTGGGACAATTCAGCCTGCAAGACTCCTGAAACACCTGCCCCATTAAGCCTCCTCCACCCTCCAAAATCACCAAAAATGTGCTAGCTGTGAAAATTCCTGTACTTTTGAATGTTTGGAGGAGATTTAAACAAAAAAAACAAAAAAAAAAGGGTCACTGGCTGGTGCTTTTGATCAGGAAACCACTGCACATTTTTACCACTGTGATCCAACTTGTTTTAATGCCTGCAAATATCCCTCGAGTCAAATGAACTTGTTCAAAGCTGATTCACACCAAGGCTACTTTTTAAATTGGGTAGTTGTTGACAAGTAGAATATATTTAACAAGCCCCAAGCGTCTTGGCATGCAGTATAAAGACTTCCTATTATGAGCTGGGGTTTTTTTAAGTGAGCATATGGGCAGAGCAGGTTGTCTGCCACGGGGCACTTCCATACAGTGCTTGGCACTGACAGAACTGCACGGATATCCAAAAAATAAACCGAGGAACGTCACGCCAAGAACACGGGGGATGAATCACACCATTTAAAACTCGCCGATAAAATGCACCATTATGTGTTTTCCCAAATCCTCCTCATGTGAGGGAAAAGAAAAGAAAAGAAATTACAATAATTGCGTTCCTCTGGCTGAATGGTACAGTGAGAACATGGCTCTGCCAGCTCCAAGGGGATGGGATGAGAGAATGAGTTCCAGGCTACCTGGAACTACTTTTCAAGGGTCCCTCTGGCAGCCCCTGGAACACACCTTGGCCAGGGGGTTGGCATCTTGATTTACAGCATGGGATAAATTTAAGGACTAGACTTTCTCTGCCACCAGAAGCTCCTGTTGGAGGAGGTCATCATCCTCAAGTGATTCCCAGAGGAATGGGCTGAGAATAAAGCCTGGGCTGTGGAGCTTCTCCTGCCCTTGCAGCCAACACTGCAGCACTGTGGTTGGTGTCAGAGCCTACAGTATTACACAGGACACAGCTACTCACAGCAGTGACAAAAAGCACAGCTTGGGCATGTTCCTTGGACAACAGAGGAGCAAACCCAGTAAATCCACTGCTCTGCAAATCCCCTGCAAGCAGAACAGGCATGTGCTGTAGCTGGAGCATCAGCACTCCCTTGATTTTGGAAGGCTGCAGGAGGCAAAAGGTCCCACCTACCCAGAAAGCATCCTACAACATCCATCTACTCCATCACAGAGACAGCTTTCATTGCCAGAACACTCCTCTTCTGCATCAGGAGAAGCTGAAGACATCAGGGACACCAGAGTTGTATCCAACCTGCTGCAGTGAACGGCATATTCCCATCTTAACCCTGGGGACAGGAATGGTGATCTAGCCAAACATTCCAATTCCACTGGCTTCCAAATCCTACTGACCACCAGAGATCTATCCATGCTGTCAGCTGGCCAGAAACTAAACCAGCCAAGAAGATGCAGTTTGGCTCTGTCAGGTTCCTACAGGACAAAGGATTAATAGCTCAGGAAGAAGAAGCTATTGAACTAATCAGGACAAGCAACAACCAGTCCCAAGTTGGCCTGCCTTTCCCCATGTCTTTGCAAGCTTCCCAGGCTCTGGTTGATCTCCTGGTGGGAATCTTCCCCTATTTTCAGCTCCTCAGTCACACTGAGCATTGGGAGGTATCTGCCACTGCTGAGCTTCTGCTGAAAGCAAAGCTTGGTGTTTCAGCACTGTAAAAGGAAGGAGAGACTACAGAAAGAAAAAGGAGCTTATAAACTAAAACCACTGGTATAATGGATAGAACAATGCTGCAAACAAGTTTCCTGCAGAGCTCATATTCCAGCTGCCAAGAAGAGCTGTACCCCATCCTGCCTGCAGAACCGTGCGATCTTATCTGCTCCACCCTCCTTCTCTCTCTCCAGTTGTTTGGCAAACTTAATTGATAAAACCAGCCTTAATTAAATAGGAACCATGCCCGTGTTTGCACAACTCAGAACACAATCGTGTCTCAGTCAAATAAACACTGGTGTCCAAATTACACTTGGGAATTCGCTGTGGTTTGGGGTTTTAAATTCGTTGCAGCAAGCTTGGGAGCAAAGTTCCAACAGGACTCTTTTCTTCTCCTCCCATCCTCTGTACTAGGAGAGTGAGACAGGGAACGAATCCACACGCAGAGAGGCTCAGTACTGGTTCCAGCTCAATGTCTACATGAGGATCATTTCAGGACACACCATATGAGACATGCTAGCCCAAAAGCAATTATTTTTTCTCACCACTTCTCAGAACCCAGACCGACCAAACTGCCCTGAAATAGCAGCACAGCTCTCGAAATAGCACCATTTCTCCTCTTTTTGAAAGCAACACCCACACTCAATCTTTGATTTTAAGCCATCCCCGAGCAGTTACCACTTCTCACCATTCAAACCACAGGGAAAATCATTAAATCCAACAGAAACACTATGGGAAGAGGACCAAAATTAGAAAAGCCAAACACCACACGGATTCACTCCCACAATAACTGGATTGACTTCAGCATGGAACAGACTAGACGTGACTCCAGGAAAAATATGTCTCTCCAGGTGCAGCTGTATGGAGGGGACTTCTCCTGGGCTCGTGGTCAAAGGCAAACCACATGTTCCAGCTTTAAGGCAGCACACACGTAACCAGGGCTGGCCTCGGCACGCTGGGATGGATACACAGCCTTCTCCATCCTGCTGTCTGCACAAACACACTCACAGAGCAGCCCAGAGCCCAAGGCAGGGCAATTCAGGTTGGGAAGTATGTCCTTGGATCCTGAGGAAGCCTGGGTTATGGCTGGCAGACTGGCTGGCTGAGGTTTGTACCCACCAGGAGCTTCCCTTGAAGAAGATGGGAGTTTTGCCTACAGGTTTGCATGCAATGACAAGAAATGTTTTAATACAAAAGCACTGACCTTCTCCTCACTACACACTGTCTGCATTCAGGTCACCTGGAGATATCCAAAGGAAATCAGTACTGCTGTGGAAAACCTCTTATACAGGGATATACCCCTGCTGTAAAGCAACAGAAGCAATTCACCCTGCTGAGTGATTTTTCCTCCTAAGTGTGAAATGGAGCAGAGAGCAGAAACAGCGCATGAATCATGGAATCACAGAATAGTTTGGGCTGCAAGGGACCTTTAAAGGTCAAATGAAATCAAAGACAAGAAACAGAAGGGTGGGCGAGAAAAGAGATGAAAACACAAAAGTGACACCTTGGGCTTTGTTCCCACCTTGTCTCAAACTTCAAAACAAATCCCAAGGATGAAATTTTGTCTGGAGATTCCAACAGAAAACCTCCTCCAGTCAACTTCTTGTGCTTTGAGGTTACTTAGTGCCTTGCAGGCAAGTGCAGCCTGGAGTGCCATGGGATGCACTCCAATGATGGATTAGCACTGCTGCAAGGTGCCTTTCATTTCTCCTGACACACCTGTACTCAAAACATTTCTTCCCTGTGACAAGAAAGACATTTTAACGAAACAAAGGGAAGTTTACTGTGTATTGATCCTCTTCATGGAACTGTGCCTCAAAAAGCTTTGCAGAATTGAGATAAAACATTGCTCAGAAGGAAAAAAATTAAATAGCTCAGGCTGAGGGAAAAAAAAAAGACAGATTTTTAGATCTAAGAAATTTTTCACAGAGCAGGAAGATTTGTCATATGGTAAACAGCAGAAACCAGGAACTGGGACACTTGGGATTTATCTCTTCTTCCACAGCCTTCCCATGTGACTGGGGTAAAAGAATGACAATCCTACCCCGAACTTGCTAAAAATCTAGCACAATTTCAACATGTTTAGGTGGGAGCTCATTTTATTCAGCACACCACGCTTGATCCTTTCACTGCCTCAGCTTCATGGAATGTAAAACAGCACATGAGCATCTGGCTGTGCCAGAAAAGCATCTCCATTAACACCCTCAAATGAAAAGGAATCAGTGTAAGGTATTAGATCCCCACCAGGACCAAGCCATGTGCAAGTCAAATGAGATAAGCCAGTAAATTTCAAATCACTGCCTGCATCCATCCCATAACTACATCTCTACAGATAGGCTGGTATGTTGGCAGGGAAAATTTGTCATTTCTAAATTTAGCAGACACTTCAATCATTGTGTGATGCTTCAAAAGCAATGGAGATGTAAAGTGGAGCTTGTAGGACGACCATTGAAACTGAAATGAGAGCTCCGCTCACTGAGCAAAGGCTTTTCTTAATTCCCTTCCTGTTTGGACAATTTGATCCACTTCTTTTTTCTCCACTACAACCACAAAGGTCTGTCCTGCAGTGAATGGATAGGCTTTTTTCTGGGATAACTTCCAGGTTAAAGAGAAAGGATTTACACTTGAATGAAACATAGGCACTGTATTTGGAAAATTTGTTTTGAAAACTTGGGAAGGAAGCAAAGCCTCCTTCATTTAAAAAGGGACTCAATTAACATTCTCCAACAAGTCTTCCTATCGAAAGAACAGTACTTGCTGGGGGACATGTGATCTGAAACTTGCTCTCCTCGCTCACAATGTCCCTTTCTGAAATACAGGGCACTGCTTTGGAGAGACAGGAGGATCTCTGCGCTTTCCAAAGGACTGCCTGGCACGGGCAAGGCCTTGACTCCAGGCCTCAGATGTTCTATGACTTAAGCTCAGGAAACTTAAAATAGTGCTTAAAGACCCTAATGAAGACCTAGAGTGACACGACCTTACTGTAGATCCCTCTACAGGGACAGCTCATCCACGTTCAGCCACAACAGGGAGATGAATCCTTGGTGCGCAATTTCCTGAAAACAGAAAGTTTTAAAACCTGTAAAAGTGACACAAATGACCAAGCAAGGAGGTGTTCTGCCTTTGGATCCCACATGTCTGGGTGTGGGTTTGATCTGCAGCAAGCAGCAGCCAGACAGGACCACCCTAAGGGTTATCTTGGTTTCGATCCTGCAGGAGCTGGGCATGCCTAGATAATGCCCACGCAGGAGGAGGAAAACAACCTTTGCCATATGTTTTTTTTCAGCTAAAGGGAGAAAAAAAAAAGGCTACTGGCAATTTAATATGCACTTTTTTTTCTGAATTCCCTTATCAAGTGCACATGACAGAGCATTCTTCACCCTTTAATAAGTACAGGTTGAAGTCGAGCCTGACTGGAAGTTGATGAGGGATTGAGAACGGGAGCCCATGTCAATACACAGCAGATCAGGAGGGGAGATAAAGGCATTCTTAGTGTATATTGCAACAGCAAACATGCAACCACCACCTCATTCAACACTCTGGGGACCATCTGCAGCAGATCACTCTGCTTCATTTCTTCTGGATGCCTCCAACTGCAGTGTGAGCCAGGCATGTGGAGCAGAAGGGAACAGGTACCTCCAGCTGCCCCCCACCAGTGCCTCAGTGGGGCTACATAAGGAAAACAAGGACACAAGCTCTCTCCAGAGGCTGTCCCGGTAATTTAGATGCTGAGATGAGCTACCCTTTGGAAAAAAATATGATTTTTTTCCCTGCTGTCCATGCTTTTAGTTCAGGCTTAAATCTGGTGTAGATAACTATGAAAACCCTTCTGCATTCAATTGCTGTTCTTTAGAAGATCCCAAATAAATTGGTGGTTTGGGAGTTTGTCTAAACCAAAACGGACCAAATATCCTGAAATCTTTTCCCACCATGCAAAATAAAAGTGATTTCAGAGTTTTGTTACTAAGTAAGATTTTCCAGGGGAAAGTGAACATGCTTTAAATTCACAATACAGTGGAATAGTTTCCTCACATGGAGAAGTGCCTCATTCTTAACCCTTGGTCACAAACACAGATGTCAAGGCAGAAAGCAGCAGAGATTCCTCTACACATCTCATAGAAAGGAACCACCAGGTACTTTGCACAGCTGGTAAATGAGCTGCTCAGTGATAAACACACTTAACAGAGTTTACATTTGCTTAAAACACTTAAAAACTAAGAGGTCTGCTCCTGTCCTTTCTGCCAACTACAGGCAGATGCTGGACAGCACAACAAGCTGAAGATATTTTTTAGATGAGATTAAGCAAGAAATAAATAAAAAGCTGTAAGCAGCTCACCCAAGATACAGAGCCAAAAGTTGGGCTCAACTAGAACTCTGTGTGAAAACCCTCCCTCCATCCCAACGGCATCCACAAAACATTTGGACAGGACACAGTTCACAGTTACTCTCCCATTACCTTGAGCTAAAGAACCCCTTGGTAGATGGATCTTTAGCACCCAGAAACATCCCTTGTAGAACCTGCTCCTGAGAATATAGCAGGTGGTGACAACTCATGAAATGCACTCATATCCACAACTCTTTAAATAAAAACACACATCTATGAGAGTCTGGGTTTTTGTTATGCCTTTGGAAAGAGTCAATCCACTCCAAAAGTTTAGAACTCAGTAAATATAGTAATTGCATCTTCTCAGTGAAGAAAGGGAAGAGTATTTAAAAACAAAATAGCTTCTCCCCTCCATGTATAGAACTGGTCACAACAACCCCTGTGAAAGCTTTCTGATCCTGTCCACTGTGCATCTCCATGTACTGGAAACGAGCTTTAGGACCAGGAACTTGCTGCAAAATCCAGGTGTCTGCACACACAGAAAGAGAGAGGCACATTTTCTGTCATTGGATTTAACATCAGGGGTGAAGTTACCCTGCTTTTTTTATCAGAAGACCCCTCCAGAAACGATTTAACCACTAGAAAAACCTGTGCTTTAAAAAGTGAAGCTGCCTGGCCAACATAGGCAAAGGCTGAAAGTGTTTTAACTCTTTGCTCTGGGACTCAAATGTTACTGTAAATTTGCAGATATGCAGAGCCTCTGCCTCAGGAGGTTGCTGGAACTGAAGTGACAGGGACACGGCCCCATATTTACACCACTGCCCCATTGTGCATCTTCCTCTGTCCCTTTGTCACCGAGCACATCTTCCCCTCCCTGCTCCAAAGCAGATTAAGCTTAATAAACTTATGTAGTTGTGAAGTGTACTGCCTGTTATCCAATTAGACAGCTAACGAGATCTGAGTAGCAGCACGTAGGCACCGATAGCTGTCGGCTGATACCTGGTACGGATTAGACACGTTCCTTATTTTTCCAGCCCTTGCAGAAAAGAGGTTGGGATTGGTTCAAAGGCTGCTCTGAAGACTGGGCTCAGGTAATTGTTTAATTCTGTTTGGGACCCATGAACACATCACGTTTGTTTCCTCTTGATCTCCTGGAGCTGTCACATCACAACCGTCCCGTTACAAAACTCCTGGCAGACCTGGCGTGACTTGCCCGTTTAAAGTTTTGGTGTGGACAGGGACAGGTCTCATCACATTTAAGGTCCCTTCCAGCTTCAGAAATCTATGGAGCAATAAAGGAAAATGTCCAGAAGCGACAAGGATACCCAGAAATGCATCTTTATTAGCTCTGGTGCTGTTCCACATGATATTCCCATAAGATCCACATAAGGAAACGTGAATCAGATGTGATCACCATAAACGACAACATCGTTCTCGGAGCATGATTATCAAGGGTTTGTTATCTAATTGGGAGAGCACTGGAAAGCAGGTCCAGCCAAGCATAAGGGCTGTGCAATATTTTCATTACCAGCCTGGATGACAGACTGGAACGTATGGCCACAAACCCAACAGATGATTCAGCTGGGAGGATTTGCAAGCACTGCGGTGTAGATTTCAATTTCTAAATTATCTGGATGCACTGGTCTAATAACAACAAGAGGAAACGCTTGAGCAAGAGGAGTCACAGGTACAAATGCAAAGATAGGGAGCAACTTCCTATTCAGCAAGACTCGAGAAAAGACTCTGAGAGGGTCCAGGTAAAATTGTGAGGTTCAACAGTGTCCCACAGCTGCAGAAAGACAGAGTTCAAGGGATGATCCATAGAAAGAAAGACTCATCTCTGCCTTGCAAAATCCTGCCCTTAGCTGCTCACTGCTGTGCAGCTGCTGTGCTTTGTGTGCAGGCAGAGCTGAGAGAATCCTGTGGAGAACAGCAAAATTAAAAAACACCAGGTATGAGATTAAGCTGGATCTATTTAAGCCAGACATGTTCCTAAGAACAGACTAGCCCAGGCAAGCAAGCAGGACATGGCCTGAGGGGAGTCTTCTCCTTCCAAATCCAGCAGGAAAATTCAGAGTTTCACTCTCCTGTGTTAAACCCTCCGGCTTTAATCTTTGTTTAGAAACAAACTAATGGCCATTAATGCAGGGAGAAAGAACAAAAGTGTAGGGGCTCATCAACACAGAAAAAGAGACCAGAATCTACTTTTTAGAATCCCATGTGCTTTTACTTCACACCCTTCTTCCAGCTCGCTTCCCCCATAGAAAATCCCCACATAGGTCAGTCTGAACACCATCTTTCACTGTTTTGAAGCAACTCCCTCATTAGCAGATCTTTTCAAGAGTTACTATCCTGCAGACACTTAACTTGTCTTCACAAATGGGAAGATAGGGATTGCAAGGCTGGAGCACACAGTTTTAAACTGGCAGAGGGCAGGGTTAGATGGGATATTGGGAAGAAATCCCTTCCTGTGAGGGTGGGCAGGCCCTGGCCCAGGCTGGGCAGAGAAGCTGTGGCTGCCCCTGGATCCCTGGGAGTGTCCAAGGCCAGGCTGGACGGGGTTTGGAGCAACCTGGGTTGGTGGAAGGTGCCCATGGCAGGAGGGTGGAATGAGACGGTCTTTGAGGTTCCTTCCAACCCAAACCATTCTGTGATTGTGTGACTCTTTGGTTAAAATTTGGTTGGATCACTGAGCTCAAAAGGTAGCAGTCAACCAACCAGAATACATGATGTAAGAGCAGAGAGTGAGGGAACAGAGTTTGTTAAACTTGGAGAAGAAATGGATTTTAGAGGGGGATCCAACTTACATCTTCCATTACCTAACTGGGGTGTTACAGATGGAGCCAGAGTCAATGGCAGAAACAAAAGGACAAGAAACACTGGGCATGACTGGATGCGAGGGAAATTCTGATCAGACAAGAGGAAAAAACTCCCCTCCACTAGAGCACTATGCATGGCATCAACCTGCCACACTTGACTGGAAAAGGTCTAGAACTTCACCAAAAATATTCACAAAAACCCTACCTTAGATCCTGGCTGTGTCTGGAGCAGGAGGTCAGACAAGGGAGCTCCAGATGTCCTTTGACACCTCACTCTTCAGTTCTAAGAAACCTTTACCAAGGAACGCTGAACAAGGGATTTTGCCCAGTAGTCTACATCACTCTACACCTGTTCAGTGCTAACAAGTACTTTAGACTCAAAAGCTGTCAATAAAATACCTTCCACATGACTAAAGATCCCAGCCTCTGTAACTGAGGGAGAAAAAGAATAAGGAATTAAACACTAAGAGCTTTCACTGCGACTGCAAACAGAACAAGAGAAACTGGAGACTCATGTTATACAAGTTATACCAAAGCTCTGGAGAAAACTGTGAGGAATTCAAAGAAGATACGTACTGATAGCTCAAACAACAAAATCCAGACTGCTCCTCCCTACCTGCTCTTCCCACCACAATAAACACGAGTGGATGCCAAGAGACATTTCAGACCTGTCCTGACCAGCCTTGTTTTGGGTGAGAGCTTCTTCAGTTGTCTCGGGACAAAGGCTCTCTGTGTGCAGACATACCTTTCAGACACACTTCCTACTCTCTCCCACTGAAAGGTGTAAGAGGTGTTAACAGATCCAGAGAAAACGCCTGGAACAATGTACACAGACAAGTTTTTCCTTCTTTTTTCCCACCACCTCCCCCCCAACAAAATAAAGTGAAGCAGTTTACCTTAGCAAATAATGTTTCTAGTGCTTATCTGCTGCTTTATGTTTGAGTGCTGCCTCTCCTCTTAAAATAATCTTCACATCTGCATTTTACCAGCTTGAGAAATGCATGAATAACCAAGTCCTTCATGGAAACAAAGATACAGTAGGTATAAAATCAGATGCAGGGAGCGTAACCACTGCAGGGAGGGAGAAGGGAAGGTCATGCCTGAGCTCCAGCTGGGAGGTCAGAGCAGGTAAGCACAATGTCTGAGCTGCAATCGAGCTAATCATGGGGAAAGCCTTGGCCAGAGCAGCTGGCAAGGACCTTCACCTTACAGCAGGGAGGAACTACCCTGGAACAGTCAGAAATCCATAATACATCCCTGTGGAAAAGACAGCACTTGAGTAAGAAGAGCAAGTGCCCTGCTTTTCTAGTGAGGAAAGAGACAAAGCCATAATGAAACCTTCCACAGCAAAACTCTTTATCTGCGCTCTGCTCAAAAATCAAACACATCCATCATACCTCAAGGTCCACATGAGAGTCATAAAATGGTGTTTGCTGGCTCAGAACAGGCAGGTACCAGACAAGAACACTCCAGGCAAGTTTGGGGCCCTGCAGCTCAAGAAAGACACGGCCCAGAGATTCCCAAAGGCTGCTCCGGAGGATGGAACAGCTCGCTCAGTACAGTAACAAAAGGGCAAGAGGGCAGCAATCCTCAACTGCAGCACAAGAAATCAAAGTCAGAAACTAGGAAAATCTTGGTAATAGCAAGAACAATGAAGGACTTTCAAGGATCACCCAGGGAGGACGGGGAAAGTCCATTACTGGAGGCTTTTAACAACTGCATTGAACAAACATCTGCTGGGAAAGTTTAGATAGATCTGACCCAGTCTTTGGACAGGAGGTCAGATTGGACAACTTAAGGTCCCTTCCGGCCCTGCTGTTCCTTGCTTGTAACAGAAACATGACAGCAGAACACAGGAGCAGCAGCACATGAGCTTCCCTAATGATTCCATCACACATGGGAGAAACTCTGTAAGATCCCACACGTGGCAGCTGCCCATTCCCACATGGCCCCTTCTTCCTCCGTTCGTGGAGGAGTAAAGCAGAGATAACCCAGAGCTGGACTCACAGAACAGGCATGGCAACAGGAGCCCACCAGCACAGCCAGCCCCTCTCACAGCCCACAGCATGGACATGGTTATTAACAGGAGCCCATCCACGCTTTTCCTCCCAGCTGCCTCCTCCTTATCTCACCCTGCATTCAGAGTAGCTCTTTTTGATTTTATTTTAGGCCTTTCTTCTGTTCCTACGTGGACTATATCCATGGGTAGTTTCTTCAGCACTGGATCCCTGCCCACCATGCAGCCATGGATCCCATCCCAAGGGAATCAAAAGGGAAATGACCCGAGGCTTCACTCCAAAGCCCACAGTCACATTCACTATGCCAAGTTCTCCTTGATGCCCCTCAGGGTTTTCTTGATTTTTGATTCTTTAATTTTATAGATTTTCAAAGTTACCATAGATTTCATGTACCCGTAAAATAACTTCAGGAGCTTAATGTTTACACATACCAACCCCATCCTGTATTAATCCCTCAGAACTCCAGTAGCTGTTTAGTCTCCATCTCAAGATAGAATTGCAGAAAAACACCAGAAGAAGCCTGTACCAGAAGATAAAGAATAACAGAGGGAATAACAGAACGGGATTGGATGGACATTATTATAAAATCTTGGAACCAGGGTGAAATGGGGGGATCCTGTGGATATCTATTCCTGGAGCCTGGAGGCTCATTAAAGCTTCTGCTCTCCTTATCTCATCTTCTACTAAAATTGCCTGGAGTTTTTTTTTTCCTCACTCTTTAAGGCATCATCCTCAAAGCCCAGAATCACCAGATGCCACCGTAACACTGGAGAGATGGTGTGAGCTCCCCATGACTAGGAAGGGACATTTAATTCAGTCTGCTGGAAGGACTTTGTGCTCCTACAAGCATTTAATGAATGGCACAAACTGTTCTGTGGGATCAGAGCATCCACAAAGCAGAGCTGCAAACTGCAAGCTCTGAGGTACTAACCTTTGCCTCAGCGTTAAAGCTTCAGTCATCAAAGGGGTTTTAGGAATTTTTGCTTCCTCACATGGCCCCCTCAGCTCCTCCTGGCTCATTCCTGTAAATCCAAAGTCAATCTCCAAGCTCTCAGTCATGACTGTCAGTGGAAGAACACAGTGAGGAAGATGACAGAAGTGGTCCCAGGGAGAAATACCCATACACGTGTGTGTTTGGGAGCAGATCCCAGCCATATCCACACGTGTGTGTGTATTCATCAGTACACCCCAGCACATCTGAGGGCACAGTTATGCAATCCCAGAAACCTTAGATCCACGTTTGCACTGTCCTTAAGGACAGCCCTGACTGTGTGTGCAGTGCTGACAGCAGCAGTCACGGGACAGGCCAAGGATCGGATCCAACTGAAAAATAACCCCACAAAAATGAGGTGTGTGGGCTCCCTGACCACGATCTGTCACCCACGGTCACACCAGAACACGCACAAGAATAGGATGAACCCTTTTTACTAGAAGTAGTGTCTTAAAATTGTGTAAGTCACCCGTGAGTCTGTGCCCTGAGCGGGCTGGAAAACAGTTATGCAAGAGAGGAAACACGCAGTCGGAGACAGGACAGCTCAGAGAAAACATCTCAGTGCAGTTCCACTCCTGAAACCAGGGTCTTGCAAAACAACCCTCCCTGCAGCTTCCCAGGCTTTCCCAAAGGGTCTGTGAGCTTCAGGAGTTCAACCAAAGGACTACCAGACACGTCTTCCTGGCAGAGTCCTCTGGGATCACAACGGTGACTGATTCCAAAAAGGCAAATCCTGTTAGAAGAAGACTGGAGATCAAAGCAGGAGGTCACACCTACATCCTGGAACATGCATGCCCATGGGACAGGAGAATTTTTAATTCCATTTCAGACTAAGTGTCTGTCGAGCAGAAACATCAGGTTAGAACACTGGAATGTTACACCTGTACAAGTTCTTTGGGAGAAAATCCATTCCCCACCTGCCCTGAAAAATTAAGTAAACTGAACTGACTCTTAGAAAAAATTCCTCCTTTCCTATGCAATTCCCAGCTTAGGGGTAGGCCAGGACTACCTGCCTTATTCAGCACAAGGCATTTTCCAGATACATCAGCTCCAAGGGAGCTTGAGCAGGTACTTCACAACAGAAATGCTCCAAACCAACATGTCTTTTCTTTCTGCTCCTCAAAGTGTGCAAACACCATTCTATCATGTCCAATATTTCAGTCATTCCAAGCATGCCAGCAAAACCTATGCTGTTCTGTGCCACTCGGCTCAGTCTAGAGGACACACATGAGAAATATCTGGCATTATGCAGAATAATGAAGAAATTAATAACTATGTATGCATTCTTCAAAAATTATCTACGTCCATTTAGTTCTCTACTTCGTCAGCCAGGAAAACAAATATTTTCCTATTTCTTAAAAGGTAGTTCCTGCCTTTGAACTCAGTAGGTACATACACACATACACAAAAAGAAAAAGTGGAATTAAATGAACTTTTCAAGCCATTATAAAGACTTTGCATCCCTTTAGAGACCTATTGGATAACAGAAATGCATGTGACCCAAGCACAAAATTCCCCAGAAGGTGGAATTGGCTGTGTTTACGTCATTTCAGCTTTTGTGGCTCCCCACAGCTCAGACTCTCCTCATTCACTGCAACCTTCATTCTGCTCCTATCTGCTCCATGGCCTCCAGTTCTCCCTCTAGGAAGTGAGATAAACACGGTCTCAGAGCATGATGTGGAAAACCACTTCAAAGAGGGAACATGCAACAACCAAAGCCCTGCGTAAATCACTACTCCAGGGCTGCAAAATGTGTTTCCCTCAGACTCAGCAAGCTCCCAGCCACCATCATTTTGAGTTAGCCCAGAACATTAACAATAGCTGCCTTGTTTAACTGAGCCTTAAAGGATGGCTTAGTAGCAGAGAACTACCCGGGAACAGCTCAGGGATCAAACTCCAGCAAGGAGGAGCTTTTTGACCCTTCTTGCATTACATTCCTGCTGATGAGCTCATCTCATCACCTTTGGAGCAACCCAGGCCTTTCCCAGTGCCAAGAAGCTCCCTGCTGCACCTCAAACCTTCCCTTACATCCCATCCTTGCAACCTCATGTCCAAAAAGTCACAAAACAAAAACTCCAGTTGCCACAAAAAGTAAACAAAACAAACAAACAAACAAAAAAAACACACTAAAATTGTACTTAAAACAAAAGATATGATTAAAATTCATCAAACACCATCACTGCTTAAAAAGCTACTGCATTTAAAGATTTCCAGAGGAAAAGGTCACCAGTACACAGAGCACATCTTCCAAAGCAAACGCCCTTGTCGTGGTGCTGTCAGGTTCTGACAGCAAATATGCTGCTATAAAAGCCCTGTGTGGTGTGTTACCCACAGCTCAGGGCTGCTGCTTCAATCACAGAACGGTTGGGGTTGGAAGAGATCTCAAAGACTGTCTCATTCCAACCCCTCTGCCATGGGCAGGGACACCTTCCACCAGCCCAGGGTGCTCCAAGCCCTGTCCAACCTGGCCTTGGACACTTTCAGGGATCCAGGGGCAGCCACAGCTTCTCTGCCCATCCTGTGCCAGGGTCTCACCACCCTCTGAGTAAAGAACTTCTTCCCAATATCCAGTTTAACATCCCCTCTGTCAGCGTGAAGCCATTCCCCCTTGTCCTGTCACTCCAGGCCCTTGTTCAAAGTCCCTCTCCAGCTCTCTTGGAGCCCCTTTAGACACTGGGACTCCTTGGAGCCTCCTCTTCTCCAGGCTGAACACCCCCACCTCTCTCAGACACTCACCTGCAGTCCAGCCCCAATCCCAGGGTCGCTCAAAGGTGCTGGCTCTGGTACCCAAAGCCTTTTTTTCCCATGCAATAAATAAAGAACACGCTGTGCTGTGTACTATGGTGATGCAAAGGGCACGCTCTGGTCAGGTGGAGGGAAGGACAGTGCCATGAACTCCCTAAGGAGCACCCACCCTGCACAACAATCCCACTGCAACACCGACTGCTGGTCTCCTGTTCAATAGAAGTCAGTTGTACGTGTCAAGTTTAACCTCAACAGGCTTTATTACAGGTTACAATGTCCTTTCATAAGGTACAGGGAGGAGCTGAACCTCACCGACTCCTCAAAACATGTTTACAATTGTACACAGACACAAAAACAGAACCTCAAACTAAGGTTCTTAAAAAGCCACCCTCCAGAAACAGCTGCACCACATCAACATGCTCTTCAGGTGCCACCCATGAGCATGGTGGTAACTGGAGTCACCACCACCAAGCTTTCTTTTCCAAGCAGTTCACATTCCCACCCATGGTATTTCTGGAATCTCTTCTTAAAATACAAAGAAACCACTGAAATATTAGATTATATAAAAAAATATATATATAAAAAGCCCAGATTTGTGGCCGATTTCCATGGTGACTCCCATAAACTTGAGTGCACACACCCATGGGGAGCACGGAATGCCCGGACACAGCAAAGCCAACACATGCACAGAGCTGATTGGAACGGGGCACTTCATCAAAGGGGCTGAAAATCTTCATGTTCCCTCAATAGGAAGACAACAAGGACGATAACACGGTCTGGAAAAACCACAAAGGTGGTTTTGAGATGCCATTTGTTAAATTAATTGCTACTCAAAAGGCCATAATAGGATGAATTGGTTGCATTTGTAGGGTTTTTATGGTTTTGCTTCTATTCCCTATTACCATGGGGGGTTATCATCCCTCTCCCATGTTACTGCTCTGCTACAGATTAGTTTTTGCACCCAAGCAGAGCAGGACAGATCCTTAACCCACATCCTTAAGCCAGAGGTTTAGACTCTCTTGAGAAGGGAGAGTTCAAATCCATTCTTCACTCACATCAATTCCAAAACGCAACATTTATACTCCTTTAATTTACTATTTATCCCTCTAACATAATGTTTTAGCTCACCAACAGAGCTAAAAAAATCAGTTTTTTAATTTCCATAGACTAGACTTCATTAACTTCTGGAGAGGACTAATGTTTGTGGCCACTGGGAAAGGGTATTTCTACATTTTTCCATTTTCTGGTCTGTTAATTACAATTACTGAGAGAAGGAGACAGCGGTGAGATTTGTGAAACACAGCAGGCTGTGCTTTAATACTTGTAAAAGGAACAAAGAAAATAATTTTCCCCTCTTTTTTGCGTAACCCAGTCACACAAAGTTAATCCACATACTTCACAAGTCAGCATCACCATTCTCCTTAGACACTCCTTTGGGCCAGCAGGAATTTAGCTGGAGAAGCTCAGATTTGATTAGAAGGGATTACTTTTCTGTGGGATGACAGAAGCAGAAAATATGAAGTGATATAAGCGGGGTTGAGAGACAGAGAGATACACTTTGGAGGCAGGCACAGGATGCAGTAATACTCCTCCACGCTTCTGAGGCAGAGATGGGCAGGAGTCCCACAGTTTTTGAGGGATGGAAGATAGTGAAAAACCCAAATTGCACTGCTTGGCTAAGGTGGAGGTCAGCAAAAGCCCCATCACACCTCTTAGACCAAAAGATGCTGCAGGGAGCCCATAAACTGTTGAGTGTCCCGTCTGTGAGGAGTGTTAACAATTGGGCTGAGATTTCCAAACTCTACCTCAACTCTTTCAACCCCACCAAGCCAACTGAGATTCCTCCATCCCGTGTTTCAGAGACACCACAGCTGACTCGTGACAGCCCATTTTGGTGGGAGAGACACAACAGGAGGAAAGCCCTTTCAGCACAAACCAGAGAGGGACATCCAGGAGTGCCTTCAGCAGCAGGAGAGACAAGACATGGGATCCCAGGACACATGCTATATGTTCCTGGCATTCCAGCTGCATACTCCAGCATTTCAGGGAAGCGTGGCACAAAGCTGCACAGCTCCAGAGCAGCTGCTCCATGGAGCCAAAGGATGGAGAAGGAAAAACAACCACAGTGCCCAACATCAGCTGGCATTTTCAGGACTTAAAGCCCCAGAACTCTGCACCTATTTCCACACACAGCCCTGCCAAAATACCAGCTGGATGCTCCTCCAAACCCAAAGACATCCAGGTAAACATTTGAGCAACTGTACAATGATTCGGATCCAGGCACTGAGTCAGTCCCAAGACCTCTGGATTTTTGCCAGCTCAGTAGTCATCCAAATCTGCTTCCTAGTCCGGCTACCCACTCCACAACAGCGGCACGAGGGAAAGGCAGCACTGGCTTTTTTTAGAGCCAAAGCCAGCTGAAACCACAGAGCTTGCTACTCCCTAAAAAATACAGTACATCTGTTCCATAGCAGTGCCATAAAAGATTAGTAAGTGCTGGGCTAACAATCTGGAAAGGGAAAAGGACATAGGAGAGCAAAATGTTATCACTAAGTCAATAAAACAACATCTGTAAAGGACTGCGAACATAACAGCATTCTTGCACAACACACAGAAATGCTCCTGGGCTGATTTCTCGTTCTCCACTAAACCTGTCTGGTAACTCTGGGAATAGGGCTGTGCCTGTAGCCTTACAGGCTACGGGAAAAGTGGATCAACAGGGTGAGCTAAGGACAGAGCTCTGGGCTCGACTCTGTGCAGGATCGCGGAATGGACGGTACATATGGTTTCACTTTTACATAAAGCTTGTGTTTACATCTGAGGTATCAGGGCAATTACAGCTGGCCCCAGTGTGTCCGCACAGCACTTTTTGGGGCGATCAGAGCAAGGATGCAGCAGAGCTGCTCTGCGTCTGGGGCTGAGCATGTGAATCGCTGAAATGCTTTGTTTTGAGGTTAGGTTCGGTAATTGACAATTGGCTTTGTGCATTTCACTACTTGGAGTGCAGGGCTAATCCCTCAGCTATCGCAGAGACCTCAGAGACAGAGGAAGTCAATGGATTTGAGTGGAAACACCAGCGAACTGCCAAGCCCCCGGTATTGCAGCAGCTTCGTGTAAACAACAAACACCAAGCGAGTCTTCACAGCTCGTCATTTACATCCCGACCACGGTGACTTCCCCACTTAACCTTTCCTCTTCGTGTCATCGCCTGGAATGCCAAGGCAGGGAATGCGGAGGCGCGAATCTCGTGCGGGTGATACACTGACATCAACACATAAAGGGGGAAAAAAGAGACCCAAAACACCCCAAAATCCCAACACGACCATGGGTTGTTCCACCCTCGGTCGAAACAGTGATTCTTACTCCCACACTCCCCAAAAACAGGGGTAGGGACAACACTGCACCCGCAGCCTCCTGCTCTGCACCTGAGCTGGGCTGAGCAATGGGGGTCAGCACGGTCCTGGGGTGGTTTGGGGTGTGTGGGATGGGGCACAGGGAATGACCCCTTGGGATGGGGCACAGGAATGACCCCTTGGGATGGGGCACAGGGAGTGACCCCTTGGGATGGGGCACAGGAATGACCCCTTGGGATGGGGCACAGGAATGACCCCTTGGGATGGGGCACAGGGAGTGACCCCTTGGGATGGGGCACAGGAATGACCCCTTGGGATGGGGCACAGGAATGACCCCTTGGGATGGGGCACAGGGAGTGACCCCTTGGGATGGGGCA
>JAWWEE010000122.1:71499635-71513444 GCA_035221455.1 Xenops minutus
AGCTTCTCTGCCCAACCTGTGCCAGGGCCTGCCCACCCTCCCAGCCAGCAATTCCTTCCCAATATCCCATCTAATCCTGCCCTCTGGCAGTGGGAAGCCATTCCCCCTTGTCCTGGCACTCCATCCCCTTGTCAAAAGTCCCTCTCCAGCTTCCTGTCTATATCCACCTCTAAACCTGAAAAAACCAAGGGTGGTTGTGGCAGCTCCCTTCCCATTTTCCTGCTGGGAAATGCCTTTCCCACTCTCCCTGTTCCCACTGTCTCTGTTCCCAGTGCTCCCATGACAAGACAGCACACAGAAATTCCCAAACCAGTCCAGACTAGGACAGCCCATTACCCTATTCCAGCCTCTCACTGCAAACAAGGTCCTTACAGGTCAACTATCCCTCTGACCAGTCATATTTTCTGGGTGTAACTACTTTCTCCAGGGTTTAAACCTTCCCATTTCACTGTGTAAAATGAGGCCATGGATTTTTTCATTACAAAAGGTCAAACGGGTCCTTCACACCCTTTGAACAAGCTACAAATGATCTAATTAACTGGGACTATCTTCACACTGCCAGTCACCCTCCCCAGGAAGCAGTTTCTGGTCTCCAGGCTAAATGATTTGGGCTCTTTGCTGTTTGCCTGGACTGGATTAACCATGTCCACTCTGAACTGGGATTGCTGCATGTCTCTTTTGGGTTCCCTGCTGCTTCTGGGCACAAAATAAAATTATTAATTTTTTTTTTTCAGTTCAAAGACCTCGTGAGGGCTGTGCTGCAACCCTCCAGAGTGATGTCCAGGGTATGTGCTGAGTGCCCTTGGACAAAACCTTGGGCATATGGACATGGCAGATGGTGCAAGACGTGCTGTAGGTTGGCAAGAGCAAGGCTGAAACTCAAATGCTTTAAGCCAGGATGCCCTAACAAGGAATGAGAGGAATGGAGCCACAGGCTGCGTGCAGCCCCCAGCCACAGGTTCCTCAGCCCCAGCATGAGCCCAGAGCTGACAAACATGGGCCATGCCAGCACATCCCCATGAGCAGGGTATTCTGTCAGTGCCCATTACAGGCTGCAGCTCACAGTTGTCACCACGCTCAGTGGGTTGCTGGTCTCAGTCCAGGGACCAGTTCCCTATCCCTGTGACGGCTCCAGTAGTCACATCTACTGCTGGGAGATCAACCCCCACCCAGCCTGGCCCTGCCATTCCTTGTGCTGGCACCATGTGGAGCATCACCGTGAAATCACAAGATCATAAAGGTTGGAAAAGCCCGCTGAGATCATCAATCCAACCATTTCCCCAGCTCTGCCAAGACCACCACTATCCCACATCCCCAAGTGCCACATCCACACAGCTTTGAAATCCCTCCAGGGATGGGCACTCCACCACTGCCCTGGGCAGCTGTGCCAGGGATGGACAACCCTCTCAGTGAAGCAATTTCCACCAAGATCCAGAGAGAGCTTCCCTTCTGGATGTCAAACCTTTCCCTCCCACAGTTGCCTTCCTACCCCCAAGCAGAGCATTTACCTTTCCCTTAAAGCTGGCCAGCCCATGTTACTCCAGGTCAGGCTGTTTAAACCCCAGCTGCAGTGTTTGTCTTGCTGTTTTGTTGAGGAGACAGTTTCAGCATGTACAGCACTTCCTCTTCTGGGACATTTGAGGGCTGAAACTGTGACCTTTGGCTGCTGTTCGTGTTCAGCAGCAGAGACAGCAATCCCAGGGGTGGATGGGTTGAAAGAGGAAAGTCCTTTTCGTCCCCCTCCATCTCTTCAGGGATAAAGCTGGACCAAAGCAGGCAGCCCCACATGGCTGGGACACTGCAAGGACACTTTCTCCATGCACACCACAGCTGGAGCAGGGAAGTGGCTCATCACTGCCTGAAGCACTGGGGTAGAGCTCAGCCCATCCTCCAAGCCTGGGCAACATTTCGATTCCATTCCTGACTTTCTTATGGCCAGAAGTGCTGCCCCATCCCTGCTTGGAGCAACCTGGGATAGTGGAAGGTGTCCCTTCCCATCACAGGGTGTTGGAACCAGTTGGTCTTTAAGGTCCCCTTGGACCCAAAGCATTCTGTGAGTCTATGATGCTATGGAAGTAAGGGAAATTAACCCCAATGCATGTAAGTGACCACAAAGTACCATTTCTACCTGAGATTTTATGTATATTCATCTGCTGCCAAAGCCTTTCTCCTGCCTTCTAAAGCAGGAGTTGTTCAGCTCTGGTTGAACAGCCCAGAGGTTCAGGCAAGGGCTGGGAAGGTCAGGAGGGAGATCCCCATGTTTGGATTGACTTTGGCTGGTTAGATCCGTAGCTGAGGAGGCTGAGTGGTCCCCAATTCCTTCTGGGTCAGCAGACAGAGCAGGATGCACAGCCTGACACACTCATCCCCTTCCTGCCACAGAGCCCTCCATGGACAAGGGAGCGGGCATGTAATGCAGGGCTGTCTCCAGGAGGATTTTCCTGGCAGGAATAGTGAAACAAAACAAGATTATGTCCCTCTGCCCAGAAACATTTATAAAGCTGCTCATGGAAATGGAAGTGACTGCAGAAGGTCAAATAGTACCATCTGCCTTGGCAGAGCCTGGCAGGACTCAGGATGCTGCAGGCTGGCTCCTGGCTAAGATGCAAAACCAAATCCTTCTCTGGGAAGAAAACCAGAGGGAATGACCATCTTGAGAGGTATGACCTTCCTTCAGCTCCACCCCAGTTCAGCTGAATTTGTGAGGAATCAACATTTCTGCAACCCTGGCCAGATGTCCACACGTGCCCCCCACCCCCCCATTACCCACCAATACTTGTACCATCCAATGGGTTCAGATCTCATACAGGGCCCAAATCACAGCACAGATTTTGAGCACAGTGTGTGGCAAAGGTGAGAACTGCAAACCATGACAGCCTTTGGACCACAACTGAGGAGCATCTCAGAGTCCCTCCCACCCTACACAGACCTCTCTGGTCAATCTGGTGCCTTATTTTGATACTCAACACTAAAATGTGGCCCCAGCAGAGGAAGTGGATTTTTTTCAGACCTTCAGCCTAAGATGTCCTGTGTGATCACTGAGCAGCAATTCTAAACTGGAGTGGACCCAGGGGATGGTTTAACTTGTTATAAGAGAATTCACTAAGCCAGCCTGGGGTGCCTCCTTAGTGACACTTGGCAGGACACGTTGTACATGCTGAAGAGAAGAAGAGCCAAGCCATGATCAGACTGATGAATCCCGGGCTCCCAAGTCCTCAGCTCATGGTGCCCACCACCTGACAGAGCAGAAGAACCTCCAGAGTGGTTTATGCTACCAGGTGAAATGGGTCTTGAACATGTAAAAACCCACAGCTCTGCCCACTGGGTCACCTCTCCTTCTAGAAAGGCTCCTGATATCTCAGCTTTAAAATCTATGATAAGTAATAACAGGTTATAAGTAAACACACCATTTGCTGCAGTGTGTAGCTATTCCAAATCTCCATCTGTTCCTACCTCAGGATGTGGTCTATGAACCTCACATCTCTGAATCCCAGCAATGTTCTTTAGCTCCTAGCAGGCTAATTGATGTTGGATTTGAGCTCACACAGCCCTGCCCCAAAGGTTAATGGGTTGGGAACTCGCAGGCCCTCCATCAGCCTGTCTTTTGTGCCCTCACCTCCAGCCCTTGGACCCTCCAGCTGCAAATCTGCAAGGGGTATCACAGGGTGACTAATGAGCCTCGTGTCTTAACCTGGGGACAAGGTCACGTCTCAGATTTGGCTCTGAACAGGGCAGGGAGTTGTCAGCGAGGTGCACAGCTCACTTGCCTTGGGCTAGCTTGATGTGCCCCCCTTGGCCCTGCAGAGGGGAGCCAGATGGGGAAGATGATGTGAATTTGCAGCTGCAGCAAAGCAGAGACTCGCAGCCGTCAAAACAGCGAGCGGCAGCAGCGTGACTTCCCTCTTCCCTTGTGACCTGTGGGAAATGGGAGAGCCAGGCTCCTCACGGGGAAACTCCACTGCCTGGAGCTTCCCAGGCACAGGAGCCTCTTTCTCTGCTCAAGAGGTCACCCACTGGGAAGGTGCCGTGCCTTTATATGTCACCACGTCGCACTGTGCTCACAAGGACCACAAAGGGCGCACAGGTCTCGCTTTGGTCACGTCCTGAACCAGGGGTGGCAATTTCCATCCCTGCTGATTCCTCTGTATTCATCCAGAGAAGCCAGTTTTACAAGGAAATTAAAACCCATCTCGAGCCCCCCTTCTCCTTGACCAAGGCACAAATCCTGTTTCGAGACACGTGAAGCCAGAGGTCACAAAGCCAGCACCTTTGCCAAGGGCATTGTGCAAACGTCGACGTGCACCAACTCTGTGGCTTCCCAGCACTGAGTCTTTGCAGAAAAATCTGCTGAGGGTATTGTTGCTTCATCCCTCCCCACCCATCAGCACACGCTGCCCCTGCTTCATCCTCTTGGTTGCCACCAGCACAGCTTCCAAAACAACCACGCTGATGGTGTTGATGTTGTTTAGGTGTTCTTCCAGATGGACCAACTCCCATAACTGCATCTCTATACAGTGAATAAAGCAGAGATAGCATGGATAAAAATGGGGATGGGCACTGGGATAGGGGTGCATATTTTTGTTTTACTAGGGCTGAGACACTCAAATACAAAGGCAGGCAAGTGTCTCCAGGTCCAAGCATGCTGTGTGACCTGCCTAAGGCTCCTGGTCCACACAGGGCTGGAGAAGGAGGCAACAAAACTTCTCTGAAGTGCCCCAGCTATAAAACAAGTGTTTGCTCAAAACTGCAGATAGGGAAGTACATAGAATTAACAAAGCTTGGCCTAAGCCTGGTTGAGGTTACCCTTATGAATTAGGGTCAAGAAAATTATGAAATGCTCATCACAACCAGCCTTGTTGCAGGTGATTAAACTCCAGTATAGATGCAGTCAGACCTATCCACACTGAGATGGTTCCCTTGGAAGCCAGAGGATCCCACTGTAAAGGATCCACAGTTGGTCTCCAGATGCAGCTTAAACAAACACTTTGACTTGGTATTAGGATGTTTGAGAGCGTGGAATGTTAAGGACACAGGGATGGCATAAACAGTTTCTAATCCATTTTATGTATGATGTCTGTGAAGGTGAGTTACCCCCTGCCTGTGCAAAGCCTCTGGGTAGTGATTACTTTTAGCATCATATCCATGAGAAGACAGGAGAAACTCCCACAGCATTCTCACAAGTCCTGGAGCCTAAAAATAATGGGAGTCCCAACCTACCATCAGGTATTCAGGTACAAAAATGTGGGACCATGAGAGTGGCCATCAAGGTCTATTCACCCCAGTGACTTCTCTTTGGCCACAGCCAACAGTGAATATCCCAAGTGTCAGAATACAGCAAATAGTTTGGGACACTTCCCCAAAATATCCAGTCAGCTTCCAACAATCTGTGGGTTCCTGTGCCATAGAAATCAATTCCATATTTAATTACCCATAATGATTTTCTCTTCCATCACTTTATCTCATTGCTTTAGGAACTCCCATCGATTTCCAACATCCTGTTGCAGGATGTTCCACAGATTAATTACACGCTGGGAGAAGAGACACCTCCTCTTTGTTTGTTTTGGATTTGCAACTTCTGGTTTCACCTGATGTTCTGTAATTCTTTTAGAGATAGAGATGGGGAACATACTCTTCCTGTCCACCCTTCCCATACCACCCAGTGATTTACAGTCCTCTGTCATAACTCTTCTCACACGTCTCCCTTCCAGCCTGGTGAGTCTTCTACTTACTGGTACAGCAGCCACAGCAGAGTTTTAAACATCTCAGTGTCTTGAGTCTTTTCCAACTTCCCTTTGTGTTCACTTGTCCTTTGAGGCCAGGGAACCATCTTTCAGATACTCCATCAAAGGGGACAGCTCAAGCCTCTTCCCATGAGGGTCTGTGTGAGATCAGAACAAAGGGGCTGCCCAACAGGGGAGCATGGAGTCACAGAATCATGGAATGGTTTGGCTTGGAAGGGACCCAGAAACCACACAGTTCCATTCCCTGCCATGGCAGGGACACCTTCCACCAGCCCAGGGTGCTCCAAGCCCCATCCAACCTGCCCTTGGACACTTCCAGGGATCCAGGGGCAGCCAACCTGTGCCAGGGTCTCACCCTTCTCCCATGGAGGGATTCCTTCCCAAAATTTAAACCCAAAAAAGCCAGCGGTGGTTGCACTGGTGGAACCTTCTCGAAGGCACCTGGGAGTGTGGCTGATGGCACTTGGTGTCATGTCTGAAGGACCCAGCTGGGCATCACGTGCAAGGAAACTGTCCCATGGAGCCAGTGCCTGAGTGTGTTGGGTTAAAACCACAAGTATTTAGGATTGTGGGTTTGTAGTGTGGCATTTTAAGCGTGTGACACCGTTTTGGAGGTGCTGAGAGTCAGAGAGTTGTTTAATCCTTAAACAAGGGTTATTTTGGGCAGCAGGGCCAGCTTGTGTGGGTCAAAACCTGACCTGGATCCTGGAGGGGACGATGGAGACAGGAACTTGTGCAGGAGCATCCTCTGACCATGGGGACACGGCGCCTTTCCCTGTGTTTGTGGGAGCTCTTTCCTCCCAGGAGCTCCTTTCCTCCTTCAGGAAATGGGATTGTGCATTTCAAAGCTGGGATGTAAATTCAGCCTCCCCTGGAAGCCCTTTCAGTTGAGGTGTTCCTGCTTTGAAGTGACACTGGAATCCCAAACACACTCTTTGCTCGCTGGGCTGGTGGAGCCGGATCCTCCTCCGAGAGGGGTGAATATTTGGGAAGGCCCTGGCAAGGCACAGCCCAGGTCACACTTTGGGAACCCAGGAGGTTTGTCCAGGGCCAGGGAGTCATCCCAAAAGCACCTACTGGAGGGTTGACTCTGTTGAGCCCATCCCAATGTGTCATTTTTCCCATTAATACTCCCTTGGTGTCCTCCTTGCGCCCATTCCCGCCCAGCTTTGGTGTTGTTCCCATCCCGTGGAATTTGGGTGTTGAGCTGCCTGGACAAAGCATGGGAAGGGGTGGTGCTGTGGCCACCAGTGGGTTTTCAAATTAAAGTGCTGTGGGGAGTGATCCATCCCTTCCAAAGTTGTTCCTCTGAGGGATCCCACAGTTCCTGAGGAGCTGCTGGCTTGGTGTTACCTGGAGCAGCAGGAGAATCCGTGTCCTCCAGCTCTATCCTTCTTAACCCCCATGGTGCTCTGGGCTCTCCTGCTGCCTCTGACCTGCTTGGCCTCGGGCAAGATGTGAACTTGTCTCCCTAAATCCAGCTCGTGCTGGAGTTTGGGATCAAAGCACCTCCAAAGGCAGGTTTGAGGCTGCTCAATCCGCCCCTTCCTCGCCACCACCCGTGGGTGGGCTGATAGGGGAGGGCAGAGGAGAGGAAAGGAGGTGTTTCCTGGCACAGGTGGGAGATGAAATGCTCCCTCATGCCTTTTGGAAAGCCAAATGGATGCCCTTCCCAAGGGAGTTTCCTGGCTCCTTTGCCAAGGGGGTTCCTGGCTTCCCTTGCCCCACAGGAACCTCGGGAGGGGCAGCTGGCATTAGTGAGAACCCAGCTCAGCTTTAGGGTGGGAGCAGGGAAGGGGTGAAATCCAGGGGGCAGTGGCTTGGCAAGGTGCTCCAGTGGCTTCTGGTGGTCCTGACTTCCCCCAGCCAGCCTGGGGAGGGGGGGATTTAACCCTTCTGTGGCCAAACCATGGGAGGGTTGCCAGACTCCTCTGTTGGGAGAGGGTGTCAGTACCCTTGGGTGTCAGGACCCTCAGGAGAGGATGGCAGGACCCTCTGGAGAGGGTGCCAGCACCCTTGGGTGTCAGGACCCTCAGGAGAGGATGGCAGGACCCTCTGGAGAGGGTGTCAGCACCCTTGGGAGAGGATGTCAGGACTCCTGGGAGAGGATGGCAGCACCCTCAGGTGTCAGAACCCTTAGGAAAGGGTGTCAGCACCCTTGGAAGAAGGTGTTAGGACCCTCAGGTGTCAGCACCCTTGGGAGAGGGTGTCAGCACCTTTGGGAGAGGATGGCAGCACCCTCAGGTGTCAGAACCCTTGGGACAGGATGTCAGGACCCTTGGGAGAGGGTGTCAGGACTCTTGGGAGAGCATGGCAGCACCCTCAGGTGTCAGGACCCTTGGGACAGGATGGCAGGACCCTTGGGAGAGAGAGGGTGTTGGGACCCTCTGGAGAGGATGGCAGCACCCTTGGGAGAGGATGGCAGCACCCTTGGGTGTGGGGACTCTCAGGTGGGGGTGTCAGGATCCCGGGGACAGGCTGTCAGGACCCTTGGAGGAGGGTGTCACCCAGCACAGTCTGGGGGCCCTTTGTTTGATGTCCATGTTTTAATATAATAAGGAAGCCCCTTCCTGTAGGCACTGGAGGTTCACAGTGGGATTTGCCCTGGCACTGGGGTTGCCACCACGGCTGTTTTGCTGCCAGGGCACTGGCAGAGGCTGAGGGGTCACCTGGGATGGTGGGCCTGGCAGGGACAGCCCATCTGATTGCCAGGAAACCCTGCCTTGCCAGGGCTGCACTGTGGGCTTCCCCCTCTCCCACTCTGGCTGCATTCTAGGGTGACCCTTCTCCATCCTTCTCTTTTCCTGGCTGAGTTCTTCCTGCCTGGAAAAGCTGGACTGCTGCAGTTCCTCTTCCCCCCCTTGGCAGAAAATCTTGGCTTTTAGGTCAGTAAAAGGTGCAAGAGGATGAGGAGGAGGAGGAGGCAGAGAAGAGGGAGAACATCCCAAGCTGAGTGATGGTCCTGCAGTATGTGGGTCTCACCCTACAAGGCCAGTGTCCAGCTCCCATCCCAAAACGTGCTTGTCCCTTACCCCAGGATCTGAAGGATGGGGCTGGATTAATCCCTGCTGGATTAATTAGCTTGATTAAAAGCATCTGTTCCTCTCCTCCCCTGGGATCCTTTAACCTGCTTATGGTGGGGCCTCCACATCTCCGGGGGGTTGCCTGGAAATCACGGCTGGAGACACCATCCAAGAGGGCTGGGCTGCTCCGTCCAATTAATGGGATTACTCGGGATTAATGGCCCTAATCCCACCAGCTGTCTGTGGCAAGGGCACGGGAGGAGTTTGGGGATGAATCCAGAGGCGCTTCCCTGTGCCATCACCTCCCATATCCCCACCCTGCCAACCCCTGACCCTCCGTGTGGCTTCCCCCAGGCGCTGCTGAAGATGGACTGCCAGGGGCTGGTGGTGCGGCTGCTGCAGGACTTTGTGCTGCTCACCACGGCCGTGGAGGTGGCCCAGCGCTGGCGGGAGCTGGCTGAGAAGCTGGCCAAGGTCAACAGGCAGCAGCTCGACACCTACGAGGCCCCACACCGCGACAAGACCGGCACGGTGGACAGCGAGGTGGGTCGGGGGGTCCCCGAGGCGTGGTGTGGGTGGTGGGACCCTCGGGAGGGGGTGGCAGGATTCTCAGGAGAGGATGGCAGACCAACAGGAGAGGGTGTCAGGATCCTCAGGAGAGGATGGCAGGACCCTTGAGAGAGGATGGCAGGATCCTCAGGAGAGGATGGTAGGACCCTTGGGAGAGGATGACAGGATCCTCAGGAGAGGATGGTAGGACCCTTGGGAGAGGATGACAGGACCCTTGAGAGAGGATGGCAGGATCCTCAGGAGAGGATGGCAGGATCCTCAGGAGAGGATGGGAGACCAACAGGAGAGGATGGCAGGATCCTCAGGAGAGGATGGCAGGATCCTCAGGAGAGGATGGCAGGACCCTTGGGAGGGGGTGTCAGGATCCTCAGGAGAGGATGGCAGGACCCTTGAGAGAGGATGGAAGGACCCTTGAGAGAGGATGGCAGGATCCTCAGGAGAGGATGGCAGGACCCTTGGGAGAGGGTGTCAGGATCCTCAGGAGAGGATGGCAGGACCCTTGGGAGAGGGTGTCAGGCTTGGAGAGGTTTAGAGAAGGTCCTTGAGATCATCCAGCCACCCCTTCCCAGGTGATGATTGGGAGGGATGCATGAGGGTCTTCCAAGACTGGCTCTTGTGGCATTGTTGGCCCCAGCTGAGCTCAGATTTGGTTCCCAGCTGGAGAAGACACTTAGGCCCAGCTCTGCACCCCAGGGCCTCCAGCTCCAGGGCAGATTGTCCACAGGACCACCTCAGATGCAGCAGAAAGGAGCTTTCTCCTGCAGTGAGACCACACTGCCTGCTTGGACTTGGTGATCTTAAAGGTCTTTCCCGGCCCAAAGGATTCCATGTTTGTCTGGAGGTGCCTCCAGGGCACCTTTGGGGGGACCAGAGGGCTTTGGGTGAGCTGGGGGGTGTTTTTTCAGGACTGTGCTTGTCCTGGGATCGGTGGGGCGTGATGGAGGTGGCTTTGCCTGCCTGTGACACTCCCCTCCTGAGCTCTGCTCTGCTTCCCACCACTCCAGGCCATGTGGAAACCAGCCTATGACTTCCTGCTCACCTGGAGCAGCCAGATGGGTGACAGCTACCGGGATGTCATCCAGGAGCTGCACACGGGGCTGGACAAGATGAAGAACCCCATCACCAAACACTGGAAGCATCTCACGGGCACCCTCATCCTCGTCAACTCCTTGGACATGCTGAGGGCAGCTGCCTTCAGCCCCCAGGACCATGAGGACTTTGCCATTTAGCTCCTGGTTGTCCACATTCTCCTTCCCTTGGGATTTTCTTCCCCCCTTTTTTTTTAAGCAGTTGACTCACAGAGTGGAGGTTTGCCCTCCCCGGGTTTTCAGAGGCCAAAGTTTGCAAGTTCTCCACCAGGACTGGGAATGAGCAGGAGAGACGTCCCTCTTCCGTGGGAAATCATGCAGAAGGGATGGCTTTCCCATCCACTGGAACTGTTTCTTGCTGGAAAAAACCTCTGGGGGACACGAGAGGTTGGGGAGGGAGCACAAAAGAGCTGGTGTTTTTTAGGCATTTCCAAATAAAAGTCTAATTTTTGTAAGGAGCAGTAAAAGCTGGCAGCGCTTTGGGGAGGTGGGGGGAGCTGGGCAGGGAGTTTGGGTTGGAAAATCTGCTTTTTAATCAGGTTGTTTGAGAGGAACAGGAGTCCTGGAAATACATATTTGGAGAGGAAAGCAAATAAATGCCCTCCCCCTCACCCCAGGCTGGGCAGGTACCAGGTGTGCATGAGGCACAGGATGAATTTAGGATATTCCCAAGTCTGGGATGAACTCAGCCTGCCAAGCTCCTGGCACCGCAAAGGGCCTTTCCTTGGATTGTATTCCCAAGGCCTGTGAGCCCTTTGGCTGGTTTTTGCTTGGTTTTCTCCTTCACGGACAGGGAGATGCTGCCCCTTCCACTTCATCCCACCCAGGATGCTGCAGGGCACCTCTGGAAGAAGCTGGAGCTTTGGGATTTGCCAGAGACCTGAGCCTTTCCATCCCATGCCCTGGAAACCATCTCACCTCAGGCTGCTGCTCCATCTCCTTTCCATCCCATCCCTTCCAGGACAGTCTCTAGAAACTTCCAGTGGACTTCACAACTCGAGCCATGGAAGTGAGACCTTGGGGACTGGCCAAAGGTGAGGAGGTGACCTGGTGTTTGGGGGGCTGCTGATCCCACAGGGGCCCTACAGCATCCCAAAGAAGAACAGGGAATCGACAGACTCGCTCCGTGCTGGCAGTGACACTGGTTGTGGTTTCCCCTTCTTTCCCCTGCCCATCCCTGGGATGATTCCATGTCCAAGGAGTTGGGAATAACCCAAATTCCTGCCCTGCTTTGATTACCCCCCACTGAAACATTCCTTAAACTTCCAGCCTTGTGGCCTCATCTGGCACTGAGGGGCTCGTGGGATGCAGTTTGGTCCCTGGTGGGACAAGGAGCTGCAAAGGGATGTTTGGTTGACCTTAGAGGGATTTTCCAACCTTAACAATTCCAAAGGTTTCACTGAGCTTGGAATGCCAAAGCTGGAGCTCTTTGCTCCTCTCTGGGCTCCTGTGGAGGGACCATGCCATGTTTTGTGCCTGGTTCCCTCTGGCCATCCCTTCTCCCATGGATTCATCTCCCTCACCTCTAAACAACTCCTAAAACACCTCTGCAGGTCCAGAGCTGCTCCAGCTCCAAGTGCCAGGCTCTGGTGGTGCCACCTCCCTGTCCCCCTGGGGTGGGACATCTGCAGGGCCAGGCTCCTTCCCTGGGATCTCTCCAGAGCCCCCACTGCTTCCCAAGGGGGGGTTCTGTGGGGTTGCCCCCCAAGCAGCTCCCCGGGTTCTCCAGGAGGAGAACGAGGCTCTGCAGTCCCAAAGGGACCTTTATTTGTGTGGATTCACGGGGGTTTGGGGTGGGCTTTGTGAAATGAGGCTTCCCCTCATCCATGCTCCCATCTGGAGCTTCCAGGGCTTTGCCACAGTGGGAGATGAGGCTGAAAAGGGAGTCTGGGAAGCTTCCACCAAACCCCTCCCAAACGGGACTCACTGGGTGCCAGCAGCAGCAAGGGTTTATTTTATATGAAACCACCCAAAAGAGAGATTATAGATGTAATTAATTAACTGGAGTCACTGGGTGCCAGCAGCAGCAAGGATTTAGCCCATATAGATGCACCCAAAAGAGAGGTTATAAATTTCATTGCTTAATTAATTAATTGCAGGTCTGCAGGGCCTGAGGGAGAATGGCTTTAGGCTGAGAATAGGGTTAGGTGGGATATTGGGCAGAAATCCTTCCCTGAGAGCGTGGGGAGGCCCTGCCACAGCTCATCCCATCCCTGCAAGTGTCCAAGGCTGGGTGGGCTGGGCTTTGGAGCACCCTGGGCTGGTGTCCCTGTGGGCCAGGGGGCTCCAGGGACCCTCACCCCGGGAGGTGGAGCAGCCCAAGAGCTCCAATGGCACTGGGCAAACCTCCCTGTCGCCCTCAAGGGCTGAGGCTGCAGAAAAATGCCAGCAATTCCCATCATTTCCCGTGGCAGGGAGAGTTGCCAAGGCCATCCTGCCCCAGGATCCAGGGCCCCCAGGACACCCCAAAGCCCAAGAGGCTGGATTTGCCAGCTGGGATGGACTGAGGGATACTGGAAAAGCTGGAAGCAGCAGCGTCTCCCACTGCTTTTTATCCCCCCCCTCAGTCTTACTGGGTGTTAAAATCCCGGGAAAAATCAATCCAACGCTAAAGGAGTGCCTGGGTGGGAGCAGAAGGCCCTGGAGGGGGTGCTGGGGGCACTGCTGAGCTGGGGTGGGGGGTGTTTGTCCCCCCGAGGGCAGCCAGGGAATTGTGGCTGCTCCTTTCCCAGGGATGGGAAGGATTTGCTGCCAAAGCTCAGCCTGGGGCTCTGGGCAGCTCGGCTTGGCTCTGCCTCAGTTTCCCTTCCTGGGAAGTGTCCCAATCCCAGCTCTTGGAGTGGGCTGGGGGTGTGGATTCCCCATGTCCCTGGGCTGGGAGCTGTGCCCTCATTCAGGGACAATCAGAGGGGACACCGGCCCTGATCAATTGGTGCTTTGGGGGACCCCCGTGGTGATCGTGCAGCTCCTGCCTCTGCTCCAAATTCGTTCCCCCCGCAGGGTTCCCGATTCCCTCCCCAGCCCATCTCCCGGCAGCAGGGACAGGATTCCTGGAGGGGACAAAGCCCCGGGGACTGTCCCCACCCTGCCCTGGCTCCTGCCGGGGGTGATGCCACAGTGTCCTCTGCTGGTCATTCCAGCCCTGGTCCCGCACTTCGTTTCTCCCAGGGAAAACAGAGCAGGATAAAGCGGTCAAGGAAGGGGGAAAGGGAGAGGAAGAGGAGGAGAATCCCCGAGTTCTGCTGCAGTTCTGCCTTGTTAAAGATCCTCTCGAAATTAAATAAATCATGGAATGGGCATTTTCCCCCTTCTTTCCTCCTCTCCTCTCCTCTCCTCTCCTCTCCTCTCCTCTCCTCTCCTCTCCTCTCCTCTCCTCTCCTCTCCTCT
>JAWWEE010000122.1:71513544-71524670 GCA_035221455.1 Xenops minutus
CCAGGGATCCAGGGGCAGCCACAGCTTCTCTGCCCAACCTGTGCCAGGGCCTGCCCACCCTCCCAGGGAAGAATTTTCCCCTAATATCTAATCTAAAAGTCTCCTCTTTTAGTTTAAAATCATTCCCATTTATCCTGTCACTATCTGCTCATGTAAAAGGCCCCTCTCCCTCTCTTTCAGAAGCCCCCTTATGGTGCTGGAAGGTCTCTCTCATCCCACTCCATCTCTCTCAACCTGGAACACTGGAGCCCATCAAGCCAAAGCAGCTCTAACACCTCTAACACATTCCTTCTTGCTCCCCTTAGGAGGTAGGAGTTGGCAAATGGTCTTCTGGGGGTGCATTTTTCAAAAAAAAAGGGGGCAGAAAAATGTCAGTATTTTTATATTGGACCTCAGGGATACTGAAAGGGACAAAACAAGCAGAGATTTGAATTTCTCTGGGATGTTTTCCCTGAATGAAAACCCAGAGAATGGGTGGCATGAGCAGTGTTATCCTCCATGAACCTCTGCCCATTCCCTTTGCATGTGCACTAGCCCAGGTGCTGGGCAAACCCTCCTGTGCCCCTTCCCTGCTGAGGAAACAACATCTCCACTGCACAAAGCAGCAAAGGCAGATCTCACACGTGCTTTGCTGGGCAAACATTGATGTTTGCAAAGTCAGCAGGGACAGGAACCAGCCCCGGAGGGCTGGGCTTGTTCTCCAAACACTGACACACGAGGAGCCTCCAGCAGCCAAGGCAGGAGGCACATTTATCCCAATCCACATCACGGGAAGATGGGAAGTGTAAGGGGGCTTGTTCAGTATTTTCTGCCCCTGATCACAGGAACCACAAACTTGCAGAGGCTGTTTCAATCCTCTCCCTTCTTCTTTGTCATAAGCAGAGTACCTAGAGAGGGGAGCACAGGACTGTGGGGTGTTCAGGGGTGCACAAACACACCCAGCCCTTTCCATGAACACAGCTAAGCCTTTCAGAGGCTCAAACTGAACTCCAGGATCCCCAGCAGATCCTGCTTTGCCTATCAGGACTTGGACTTCACTGATCTTTGTGGGTCCCTTCCAACTCAAGATATTCTATAATTCTGTATTCTGTGGCTTGCCTGTCTGGGACACTCCAGGAAATCAGATTCATTGCTGTTGGTACCACAATTCCACCAAAAGAGATGTTTAAATACACTTCATCATTCCAGGTTCGTTCAGAATCCTGTTCATTCAAAACCCCACAAGTACATATGGCCAGAGATCATCAGCACACACCAACATGAATAAAACCAAGCATTCCTAAGAGAAAGAGACAATGCTGGGTGTTTCCAAACTTTCCACCATCGCAGCACTGTGATGCTTTAAGAAGACACTTAAGGAGAATAGAGATGTTTAAAAGAAATTCTCCCCACCAAGCAAGAAGGCTGGAGACATCCTGGGCTGAACAGAAGCCAGTCAGATATTCAGTACAGAAAGGCAGTGACCAGCCAGAGAATCCATGGAGTCCTGAGAGCTCCAGATGCCCAGGATGAGACCCTTGGGTGAGCAGAGGGGTAGGAAGGATGGACACAGCACAGCAAATATCCTCAGGGTTTGGACACAGCATGGTTTCAGGGGCTCCCTGTAAGCAGGAGGGGACAAATTCCCTGTGTCAGCAGACACAGTGGTGTCCTCAGGCTTCAAGAAAAGACACCAAGAGAGCACAGGAGGAACAAATTAACGATGCTGGGCACAACCCAAAATCCATGAGGTCTTGTCAGACACGGGCCAAGGCTTTAGTGAAGACATGAGCTGGGGCTTGGCATGGTGTGTGCACAGAAGTGGCCATCAGGGAGGAAACCAGAGCCGAGGGAGAGTTGTTTCAGATGGGAAAGATTAAAATGTGTTTGGGCTGCGAGGAGCAGAATCAGAAGCCAGAGGAAGGGTAAGCAAAAAGAGAGCCAAAGCAAAAGGGAGCGTCAGGTGACGGAGCGAGGAGGATGGTGGGGACAGTTCTGGGGCAGGAAAGGGGCTGCTGGAGGGAAAGGAAGAAAAGTGCTCGTTTGCCAAAGTCTCCTTGGAACAGAGAGCTCCTGTTCAGAGCCAAAACAGGGGGAGGCTGACTGAGGAAATCAGCCTCATCACGAGATATCCCGCAGCAGGAGAGCAGAGGGGGGAAGCGGGTGATGGAATGAGGCCAGTGCTGGTGGGATGGCCTGGGGGACCTGCAGGGAGACAGAGGCACTGAGGAGAGACATGATTTTGTCCCTTTACAGTGATAACCCACACCGTGCCTTAGCCCAGGGCCACCTCCAGCCATGGCAAAATGTCCTTCAGGTTGTGCAAAGAATTCACAGGTAGCAGTGCAAGGAATTCACAGGTAGCAGTGCAAGGAATTCACAGGTAGCAGTGCAAGGAATTCACAGGTAGCAGAGCAAGGAATTCACAGGTAGCAGTGCAAGGAATTCACAGGTAGCAGTGCAAGGAATTCACAGGTAGCAGTGCAAGCCCTGCCACAGAGGGACCTGCAGGAATGGAGGGGTGGAGGACTCAGTCCATTCTCTCACAGTATTGTGGCTTTCAAGCAATAACCACAGAAGCAGAGTTTGCATTGGCTCAGGTGTGAAGTCAGGTATAAAGGCAGATAAAAACTGGAGCTTAGAAAACTGGCATTCCAGCTCTGAGCTGGCAGAAATGTTGCCTTGGTGCCCCTGACTCCAGAAGATCAGCAGGCACATGGCCCTGACTAGACAACCACCCAGCTCTCACACCTTCCCTTTTTGCCTTCCAAACATCCCTTCTCCCCCTCTGACACATGATAGGAAAACCTGTCCAAAAGCCTGTCCAAAACCTCATTCAGATCAGAAATGTAGTACCTGGGTAGGTCACACACCTGAAGTTTAGAAGACTGAGGAGGTTCCTGGTGCTCAGAGCTGTCCCCAAGGGCAGCACCAGCCATGGCATGGCCACCCTCTAGTGGCCACCACTCCTTCACAGAGACATCTCCTACAGGAACATGCTTTGCTCACTCCTCTGTGGTACAAGGTTAACTCAGGCACACCAAGAAACCTCCGTGGAAAACCTTCCTCCCCCTTGCCAACCATTTGCAGCAGCACAGCACAAGAGTTCACCAACTGTGTGTTAAAAATGTAGGAAGAACACTGTAAAAATTAAGATGCCCACAAGGATCACATCAGTTTGCCCGAATTTGTGGTCCAACATAACATTTACTCTGGTCAGCACTTAGCACCAGCATCACAAAGAGACCAGGCAGAGATCGAATGGTTTATTAGGAGGAAAAAATACAGGTTTAGTTTGGGTGCACTTATTTTCACAATGTTTTTTGGGTTTTTGGTGGTTTTTTTTTTTAAATGGAATATTCTGCTTTTCAAACATCTCTGTGGAATCCATCTAGTGGCATCTAACTGGTGGCTGCCCCATCCCTGGAAGTGTCCAAGGCCAGGTTGGATGGGGCTTGGAGCAACCTGGGCTGGTGGAAGGTGTCCCTGTCCATGGCAGGGACAGACAAAATAGTCTTGAAGGTCCCTCCCAACCCAAACCATTCCATAATTCTATGATTTTTTTGTAACTCCATATAGATCAACCCATCTGTACCTACACAGTCTCATGCCAAATGAGGTGGGCATGAAAACCCAGGGGAGAGTTTGCTGGGCTGGAAGACACAATGCAGCTCCTCAGGGATGAGGCCTCATGTCCTGCACTCCCTTGGGGTGGTGACCAGATCAAATATTCCAATGCTGAGAACAACATGCCTGCCCTCAGGGTCTGTGAGGGCATCTTGGGCACCCCATGAAACCATATCCATGGCTGCTGTGTCCACTTAAAACCTTCTCCCCACGGGGTGTGCTGGTCCCCAGGACAGCGTGAAGGTTGCCCAGTGGGATGCCAAGTGAGAACTGCTGGGTTGGGACCAAAGCTAAAGCTGTACCAAATCAACAAGGGAAAAAATTGCAAATGTTTTTAGACAAAATAGCCTGCGGTGCTGCAGAAAGACAAGCACACGCTGCTCCTGTGAGAGCAGGCAGAGGAGAACTGGAACCAAACTGGAACCAAAGTGCAAGGAGAAAAGGAATTCAGCAGCCCAGAGGGTGGCAAGGAACTTAGTGTCTTGTGTCACACAGGATCCAGAGCTGCTGTGAAACCCCATGGGGGTGGTCCCTCCCTCACCAGCAGCACCTCCAGCCATCATCCCAGAGGGCAAGGAGAGGCTCTGGAGCCACTGAGCCCCCCTCCAAACTCCTCCTGGGGGATGTGGCAGAGCAGGAGTGACTCAGGGCAGTGTATGCAATGGCAGTGGAGTCCTCTGCTGCCATCCCCAAAGGCTTTCCCACTGGGAAGAGCACTTCCATTCCTGCTGGATGTGCAAGGGATGCTGTCAACCATCTTGTTTATTCTGATAGCTACCATGTCATTGAAACACGAGCAAGGCGGGGGAATCATCTCTGGGATTATCTGGAATTTATAGTGTTTGTCCCGTCAATGTCATGGGATCACCCCTGTTTCTTGAGCTGTATGAGGCAGAGACCGACCAGTCCTTGTCCACTCTCTCCAGACCATCCATGACATCCCAAACTGCCCTTCTGTCCTCCCACAGTCATCTCTCAAAGCCAGGAAGTACCTACCCTGTTTCTACCTCCCTTGCTGCCCTTCTCTGGACCTTTCCCAGCTCCAGCTCCTCTGGCACACAGACACCATATCCATGGTGTCCTGATGGTTCCCTTGTGTTCTTAATTCCAGCATGAGAGTTCCTGGCATGTCACCCACACTGGAGACTGCTTCACCCAAGAGTGAATGTATCCAAGCAAGAAAGGCACATGGAAAGGGATTCAGCAGCAGGGATGGGGATGGAGGGGCTTGAACCATCCTCCCTCCTGTCCCCATAACCTGCATGGGAAGGAGTCAGCGAGCACGGACTCATCTCTGTCACAGAGATGGGATCATCCACACCTTCTCCCAGCACTGAGGCTTTTGCTCTATTCTCTACTACAAAACAAGCTCCAAGCATCTCACCTTCTCCTTCTCCCTGGCTCATCCCATGCAAATTCCATCAGAAAACTCCCCCTGCCCTCTGAATGCATCCATGTAGACCAGCCTACAGCAAGATCTCAGGGAGGGAAGTTGGGAGCTTGGAGAGTGACAGTGCAGGGAGGGACAGGAAAGTGTTTGGGCTCTCACAGAGCTCTCAGGGACAGGTCTGTGACCCCCCTGGTGCTCTCCCTGCTCCACGAGGTGTGAACATACAGCATGAGCTTACAGCAATGGGGAGAGGTGGCTGGCTTGTCCGAGAGGAAGGAAAAGCAAGAGGGGTCAATTCCTGTGTTATTCTTCCTTGGCAAAACCCCTCTGGATATCTGCTAGCTCTGTCCTGGCATTGCTGTGCCTCTCCCAAGCCAATCTGCATCCTTGGAGGCTCATGGATGGTGACACCAGAGCTCAATCCAGCAAGGAGAATGTGGCTGGCACTGCCCGTGAAAGGGCATCATTCAGGACCAGTCAGTGTGGAGAACACTCTGCACTTCTCTGTGATGCTGTAACTGGGACAAGCACAACCACAGCCCATCCTTGGCTCTGTCCTTCCTCCCCCAAAAGTCCCCAGAGTGACCATCCATCCCCTTACCAGGTGTTTTCTGCTGAGCTTCCCTGCTCAGATCCCTTTCCCTCCCCAAGGGGCTGGGCTGATAAAGCTGATTTGGAATCACTTATTGCTTAGCAACAGTTGTTATCCCTGACAAGTACTCTGGCTGCCAAAGGGAACCAGAATGAAACAAGCCTCTCTCACCCTTTTAAGTACATTTTCATTTATTGCTGCCCTCTCTGCATGCAGACATTACCAGTGGTGCTCCTCTTCCCCCCATCATTGTCCAAAGGCCTCTTGTGGGAGCATCCATCTGCCAGAGCAGGTGTTGGCATCTCCTGGGGTGGCACAGGTTTCCAAAGGGATGCAGCCTGTGAGTGAGCTGTCAGATCATCTGCAAGGCAATGGCAGTAGGGATGTGTCACCTGCACTATGATAGCGAGGAAAAGTCTCTTGAGATGTGTCAGCAGCCTTGTGAAACTCTTCCTCTCTTTTGGGGTTTGGAGTGGGCAAAGTCCTTTGGAGTCAGCAGGAATAGGGTGCAGCTCACAGGTGAAAACCCCACTGCCTGGCAGGACTCAGCTACCCAAATATCAGCATCCTTTTCTACTGGGGGCATCCCTGGGTATCCCACCTGATTCTGGAAAGGCATGGATCTCCTGTGTCACCCCTTGCAGGTGCCCTGGGCATGGCACAGCAGCTCTCAAAAGGCAAGAAGTGTCTCCATTGAGCCAGAGGTTGTTGTGGTCCACAGAGGTTTAATGAAGAGTCTCTGGAGAGCTATTCACGTCCTCAGAAAGTGCCTGCCCGTGGTCAGATGAATTTCCTCCAGACATTATTGCCTGTATGGGCAGGAGACTCGGTGTGGCTGCCAAAACATGGATCACTAATGATATCTGAGACCTGCTGCGGTGTCTGGGACATCCTCTTAGGGATGTGGCACAGGTTCTTGGGATGGAGATGTGGCCACTGAACGAGCAAAGGGAGAGGGATGTGCCCAGGTGCCTGAAACAGCACTGAAAACCTGTATTTAGGCAATTGAACCATTACTTAAGTCCAGAAATGTGTCCTTCCCATAGTGAGAACAAAATAAATCGGACAGTGAGAAGCCTGGGTTGTGTAAGCTTTGGCCCAGGAGAACTCTGGGATCCAGAATGCTGACTCTGCAGGTTTCTAAAAATGCCAGCTCCCCTCCCAAAACAAGGAGCTTCACCCACGAAGGAAAAGAACCACGACAGCTCTGTTCTCCAGCAGCTGCAGCAAACAAAAGCCGTGTGAGAGCCCAGCAAGGAGGCACAGAGGAACAAATTGCCCAAGAAAATGCAAAGAATGTCCTGGCATGGCCAGCCCTCCTAGCATGATCCATGCTCACAAAGCTAGAAATTCAAATCCTCGTGTTGTTATCTAAAATGGGATTTAAAATCACATATCACTGGTGCTGTGAGATGGTGATGCCTGACACAGGCAGGGATCAAGTGTGAATGCATTCAGAGGGCAGGAGGAGTTTTCTGATGGAATTTGCATGGGATGAGCCAGGGAGAAGGAGAAGGTGAGATGCTTAGAGCTTGTTTTGTAGTAGAGAATAGAGCAAAAGCCTCAGTGCTGGGAGAAGGTGTGGGTGATCCCATCTCTGGATGTCAACACACCTCTGGGAACACCCCAGGCTTTCAGGAAGGTAAAAAGAGTGTTGTAACCTCTGTTTCATAACAGAAGGGAAAGCAGAGAGACTCCAGGGACAAGCAAGATTAGGAGCATGGATTACAACCTGACACTTTCTCCTTGACCTGCCCGTGAGGACAAGCCACGTCCCTTGGCTGATACTCCTTGGGCTAAAAATCAAAGCATTCAGGAAGGGTTTCTGGAGGTGCATCCAGCACTTCCTGAAGGTGGCCACAGAACATGGAGATGGGCCAAAATCTCCTCCTGAGCAGAAAAGAAAATACAGGCAATGTGTGAAATCACTTTACTTTTTCTGCCACGGCCCCAGACGATGCAGGGGACACCACTCCATGTCTTCATGCCTGGGGGGGACCTGGGCAGCACAACCTCCCCAGGGCACGGAGGTGAGCTGAAAACCTCCTGTGCTTTTGGAGCACATCAACACAAGGCTGCTGAGCCTTAATTTTAGGGCTTCCTCCACTGCATCAGTTAATGAAATAACTCAGCAGCCCAGTGAGGCAGCAATGAGGCTGGAAGGAAACTGAAGCACATCCCAAGGAGACGATCCCAGTGCCATGCCTTCCTCTGAGGAAGCCACACTTCCTGGCAGGCAAAGAGGGCAGTTTCCAAACCAGCAGCTGAGCTCTGGACTCATTTTGGCCAATCCCCCAGCCCATGTCTGATGGCTCAGGTGAAAGTTTTCGGTGCTGGTCCTGCTCTTGCTGGAACAGAGTGAGGATGAACAGCTTGGCTTGGACTTGCAAAGAGCCAAAGCCTTAACAGAAATGACAGGAGGAAGCCGAGCAGCCTCCAGGATGTCCTCTCTTCCACTTCTCCCCGTTTTCCACAGCAAAAAAAAAATGGGATGAGAGGGTTGGGACATGGCCTGATTACCCTGCTCTGGAAAATGCTTTGCTCCACCGCTGTCGTTTCCTGCCCACCTACAGCCAGTGGCCTCAGTGTTTGTGCTCTTGGCACAGCCCATGAACCCGGGAGCTGAGGGAACATTCAGAGGGCTCGAATCAGTAGCAGCCCTGTGTTTGGGCTGAATAGCAAAAGGAGCTTGTGTGGGTTTCCCTTTCAAAGCCAGCTGAGAAAAGGTTTTGTTGCAAATCCCGGGCCAGAAGCGCCAGAGAGCCTTGAATTCTGATCTCTGTGCTTGTTTGTGCCTATTTAATTTCATGATTTACTCTTCAGCTGCTCTAAGGGCTGAAGCAGCTCAGAGCCTTTGCAGAGAGGGCTCCTGCTTGTCCTGGCCAGGCAGGGCTGGGGTCTGACTTTCATCTTGGAGACACAAGACCCAAACACCTTCCCATGCAGGACATCATTGCCATGGGAATGCCCAGGGATGCAACCTCTGTCCTGGCCCAGACCCTCCCAGCCCTTGGCATGGTGCTAAGAGGCTCCTCTTTCACTCAAGGTTTTTTTCCAGCCCAAACACAGTAAGACAAAGAGAGACAGAGGCAGAGTGTGGATGGAGCTGTAGCCACTGGAGACTTTCCCCTTGTTGAAGACCTCTGCCCCCTGACCATCACGTCATCCCGCAGCTTCTGTGTCCTCTTCAATTCCCCCAAGCATCCCAGCAGCCGTGATGGGAAAGAATCACTCCCTCCCAGCCAGCCCTGACCTTTATCTGACACCTCCCAGCTCATCCTTGGACCTGGCTGCAGTTTCCCACAGATCTGAGATCTCCAGGCTTGATGGTTTGTGTCTCGCTCTGCCTTGGAAGGAAGGCACAACATATTGCCTGGAAATGCTGCTCTGATGCCATCAAAACTCATCTCCTCGGTGGACCAGCACCATGGGAAGCCACAGATGCAGTGGGCTGGTGCTGGCTCTGCCAGACATCCCTTGGTGTCCTCTGAGAGCTCCTGCAGCCACAAGGCACACGGGAAAGGACAACCCTCAGCCATGCGAGGGCTTCTACAACTTTGAGGTGTGACTGGTGGTGACCAGGGACAGGAGCAGGGAATGGCTGGGGCTGTGCCAGGGCAGGGTCAGGGGGGATCTCAGCAAAAGGCTCTTCTTCCCCCAGAGGGTGGTGGGCACTGCCCAGGCTCCCCAGGGCAGGGGGCACGGCCCCAAGGCTGCCAGAGCTGCAGGAGGGTTTGGATGATGCTCTGGGGCACAGGGGGGGATTGGTGGGGTGTCCTGGATGGTCCTTGTGTGTCCCCTCCAGCCCAGGACATTCCATGACTCCCTGAACGCTGCAGGCACGTGTGGAGCAAACAGGGCCAAGCAGGATGATCCTGGCATGGAAGGAGGATGGAGAACCTTTTTAAGGTTCTATTAAGTCTTTTTTTTTTTTTTCAATTTTACTCCTTTTTTTTTAAAGGAGTTCCAAAACTGGCATCTCCTCTGCCTGGCACTTGCTCTGCTCCCTGGCTCAGCCAAACAAACACTGCTCATTTTGATCACGCTCCAGCTCACCCTGATCCCTCCCAAATGGACCCTCTGGCACCCCTGAGAGCAATCCCAGCTTTCCAAGGATGGCTCCAACACTCCAAAGGGCTTCCTTTAGGGCCAAGCTCTTCCCATACCCATTCCCAGCCTGCCCAGCAGAGCACCCTCCCAACTGGCACGTTTACTTCCATGGTTTGCTCTTTTGGCTGGGAAGAGCAATTTTTCAGGCAAAGTGCCCTCGGTGCAGTCCAGCAGGAGCCATCCCTCATGCCCTGCTCCCCCCCCTCACAATAGGCTTTGTCTCCTCAAACAAAAGAGCACGGACTTCCTTTCAATTGCTTCCAGCTCTTTGATGGAGGTTTCAGGGGATCAGAAGTCAACAGCAATCAGCATCTGGCTACCTGCACAAAACCCCTGCTGGAACTCCAGAGCTGGGGCTCCTTTGCACAGCCCAAAGCCAAGCCCAGCCCTGCTGGATCCTGGTCCTTGCTCTGCAGAGAGAATTGGAGCAGCATGTCCTCCTCTGCAGCAGGGACTTGGTTCACTTGCCATGCTAAAGACACATTTTTGGGGCACAACTGGGCTGTGAAATCCCTCTTTTCCAGCAGCTCCTGTGAGAAGAGAAGAACCCCAAGCCCCATCACGGACACCAAGGCCATGAGCTCAGATGGGCTCCCTCTGCTCCAGCCTTGGGAACTCCTGTTTCTGTATAAAAACCTGATTTCTTAAAAAAAATCAATTTCTTACTGAGGGATTTCAGGCTGATCATTTCTAGAATGCACAGGAGGAGTTAAGGGCTAATTAGGACCAAGGAGAATCCCAAGTTTCCTGACCAGGAGTGTCACTAATCCCAGGTGACCCCTCAGAGGGCACAGCAGTTCCTTCATGTTCTGCTCAAGAAAAATGAGTCCAAAAGGGACTTTTTTCAGATGAAGGGGATTTTCTTTAGGTTCCAGTGTGATTCCAAGGTGGAAAATGAGCTGTGGAACTCCTCCCCTCTCCCATGCCTTCTCCCCCAGCCCCTGCCCAGGTAGGAGTTGTTACAAGGCTGAACTTGTACATAAAACTGACAAATTTACACAGAACTACCCAAAAAGGGTCTTATCACACACTCCTCTCCAAAGCTGCTCTTGCATTTCATATAGCTTGGCCTCAATTCCAGACACACATTCCCTTTCCCCAGATTTTTTTGCTCTTTTACACCATAAAGTGGCTCCCAGTTAAAATTTCTTTTTTATACTTACTTTTTTTAGTGGAATGGAAGGTCCCTGACACCTGAAAAAAATACAGCCCTTAGACTCAAGCCTAAATACTGCTATAAAATGTAATGCTTCTCCTTTAGATAATAACAGATTGGCAACACATGTATTGCAGCTCATATCAGAGAACCCTGGGATGGTTTGGGTGGGAAGGGACCTCAAAGCCCACCCAGTGCCATGGGCAGGGACACCTTCCACCAGCCCAGGGTGCTCCAGCCTGGCCTTGGACACTCCCAGGGATCCAGGGGCA
>JAWWEE010000122.1:71524770-71534865 GCA_035221455.1 Xenops minutus
AGGCTGCCAGAGCTGCAGGAGGGTTTGGATGATGCTCTGGGGCACAGGGGGGGATTGGTGGGGTGTCTGTGCAGGGCCAGGAGCTGGATTTGATGATCCTTATGGTTCCTTTCCAACTCAGGATACTCTGTGATTTTATGATTCCAGTCATGGTCCCCGTGGGGAGCGTGTGGTTTTGGCTGAGCCATTCCTGGCACACGTGCTGCAGACCATGTGTTCCTGCCCCCAGCCAGAAACCAACAGGGACAGCACCTGGATTGCTGCTAGCAAAGCTCAGGAGGTGCTTTGAAACACAGACATCAAGTTGTTCCAGGCAAGCTGCAAAGCAGGGAGCCCCAGGAAGGTTTTGGGAGATGCTGATCAATGGTCTCGAGTTACTGAAGGAGGAGAAGGATAAAGGGAGGAGAGGGGTGGAGTGGAAGAGGATAAGGATAAATATTACTTTATGAGTGTTAATATTTCATAGCCAGAACCTCAGGCTTTGGATAGTCTTTGAATTCAGATTTGACGCCCTTGAAAGGGCCTCAAGGGATTTTTGTGCCTCATATTCTCATAGGTGCCAATTAATTAGCCAAGCCAGCCTGAGGTGAAGCAGGATAACCCAAACCAGTGTGCATGAAGAAAAACAATTATTCATGAATAATTCAGAATGAACACAGAAGCCCTAATTAAGGCCAGACCTCACAGAAGGAAGTATGGATCTAAGATTTTAGGGTTTTTTACTGAATTTGGAGTCTGAGTTCAACTTTGGAGCTGCTGGGCATCCCCCCTCACTGCCATGTGCCTGTGCTGCATGTGCTGCATCCAAGGGCTGTGTTTATTATCCCTCAGCCACTGTCACTGCACACACAGTGCATCACATGTCTCCAGGGACATCATTCTTCCCAGAAATCCCAGCTCAGCCAGGCCAGGCTCCAGGAGGGAACATCCTGGCCCTCACTCCAGGGTTGACATCAGGATAACCCTGTCAGTGTCCAGGGAGTGACCTCGCTGTGCTCCTGGCCCTGGAAGGCTCCTTGGAGAGGGCTCGGTGTCTCCCAGCTCTGCACTGACACTGCTCCCTGCAGGGTCTCACATCCCACATCCTGCTGAGCTGGAAGACACGCAGGGGATGTTGCTGCCCTGGGCACCTTTTCTGTCCATAGACTGGTTAACACTTGGCATTCCATCCCCTGCCAAGCCTTGTTCAACTTGGCACTTCAGCCCAAACCTGTGACTCCAGGTGTCCCCCTGGGTCATTTCTCTGCAGCACAAGCAGCCCTTTCCCTCACTGCCTCTTGTAAACCACCCAGGGTTCCTCCAGCTGGAGACACTGGAGTATTTCCCACCCACCAGAAAAGCTGTTCACCCTTTCTCCAGCCATGGTCTGGCATTGCCATGGGGGATGTCTCTGGCTGGGATGAGCTCAGGCTCTCCCATAGCTCTCTCTGGAGCTCACATACCCCCTGATGGAGCACAGATGCTCCAGACCACTTGGATGAAAGGATGGTGGCCACCAGGCTGTCACCCCAGCACCTCTCCTCGGGATGCTGAATGTGCAGCTTTCCAGGGAAGTCAGTCCTTGGCACCACCATGGAAGGCTCAGCAACCTGCTGGATGAAGCCCAGAATGGGGAGGTTCCCACTGTGCCATCCATCCTAAAATCTCAGTTTGCAATAAGCACAGTCAGGTGCCAAAAGAGATGTGTAAGAACAACGAAGGGAGGATGGATCCTCCTGCCTTCCTCCCCCTCCTCACAAACCCCATCAGGCAACATCTCCCTCTTCCTACTCCCTGCCTTAAAAATATTAGGAGAAGGGGGAAGGGAAGCGAATCTCCACCCCGGGCTCGTGCATTTTCTCCCATCAGAAAGCAATTTTCCATGATTACAGAGCTTGCTATTCTGGGCTGCAATTGCGAGTTTATTAGTTAAGAGCACACCAGAAGCTCTGGATTGTGCCTGCATTAGGAGAAGCACTCAAACCTCATCATCCTCTCAATGAGGCACTTAAGGAAACATCCACAGCAGTTACAGCCTTTGATGGATCCCTGCCTCTGGAATGACTTAATGTGCTTATGGTGGGAATAAGGAGAGGAGAGGAGAGGGGGAAGAGGGTGATCCAGCTCCCAGCAAATCACACCCATCTTCACCGAGGAGGTTCGTGAGATACTGATCTGCTCTCAAGACTTAGAGCCCAAGAAGGGAATCAAGGTTAAGGGGCTGAAAAGTCCCCTCTGAAAGTGCAGAATTTGCGAAAGAAGTGCAGGAAATACAAAGCAGGCAGGAGCTCGTCGGAGATTTCCCTCAGCCTTCGCAGCCAAGCAAATTCCACCCTGGGAACCTCTTTGCCAAAGCACAGGGAGGTGGCACAGCTGGGGTACCCCATGGGACAGGGTGTGACACCACATCAGGGTGTGTGACCAAGGGGATGCCCTTCACACATGGCCTTGCTGCCCAGGTGGAAGCTCCAGAGACCCCCGAGCATCTCCAGCATCATCCCAAGAGCCCACTGAGAGATGGAGTAGTTCTCATTTCACAGAAATAAGCAATTAGGACAAGCAAAGGAAAGGCAAGGACAGATTGAAGCCCAAACCCTAAATAAAGCAAAGTCCCTTGGCCAAATAGCCATTCATTCAAAGGACCTAAACCTTAATGGGTTATCAATGGTTGATGTAGTAAAAATTTCCCAAAATCACTCAGATTTACAGCAGAACCAGGGAACTGATTTTTTCTTTTTAACCTGAGCCACAATCATCTTTCCAAATTGTGAAGTCAACCTTCCAGTCTGTAATTTAACATAAGTTATTTTTAAGGCAAGGAAAAAGAAAAAAAAAGAGAACAGAATAAAAATATAATCAAAGCAAACTTCAGTGACGTGAAATTAAGATTTTTGCCAACATCTGCTTCCTGGGGAGGAGATAATCTCGAAAAGATTTTGCTTGCAAAGGAGAGAGCACCTTTAGCAAATGGAGTAGAAACAAGCTCAGTCTAGGGGTGTTTGGACAACCCTGTCCTGCAGCAGGGACCAAATCCCACTTTCTGGGAAACCCAGGCAGTCTGGAGCAGTGGGATTTATCACTCCAAGGCTGCCCTTCAACGGGACCCACGCGGGACGGGTTTATTTACCCAGCACAGGCTGTGCTGACGCACTTCTTGTACTCGTGGAGCTCAGCCCGGCATCTGCTGCCTTCCAGCAGCTCCCTGCAAGCCCTCCTGCAGCCCCCAGCCTTGTCCCAGAGGACAGAAGGGCATTTCCCCCATCATTTTCCCCATCATTTTCCTGGTCACCACGCAGGATCCAGCAGCAGGGTGCAATATTTCCAGCCCAGCTCCTGCCCAGCCCCAGCAGAACAAGAACACCTTTTAAAAGTCGATTTTCCACCATGCACTGGCCGACCAGCTCCCTCTGCTGCTGCTGCTGCTGCTGCTTCCAACCTGATCCGAGCTGTGTTTGCAGAGATGAGGAGCCACCAGATGCAGCAGATGAATTTTGGGCAGCAGCTGGCTGGCAGAGCACGGTCTCTGGGATGGAGGGGGCAGATGTCACTGCCTGGTGACATAAAAACATGCTCGATGGCACCTTAAACACGTGCAGATGGCCCAGGTCCTGCAGGAGACCCCCAACAGCTGGAGACCAGCAGGTCCTAGGACACAACAACTGGACTGGGCTGAGCCCTTCTATCCATGTGAACAGACTCCACCCTGACTTCAACGTTCTTGGTTTATTTTCCATCCCTTGAGGATTTTTTTATATTAAAAAAAAAAAATAAATTAGTCAGGGTTGTCCAAGACCAAACAAATGCCTTCAATGTGTAACAGAGGGCAGGAGGATCCTCTGGCATGTCCCCCACCAGTGCTCCCTCCCTGTCTCTGTGCTCACATCCCTCAGTGGGATCACTCCCAGATCAGAGGAGCAGGAATTCCAGGCAAGGGGCATCACAGCAGCCTTTCCCTGTTGCCTTTTGGAGGTGGTTCTCTACCACTGCACATTCTGCCTCCACTCTCAGCTGGAGTGTAAATCTTGATGGTTTCTCTTGCACTGGGACAGGTTGGGCAGAGAAGCTGTGGCTGCCCCTGGATCCCTGGAAGTGTCCAAGGTCAGGTTGGACGGGGCTTGGAGCACCCTGGGCTGGTGGAAGGTGTCCCTGCCTGTAGCAGGAGGTTGGAACAAGATAATCTTCAAAGCCCCTTCCAACCAGGTCATTCCATGATTCTCTTGAACTAAGGGATTTTGTGAGCCCAACATTTGCATCTCTGGCCCTTGGAGCTGGCAAAGATGGGGATCAGCAGCAGAAAGGGGAGAAAAATGGTCTGCTGGCTTGGTGAACAACATCACATCCATGGCAGGAGAAGCTACCACTGGCATAGTAAAGATGATCCTACAGCCACCACTTGTCCCCAGGAGAGCCCTCCAAGGTGCTGGGCAGTGTGTGTGACCCAGGAGGAGACAGCCCATCCTGGGCTGAGGTTCAGAGAGGTGACAGCCCCCACCTCCAATTCACACGTGGGGAAACTGAGGCACACAGGGGTTGGGATGGGCATGTGGTTTCATGCAAAGTTCATGGTCAACTGGAAATGTGTCCCCAGGCCCTGCCACGAGGATGAAGGTGCCACAGAGGGCTGGCTGGTTCTGTACATGTTTGTTGAGGTGATGCCAGGGGGCTCCAGCTGTGAGTGGGACAGCCCAGAGGGAAGGCAGGGGGACTTGCAAGGTGTCCCCAGTCACCCCTTAATTCTTCTGCAGGGACTGGCAGCAATGACAGCAGCCTCCTGACAGCCCTGGCAATGGAGGAGGTCCAAGGGAGGTGTCCACCCACCAGGCACATGGGGGAACTACCAGTTTGGTCACCCAACATGGACATTCCCATCTCCAGGTCACCTCCCACCCATGACCAGGCTGCACCTGATAACACCAGGCTGTTTGAAGCAGTGACCCAGGGGTGAATGGCAGCAGGGTTTATCTCAGAAGGTTTATTTGGACAAGGGTGTCCACCCTGAAGATAAGACAGCCAGCATCCTGTTTCAGAGCTGGACTGTGCAGGTGGCTGGGAGAGGGACAGCAAAGCCCTTGTTAAGGGGCAGTGGAGGAGAGTTTTACTCAACATGACCTTAAATCCATCATCCCAAGGCTCTACATAGCCCCAAAGTCTTTGTCCAGTATCTTCTCATGTCTGCAGCCTGTGAACACTGAAGAACAGGGAACAGGTAGGACCTGCCCCCCCAAAAAAGGTGGAATGGTTGATCTGGACACACAGGAGCTGCTCAGAGAAGGAAGAAGCTCAGCCAAGGCCCCAGCTTGACTGTTGCAGAGCTGGGAGAGGGATGTGCTCCCATAGCTTTGGTCCATCAAGCATGCCATCAGTGCAGGAGTCCAGTGGAACACCTGGGAGGTGGCACCACCCACAGCCACCTCTAGGACCTGTTCCAGTTTGTCTCCTCCAGACCAGGCATTCCCAGCCTGCCTGGGCTGTGTTTGGGCTGTTTTTAAGGACAGCAGACAGGCTGTGCAGAGAGAGGGACATATTACTCTCTTGGAATGGGCACCTGGTGTGCAGCTCACAGAGCCTTGGGAAACTCAGCCCCTGGTTGTCCAGGTCTGCCAGACCTGGCCCTCATCCACATAAGGATCAGCAGGAGGATTCATGTGGCAAATCCAGGTGACTCCACCTGCAAACTGCTGAAATTTTGGCTTGTATGGATGAGCTTCCAGCTCAACCATGACCTGTTCCAACCAGGACACCAGAGGGGAGGGGATCAGCAGAAAGTAGAGAAGAGTGGGGAATGAGAGGCAATGACCAGGTGGGTATTTCCAAGTGTTTGCCCAACCCTGATCCTGCCAGGGACCTTCTGCAGCCCCCAGTTCCTCTCTGATCCCAGCTGCAGAAGCACTCAGAGCAGTGACAGTGGTGCCAGAGATTGGTTTCAGAGGGGATTCAAGCACCAGGAGGAAGCATTGTCACAGAGGACACCGAATGGGAAAGGAAGAATGCCTGAAGCAAGAGGAAACCACCAGAGAGGTGCCTACAGGATAACTTCATGGTCCTGGGTACAGCAGAAGACCCAGAGGAGCAGAGAGATTTGGGCTGGTGAAAGAAAAGCAAGTTGTGCTTTGCACAGTGACTACAGAGTTCCATATGGGGGAATGAGGAGGAGCCAATTTTAGGGTGCTTCACTTGTCTCCCATAACCTGAGGGCTGCCAGCTCCTGGAGAAATCTAAAATTATTGGAAGGATCTTGGTGATGGGGAAGCAGAAGCTGACAGTCCAACACCACCAGAGCTTGGAGCAGGGTGAGAAAACTCAGCCTGTGCATCTCACCCCACTGGCACTTCAGCAAATCCTGCTTGGAAGAGCAGCAGCTCCCCAGGATTGCTTATCTGCTGGCTCTGTCTGCTCTTAACTGATGATGTCAGCCCAATCACCCTGGGAATAGTTTAAGAGGAGTCATAAATCACTGACACTAAGCTAATTACTTGAGCTAATAGCTAAGGAAAGGAATACTTTGTTCTGAAATGGAGCAAAATTTGCCAGAGACAAAAAGACCCCAAAAACCATATTCCTTCTTATTGCTTTCTGCTGTTGCTGTTGACAGGAGAGCAACCCTAAAAGAGATTTGCTATGGAATTGCTGTTTCCTTCCCTATCAGGCAGGGGGAAAGTCAAAGCAGCTCTTAGGGTAATTCCAAATTTAAGATCTCGTGTCACCAGGTCATTCAGGAGGAAGACTTTGGAAAAGGTTAAGAAGGAAGATAAAAATCCCCCTCCTCTATCACACCTTGTGTCAACTTTCACCCAAGGGTGTGAAAATTAAATGCTGCAGGATGCTGACCCTGCTGCTGCCCCTTTGCTCCTGGAGCAACCCAGAGCAATCCTTCTTCCAAAGGAATACAATAGGATGCTTCTTGTCCAAGCACATAATTGGACAAAAAAACTCATGGAATTAGTTGTGTCTTCCTCCTTCTGCTTTAAAGTTTGACTGGGCTGACAAAGAAGTTGCTGCCTGGAGCTGATTTTTAGGGTGTGTTTGGAAATCACCCTTTTTTGTAATGGAAAGGTGAACCAGAGGGCAGCTTTGCTATTCCATCATGGAATTTTCTCCAGCAGTGCTAAATGCATGGACACAGTACTGGTGTAGGTGCCCAAGAATTCTCCATAAACTTCAGCCAGAAATTCCTGAAATAATAAATAGCTTCTCTATGAACAAGTTGATTCCTTCCACTGCTCCACATCCTTCTGGATTTGATGGACTTGCTCTATTTCCCATCTTTTCCCCCCACCTAGGAATTCCTGGCCAGTCTAACCAACTCTCTCACAGAAGTCCTTTGCCATCTTCATGGGGCCAGAGGGTTCTGAGACACCTGACTGAGAACCTGCAAGAGACCCACGTCCTTCTAGGTCAGCACCCAGGGGCAGATGGGACATCCCAGGTCACATCAAACACCACTTGGCTCTTACACTTCAGCAGCTGGAACGAGCTGGGTGGGATGGGGACCACCAAGAGACACCAGAGCAATGATGGGGACACTGGTGAGGCACCTGCTGTCTTGTGATTTTCCTCCATGGGAGCACAGAGGGTTATTTGCAGCTGGATTTGTGCTGAAATCTAAATTCCTCACCATAATTTCATCCTCTCCTGCAAATAATGGTTCGTTCAAAGCAAAAATAAAAACCAAGGGCCACCTACCTTGGCCTATCAGGGCAACTTTACCCCTCTGAAGCCAGCAGGCTTGGACAGAGGATAAGAGAAGGGAGGCAGGCTGAGGGGACCTGACTCCAGGGCTGTTTGGGCAGTGACCAAACACCAGTTTCCATAAACCCAAAGAAATTCCATCAGTGGGAGGGGTGACAGAGTGTTTCTGCTCATCCTGAGCTGTTTGTGAGATATTTTTTGCCATGTCTTCTTTCACTGAGGAGCCCTAATTAATGACAGATGCAGAGACCTCCTGGGCTAAGCCTGCCTGAAATGCACACAGGAGAGGGACCAGCATCCCCTGTTCCCTGTTCAGCCAGAACCACAGTCAAGGGGGCCAGTCTAAAATAAAAAGTTTCATGGTGTGAACTTCCCAGAGGAAGCAAGTTTTCTCCTGGAAAGAACAGAACATGTGTGTGTGTGGCAGGAGCAAACAGCTCCTTGGGGGCTGCCTGAGCAGGAAGGAAGATGGTTTGATTTATTCTAGGTGTGAAACTTGGCCAGGGAAGCTTGCCAGGTGTTTATGTTGGCTCCCCTTGGTCACCAGGCTGTGCTTGCAGGGGGAAGCTTTGCTTTTCAAAGCCTGTCCCTTAATATCCATAGATAGGAGAAGAGTGGACAGGCAGCCACAAGGTCTGGTGGAAGGGGTCAGGTCAGGATCATGGAATCAGAATGGTTTGAATTGGAAGGGACCTTAAAAATCCAACCCCCTGCCATGGGCAGGGACACCTTCCACCAGCCCAGGGTGCTCCAAGCCCCGTCCAACCTGGCCCTTGGACACTCCCAGGGATCCAGGGGCAGCCACAGCTTCTCTGCCCATCCTGTGCCAGGGCCTGCCCACCCTCACAGGGAAGGATTTCTGCCCAGGGGTTGAACAACAGGAATGAAAACCTCTGGGGCAGCCCCAGCAGGGCTGAGCATTTCACCACATCCAGTGCAACACCGATGGATGCCGAGGGAAGACGCTCAGAGCTGCAATCGCAGTTGGCCCCAACATCCTGGAGGAATAGCCCTGCAAATCTAGCCTTTGGGGAGCAAAAACCCTGCCAGGGAAGCGCTACCTGTTGTGGGAGTGACATCTCCTGCTCCTCAACCTTGGGACAAGGAACGTTTCATGGCCCAGGAGTGACACGAGAGGAGGCAGCGCCAGATGCGTTCAATCATCTCTTCTTCAGCGGTGAATTATCCAGCAGGAGCATCACTCCCTCATCAGGGACAGAGCACGGAGTCTGCTGCCTCGGAGATAAGTGCTCCCTTCCTTCCTGGAGTCATCAAATCACTGGGACACAGCTGGCTGCTGCTTTGTGCAGAACAGCCCCCAAGGGAAGGGCGACTTCAGAGCCTCTCTTTAGGTCTGCACGCACTCATGCCGTGCCAGGCAGAAAAATCAGAGAATCAGAGAATCATGGAATCATTCGAGTTGGAAGGGACCTTGAAGTTCATCCCGTTCCACCCCCTGCCATGGGCAGAGACACCTTCCACTAGATCAGGTTGCTCCAAGTTTATCCAGCCTGACCTTGGACACTCCCAGGGATGGGGTAGGAGCTGTTTGGTGAGAATCACAGAGCGTCTGCACCCAGACATGGTTAATTTGTCCTTCCTCATCCTAAAAATACTCTGAGCAGCAAGAAAAAGGGGAAATACAAAGCTGGAGTCAGCCTGAATCCGAAACCATCCCACACAGACAGTCAGATGGCATGGAGACGTGGAGTGTGGTCATCTGCTCCACAGTGCTGGGCCCCACAGCTGAGGCCAGGCTGCTGGTCACCACCAGGAGCACATCAACACAGACTGCTTAAATAACAGCAAATCTGTCCCAAATCCTTGGAGTGACCCTCAGCCGGCTCACGAGCATCCCCACTGTCTGAAGCACATTCAGGGACACTGGGAGCTGCTTCTCCCTGGGCAGGGCTGGTGGGGAGAGCCAGGCTAAGCCCCCCCACATCATGACACCCCAAAAAACCAAGGTGGCGTTGTATAAAAACCTGTGAGGGCAATAGGTGCGAGTCTGACACTGAAAATCATCCCACTTCCTTTGTATCCAGGGAAAATGGGTGCTACAGAAATGCACAGACATGGCAAAGATCCTCAGTGCCCCAGCGAGGAGCAAGAAGATGCCAGAGCAGACAAGGCTCCAGCCCACTTCACTTGGTGCCAACGTGTCAGCATCAGCAGCTCAGCCAGACCCCCAGCACTTGAACAAGGGACTCCCAAAATCCCTGAGTGCTCCATGCCAAGTGGTACCTTGTGCCCTAGAAGTGCCTGCTCCTCTTTGGGGATTGAGGATTCCCTGAGAGTCACAGAATATACTAAGTTAGAACAGACCCATCAGGATCAGCAAGTCCAACTGCTGGCCCTGCACAGGACCATCCCCAAGAGTCACCCCCTGTGCCCCAGAGCATCATCCAAACCCTCCTGCAGCTCTGG
>JAWWEE010000122.1:71535295-71545595 GCA_035221455.1 Xenops minutus
GGGCAGCCACAGCTTCTCTGGGAAATCCATCCCAGCCCCTGCCCACCCTCCCAGCCACCAATTCCTTCCCAATATCCATCTATCCCTGCCCTCTGGCAGAGAAAAGCCATTCCTCCATGTCCTGTCACTCCAGGCACTCATCCAGAGTGTGTGGCTTTGCAAAAAAAAAAAGGAAAAGCCAATATCCCAAGTTTAAATACAATTTTCAGACTGGTTAAGGTAGGAGTGAAACCCCAGTGCAGGACAGATCTCAGATGCCACACAGAGATCTCCCAGATCATGCCAGAGCTCAAACAGCTGGAGAGATTTCCATGTGGAAACTATTCCTGTCCATGCTGCCCTTAGACTTTGCTGTGGCACAGTCCACATTTCCTCTGCAAAGAGCAGCTTCCATCCCAAACATGCCTGTGGAGGCAGATAGGGAATATTTCTCCCATGGGATGGTTTTTCTGGACTGGTGTGCACCACTTCACACAAACAGCCCCTTTCAGGCCCCTGCTGGCAACAGGTATCCAAGGAAAGAGCCACATCCCTTGGAAAAAGAGGACAACAAACTATTTCAACATGAAAAACAAACAGGAAACATGCACAGAATGAGGACACTGAGATTTTTCTTCCTGGGATTCCTCCCTCAGGACACACAGGGACAGATCCAGACCCAACACTCAACACCAACATCTACTTTTTGTGGCTCATAATGCTTTAATAGTCCCTCTCCATCATGGCTAAGAAGAAACCCACAGCCAGGAAAAAAACAAAGAAAAACAAACTAAAACTACAAGATGCCTCCATTCATCTCTAAAAGGAAGAGTTACACTGGGATAGAAGAGGAAAGATGCTGGTGTGGCATCCCCTGGCTTCCTACCCCCCTTCCAGAGCAGGCAAGGTGCCCATCCAGGAGGGCAGCCCTTAAATCCAAGCCTGAACCCCCAAGAAAGGGGGTTTTTGCAGGCTCTGACCAGGGCACAGGGATGTTGTGGGGTTAATCCCCACGTGCAGGTGTGGGCACTGTTGGGGACAGTCTCATTTTGGAAATCATTTTGGGGTTAAACAGGCAAAAAGGCATTATTAAAAAAGCACAGGGTAATCCACTGTCAGCAAGGAGAGCCCTGTGGCTCCTCCAGCCTGGCAAGGAAATGCAAAGTTCACACAAAGAGAATCAGCAAGGAGAAAAAAATGGATTGTATTTTAGGACCCCTAAAGTAAAAACCCCAGAAGTGATATTTTAACCCCCAGAATGGCTTTTCCTGGCCCAGAGCAGCAGAGAGGCTCTTTCTGTCCCAAGGGAAGGCAGCAGAGCTGCTGAGGTGAGGAATTGTGGCCCCTGATTTCCACCTGGTGATGTTTTATAGCACAGGGAATTTCCAGAGATTAAAAGATCGTTATGCTTTGCTTGCTAATTATCCCTTGCAAGCCACTTCCCTTCATGCCTGGCTTTGTTTTGACACATCCACTGTGTTCTTTTGATCTCCACCTTGGCGAGGACACCGTGGGTGATGATTTCCAACAGAGGATTGGGTATTTTGGTATCTCCACGAGCAGCAGCATCAGCTGTCACTGGTGCTCAGAGGCAGCTGCAGCATCTCCCAGCCCTCATGTTTGGGGGCAGAGAAAGAGGATCAGCAGCTGAGATCACCCTGAGGGGCTGGAGGGTGTGCAGGGAAGGGAAGGGAGCTGGGAAGGGGCTCAGCCTGGAGAAAAGGAGGCTCAGGGGGGACCTTCTGGCTCTGCAAGTCCCTGCCAGGAGGGGGGAGATGATCCAGGGAACAGGGACAGGAGGAGAGGGAACGGCCTCAGGATGTGCCAGAGGAGGTTTAGATCGGATATTGGGAAAAATTTGTTCCCAGCAAACCAAGAGGCTCCAAAACAAAAGCATTCTACAGTTTGAGAGCAGCCAGGTTGTCCAGACTAGGAGAGGCCAGTAAGCAGAGGAAGACAGAAATGTTAGATCTGCCCAAATTTGTCCTGGGAGGTAAATGGGGAAAAAAAATCTGTTATTTGGGGGAAAAAGGGGTTTACCTATAACATGCTGTTTATCTGTGGAACTCACTGCTGAAAGTATTCCTAAAGATTTTAAGGTATTAGATTTCATTATTTATAGCTGATTTCCACATGAAATCAGGTTTGATGGGACTCTGAGCAACCTGATCTAGTGGAAGATGTCCCTGCCCATGGCAGGGGACTGGAGCAAAACAGGCTTTAAGGTCTCTTCCAACCCAACCCAGTCTGTGATTCCATGAAATACCTTCCTCAGAAACTAACTCCAGTCTCAAATGATTAGAAAGAGTTCTCCTGCTGGGATAACTCCTTCAGGTGTGTTTCAGCTTCATCACATTACTCACACCCAGGGGGCAAAAAAAAAAAATGTACATTAAGATACAATAAAGATGCTGACCTTAAAATGTTGGGAGATGCTTTGATTAAAGGAACTTAAAGATAAGGAGAGCTGCTTTCCCTCTTAAAGCTGCAAATGCTGTGGCCACCTCTGCTACTGTGACATTAAATCCCCTGAAATGGGAAGGGAAGGACAAATCCTCAGTGGTGTCAGGCAGGAGAGAGGGGGAGGATCTGGGAACGCTGCCCGAAAGGCAGGACATGAATATAGAAATATATAAGCTTGTAAAGCTATTAGAGATCACATGAATATAGAAATATATAAGCTTGTAAAGCTATTAGAGATCCAAAGGAGGGATGTAAAGATGATGAAGGGTCTAAAGTGGAGGGCACACAAGGAGAGGCTGAGGTTCCTGGAGATGAGAAGGCTGAAGGGAGACTCATCAGGGTTTGGAGCTTCCTTAGGAGGGGCAGCTCTGACCTCTGCTCCCTGTGACAGGGACAGGACCAGGGAACAGCTGGGGCTGTGCCAGGGCAGGGTCAGGGGGGATCTCAGCCAAAGGCTCTTCTTCCCCCAGAGGGTGGTGGGCACTGCCCAGGCTCCCCAGGGCAGTGGGCACGGCCCCAAGGCTGCCAGAGCTGCAGGAGGGTTTGGATGATGCTTTCAGGCACTCTAAGAGATGGTTCTCCCATTGCTCTCAATCCCTGGATTTGCTGACTGCCTTGCTGCAAACATCTCACTTCTCAGGGCTCATATCCAGCAGCTACAGCAATGCCTCAAAACCTTCAATAAATCCATAGTGTCCAGCTCATTAGTACTTTTAGCTTGCTAAGTACCTTTGGACAAGGCTTCTAAAAGCGCTGTTTAAACATTCTTTGTTAAGCATTTCAACAGGCAAGGGATTTTAATGAGGTGAAGAGCTCTCTATCTGTGAAAATGTCCTGAGAAAGAGAGACATAACACTTGATATAAGCAGTCAGAGCCGCTCAGAAGCCTTGAAACCATTCCAGAAGTTGTGCTGCTGTGCCAAAGACCAAGGAAGAAGGTGAAGATAAAGGGTCTTCAAGACCTCTGACTCCATTTGAGGAGTGTCAAGGGTGGTAGTGTGGGAGGGAGAGTTTTGGAAGTGGGTGTAACAGATGAGGTAATGTCCAAATATTGCAATTACATGATAGTTTATACTATATATATAGTATAGTTTATATATAGTTTATAAATAGTATAGTTTATATATAGTATATATAAACTATAGTTTATATATATATGTGACATTGGTTACACATAGTTTGGGATACACACTTTGGAAAATATTCCCATGCTGTAATAAATGACTACTCTTTGCTTTCTAATAACTTAAAAGAGTTTTAGAGAGCTCTTTTTCTGGCTTTAAAGGCATCAACACTTTGAGCTATGTGCCCCTCTCAGGAACCTGATCCCAGAGCAGGCAGCATTTAGCTGAGCTGGCTTACATGACAAACCCTGAAGTGATGTCACCACCCCAGGAATCCCCAGGGGCACCTGCCAGCTGTGCCAAGGCCAGCTGGTGACAGGAGCATGGCCCTGGTTCAGCTCCAGGTGATAACTTGCCAAGTCTCAATGCTTGTGATCCCACCCCATGGAGCAAGGAGACAGTTTTCTGGACAGCCTCCCTTGGCTGCTCTCTCATTTTGGGGCACTGTGAGCCACAGAGCAGACCAGGCAGCTGGAGTTTACAACACTTGGGATGCTGAGGCAGAAAGAACAGCTCAGCAGGATCTTGAGAAGATGCAAGATGTAGGCATGACCAGGGCAGAGAGGTTGGTAGGCTGAGTCTCAGCCACAGGGAGCAAGACACAACCATAGAATGTTTTGGGTTGGAAGAGCCCTTAAAACCCACTCAGTTCCAACCCCCAATGGCAATGGATCCACATCCCACTGAATCCTCACCTTGAAGCACAGCCAGCCCAAACCAGGATCTGCCAGCCTGCTGCAGTCAGGGAGTGGAGACCACAAGGAATGGGAGGAGAGAACAATGTGCCACCAAGCAAAGTCCAAGAGGGACAAGGCAGCATCACCCCATGGACACAGGGAGCAAGATAATAGCAACACAGTGAAGGACAGCAACTGTGAGAATCAAGAAGATACTGAGGATGTGCTAGTTGGGAGGATGCTCCTCTCCCACTCCCTACCCCATCCCAGCAGGACCAGTGTGAAGTTTGAGCTGGATCTTGTCTGGCTGGAACAACAGCTTGCTCAGACATTTTGTGCCCTTGGAGACACTTTATACCCATCTACTGACTTTTCTGGTCAAGAAAAGAGAATCACAGAAGTGTTAAGGTTGGAGAAGACCTCTAAGATTATCAAGAAGTTCCACCTTGCCCCGGCCAGCACTCCATGGAAGTTTGGGATACTGTCAGGCATCTCAAATAGCAACACACCTACCTTGGGACATCCAAACCCATCACACTGGTACCTCTGACCACGGGCACTTCAATCCATGAGCCAAATCCCACACCTGGTTCCTGCACACACACTTGGAAATGCTGGCACAGAGTTGTTTGGGGTCAGTAAACAAGGACCAGGAGGTACTAGAGGTTCTTGTGCTTCAGTCAAGACCAGAAAACATTCAGGAAACATGAAGAGAACTAAAAAAAAGGCAATAGGCAAGCCAAGGATCCTCACTCTTCCCAAACACCTCGAATAGAGCCTAACTCCCCCAGGTTGAGCTTAAATAGAGCTCCAGGGCCCATGGGTGGGGTGGAGGCTGCAGGTGAGGCTGGTCATGTCCATGAAGGCTGATTTGTGCCTTCAGAGCCCTGACACCAAGGATGTCTGTGCTGGGAGGAGACACCTGCATGTGGACAGCTGAAGGAGCTCATTCCTGGGGAACTGCAGCTCTCCATGCAGCCAACACGAGTGGAACACCCCAGCAAAGGCGACTGAGCCCTGAAGGTGACACAAACCTCAAAAGGGCCACCAGAAGCCCTCAGAAATGCCCACATACCTTGTTTTCACATGCTGTAAACACTCTCATTCATGTCTCCTGCTGATCTCAGATATTTCAGGGGTGGTTCCCTTCAGCATCCCCCCCTTCCAGCACCAGGGCTCACCCAGTGCCTGCTGTGTGAACTGAGACCCTCGAGCCACCTCAGCCCAGAAGAGCAGCCCCCAAGGCTCTGTCACCTCCCTGCCACCCTTCCAAGCATGGGAATCACCTAATCAGTGGGCAACGCAGCTGGAAGTTAAGGAGCTTGGGTCTCTTGGCATTTAATGCTCCAAAGAGGCTGTTTTTGCTGCAGCCCAGCAGGGAAATCACCCCACTGTGACGCCAAGCGATGGCTCTGGGATTATTATCTCCTGTGAACAGGAATACCCACGAGCACACAAAGGCATGTGGCTGGAAGGGAAAGAGTCCCACCCCAGGAAGGAAGGACGTCTTCTTTTTATGCATTTACACCAAAAACTGGTTCTAAATTCGGCTTTAGGAAAGGTCAGTTCCCATGCAAGCATCCATGTGAAGCTTCCGAGCCCGCAGGAAGGATCGTGGGCTCTGACCTTGCTGCCAAGGGGCTGGGCAGTCCTTCAGAAGATTTTTGGTTGTGTGAGACAGCAATGGAGACCTAGAGGGAGGAAAACTCTTTTACTGATTCACAAAGGCAGTGTGAGCTGTCCCAGGGCTCTTCAAGGCACTGAGATGAGCTGTGAATTCACGTCTCAGGGACATCAGCACTGGGAAGGGGCAGATCCAAGCCCCAGCTCCCCATCACGCAACCCAAGCCCTATTTTGAGCTGTAAGGTGGACTCTCCACCCCTGGAAATGTCCAAGGCCAAGTTGGACAGGGCTTGGAGCAACCTGGGCTAGTGGAAGCACCTGGTGCCTCTGGTTTCCATGGACAGTGGATGGGATGAGAGGGAAGGAGGAACCTGATCCCTTCTGAGGACATTTGAGTCCATCTTCAACAGCCCCAGCAAGACTCTGCAGCACAGACATGGAGCTTCCTTCTTGGTCAGGATGTTCTGGAGATGATGCACTCAGAGCTTTTCAAGATAACTTCTGTAACCCACCAGCCCCCATTTGGCAGCACCCAACTCACCAGCCTGCTTGTGGGAACCTCTTCTCTTCCTCCACACTGTGCCTTCCCACCCCAAGAGAGGGATATGGCCATTGGGAAGGAATTCTCCATCCCTCTGCCTTCCAGCTCTCTGATCCCTGCCTGTCACAGTGTCCTGATGGCCCAGGGCTGCCTGCAAGCACCAAACACTTGGGTGGTGCTTCAGGAAGGCAAAAGGAATGGGTTGAAAGGGTTGATGTCTGGATCTGCTCACATTCTGGGGAAGAAGGTACTCAGCTCTCAGGTGCTCTCAAACCCTTCTTCCAACCAGCCAAGATTCCTTCCAGCTGGAACTTCAAACTGGTCCCAGCAGGATGGGAGAAGCGTCCTCCAGACCAGCACTTCCTCACTTTATTTGGAAGAAAATCAAATTAAATGAGGTCACATTGAGCACCTTGTGGTGTGAACTGCTCCTGGTCCTGCATCTTGGCCAGCAGCAATGTGCTGGCTTTCAACAAGAGCCTCCTTAGCAAACAACCTCTGGATTTGGTCTCTGCTGCAGGAGACTCCATAGACTCTCCTTCTCTTCTTGCTGGAGTTGCAGATCCAGGATGAAAGCCACCATCTCAGACTAGGATTTTGCACCTTATTGCAGTCACAGGCTTCCTTCCACCTCCCTCCCCTTTCTCACAGGCATCACTTGGAGCTGAGATGGCTCTCCCTCCTCTCCTGTGGCAGCCAGCAGTGGTGTGGGCCTTAGCACACCCTTTATCCATCAGGAAATGCTGCAAGATGCTTGGCCAGCAAATACATGAGGAATTTGGCCACCAGGAGATTACTACCCAAGGGGGACTGTGGCCAGGAGCACCTCTCCTGCTTTCAGAAGGACACACTGATGATGGTGAGACATCTGAAGCAGCTCAGGAAACTTCTTGGAGCTCTTGTTCTCCCAGGAGATTTTCACCTCTAGGAAGGATGGGAGACCCACAAAGGCACAACCTTGTGCTGGCAATGCAGGGATTGGCAGATCAGGTTTGCCCAGCCTGGGTCCCTCACTGCTGTTCTTCAAAGCCTCTCTGCACACCCCCCCTCCAATGGCCCCTGGGTCACCCCAGCCTGAACCTCCAAAAAATTTGGCTGCTGCTTGTGCCCCACAGCTCCTGAGCCCGGCTCAAGTGTCCTGGCTGGCTGGGAGCCCACTTGGGAGGCTGCTGGATCCCAGAGGTCTTTTTGGTGCCAGTGGCTCCAGCTGGTCTGACTGTGCTGGGGGGGCTTGGTAAGGGAAGGAGTAGGGAAATAGCACAGGGAAAAGATGTGACTGGGGCACTGTTTTGTAATCCAAGGGCTCTCTGGTTTTACCCGAGCTTGGGAAAACCCTGAGGGATGTCTCTGCGAGGGAAATAAAGAGGGAGAGCACTGAGTTGTCAGGGTCAACCAGCTCCTCGTGTTTCGGGAACGGGCAGGACTTGTGGCAGGGCTGAGCCCGAGGCAGGAGGATCCTGCAGAGCAGCAGCACAGCCCATGCTATTTCCATCATGCTGGGGTGAACTGAGGCTAGGCCAGCCCTCACAGACAGGCTACAGCACTCCATCACCCTGGCCTGGCACATCCACAGCCTGCACTGGCCAGACCTCGGACACAGAGCTTGACTCCAGAGCACGTTCCCATCAGCAATGGGGCAGATGGCAGAGCAGGAGCTTGAGCAAGACCCTCTGGACCCCCAGCACAGCTGGGCTGGGAGTTGCACCAGTTTAGCTCCATGGTTGCCCTCGGGAAGGTGTCACTGCCTGGGAAGGAGCGAGATCGTCCCAACACTGCACATCCCTACCCAGGCAAGACATGGCATTGTGCATGTACCAGCCTGGTGGGGTCAGGAAAGGAGCAGGTCTGAGGGCAGGAAATCCTTTGAAACCAAAAGTCTCAGCAGAAACTGAGGGCCCCAGAGCCTGCTCAAGGTCTCAAGCTCCTCACTCCACATCCAGGGGAAATCCTGGCTCGCATCAGCCCCTGCCCTGCCATGGCAAGAGAACCATGAACATAAAACTCTGCAGGGCTGAAACCCAACCAAGTCTCCACTCAGTCTCATGTCGAGGGTTGGTCTCATGTCTCATGTCAATTCTTTCTGACCTAAAGAGAGTTTTGGAGCCAGCCAGGAGCTTTGATCCCGCTTGGTTTTGTCCCTTTCCCATCCCACTCTAGCCACAAGCCAAGGACATAACCCACACCTCTGCAAACCTTCCCAGCACGGGGCTCTTCCCACTGCTCCAGGCAACCAGGAACATTCAGACAGACCTGTCTTCCTTCTCCTGAAAAACTAGAGAATGTATAGATATGTATCTCAGGAGGGTTCATTGCCTTTCCAGCTCAGGGAGTTGGGGAAGAGTTGAGGTTTTACAAACATCCCGTTTTGCATCCTCCTAAAATGCCACATTATAGGGGGGGAGGATGTTTTCTGGTTTTGTTTCGCTGGTTCATTTCATATTTCAGTAATTATGGTTGCATTTGTAGTATTCATCACACCAACAGTTTGGGGTGTTTTACCTTCATGGGGAACCTTTCCTTTAGGACACACAGTTTCTTTCCCAGATTAGGGGTACTTGCAGGGCCCCTTGCTCCCACCATCCCTGCATCCCATACAAATCCTTGGCAATGGGAGTGTGGGTCTCCTCTGTCCCACAAGACTCCACCTTCTCTCTCAAGAAGCAGAGACTGGAGGCAGCTCATCATATGGCAGGGAAGATTTCCACAGGGAGCCCAGTACAGAGCCACCCTCTCAGAAAACATGCTGCAAGCCAACTTTTACCCCTCTGCCAAGCTCCAAGTGTCTTTTCTCCCACCTCCTGTGTTCAAACAGTGATGGGGAGGGAGGCAAAGGGTTATAGAAGCAAAGCAGGAGACCTTTGGGATCTCCCACCTGCAGCTTGGAAGGAGAAGGAACGAGGGAGCTGAAATCAGACCCTGGATCTTTCCATAACTCGATGGCCCAGCACTGCCAGGAGGGTTTTTTCCACTCCACAGCCACTACAGGGTTGGTGACAGGAAAGCTAATTATATCAACATCCTGTTTACCCTGAAGCGTGGAACAAGATCCCAGATACACTTGGGCTCTGAGGGCACGTTTTGATCAGGTTTCATGGCAGGAAAATCCCATCCATGCCTCTGGGTGGTTTTCTTCTGCAGGAGAAGTGCTACTCTGCTCCTGCTGCCCCAACCTTTGGTTGGTTTTCCCAAAGAGAGACCCTGGAAAGCAAACCAGGCGATGTCTCCCTTGGGCTGTGCCAGCCCAGGCTGGGAAACTGCTTGCCCTGCTCTTGCTGGAGCACATGGGGTTTATTTAAATCACTGTGGGTTCCTGCTAACCCTGCAGCAAAGCCTGGGAGGGAGCTTCCCCTGGGAACATCCTTTGGGATGGGAACACCCAGTGAAGCCATCCAGCAAGTCAGGGCACTTTGCCTCAGTTTCCCTCCTTGACAGGGCTATATCCAGCAAACCAGGGGCTCTTTCCCACCCTCTCCTTGCCCCTCAGCCCACATTTCTGGCTGGCAGGAAGGTGGGTGTGCTGCAAGGTCCTCTCCAGGTGTGGTTTCGCTTTGGTTTGTGCTTTTCCACAAGATTGTTTCACATCAGCCACAGCCCCTCTGTGTTCAGCTGCTGCTGTCCTGCTTGGGGTTGTTCACTCTGAGGAAGAGAAAGCTCTGGGGAGACCTTCTAGCACCTCCCAGTACCTAAAAGGGACTTAAGAAGAAGAGGGAGAGCGACTTTCTACATAGGCAGACAGTGATGGAGCAAGGGAAACGGTTTTAAACTAAAAATGGAGAGATTTAGAGGAGATATTGGGAAGAAATTTTTGGTTGTGTGGGTGGGCAGGGGCTGGCCCAGGTTGGGCAGAGAAGCTGTGGCTGCCCCTGGATCCCTGGGAGTGTCCAAGGGCAGG
>JAWWEE010000122.1:71565911-71587544 GCA_035221455.1 Xenops minutus
CGCCCCTCCCGTGCCGTGCCCGTGCCCGCGCATGCGCAGCGCAGCGTGCGACGCCGTGCCCGGCGCCGGGCGGGGCGGGGCGGCTCCATCCGGGTCCTGCCCGGGCCGGGCGGTGCGGGCGGCGCGAGCCCCGGCGGGACAGGGACAGCGACAGCGGGCGGTGAGTGCGGGGGGGGAGGGAGGGAGGGAGCCCCCTGTGGGGCCGGAGGACCCGGACCCCCTGGGACCCCCTGTGGGGTGGGACCCCTGCCTGTGCTGTGGGGAACGGACCCTGCTCAGGACCCCCTGGGACCCCTCTGGGCTGGGACCCCTCCCTGTGCTGTATTCTGTGGGGAACGGACCCCTCTGTGAGGTGGGATCCCTCCCTGTGCCTTGTCCTGTGGGGAAGGGACCCCCCTCCATCCTCCCTGTGGGGTAGGACCCCTTCCTGTGCTGTGTTCTGTGGGGAACGGACCCTCCTCGGGACCCCCCTCAGGGGTGGGACCCCTCCTTGTGCCTTGTCCTGTGGGGAACGGACCCCTCTGTGGGGTGGGACCCCCTCCCTGTGCCTTGTTCTGTGGGGTGGGATCCCTCCTTGTGCTGTATTCTGTGGGGAAGGGACCCCTCCCTGTGCCTTGTCCTGTGGGGAGGGTACCCCCCTCGGGATCCCCCTGTGGGGTGGGACCGCTCCTTATGTCTTGTTTTTTGGGGAAGGGACTCCTCTCCATCCTCCTTGCGGGGTGGGACCCCTCTTTGCACCTTGTCTTGTGGGGAAGGGCACCTCCTTTATCCCTTCTTTGGGCAGGACCCTCTCCCTGTGCCCTGTTCTGTGGGGAAGGGACTCCTCTCCAGCCCCCCTGTGGGCTGGGACCCCTCCAGTGCCTTGTTCTGTGGGGCTGGGTCCCTTCTCCGGCGCCCCTGTGGGTCTGGGGTCTCTCCCTGTGCCTTGTTCTGTGGGGAGGGGCACCTTCTCCTTCTCTCTGTGCCTCGTTCTGTGGGACGGGGCTGGGACCCCTCCCTGTGCCTTGTTCTATGGGGCTGGGACCTCTCCCTGTGCCTTGTTCTGTGGGGCTGGGACCCCTCCCCGAGCCTTGTTCTATGGGGCTGGGACCTCTCCCTGTGCCTTGTTCTATGGGGCTAGGACCCCTCCCCGAGCCTTGCTCTGTGGGGCTTGGACCCCTCCCCGAGCCTTGCTCTGTGGGGCTGGGACCCCTCCCCGAGCCTTGTTCTGTGGGGCTGGGACCCCTCCTTGAGCCTTGCTCTGTGGGGCTGGGACCCCTTCCTGAGCCTTGCTCTGTGGGGCTGGGACCCCTCTGGACCCATGTGGGGCTGGGACCCTTCCCTGAGCCTTGCTCTGTGGGGAAGGGTCCCTCTTCCTTCCCCTCTCTGGGCAGGACCCTCTCCCTGTGCCTTGTTCCTTGAGGATGCAAGGTGTCCCAGTGCTTTGCTTTGTGGGGAAGGGACCCTCCTCCATCCTCCCCATGGGGCTGGGTCCTTGTTCTGTGGGGCAGGGCACCCCCTCCTCAGCAGGGGGACAGGCTGCCCTCCCTCTGTGCTCCATAGTCCCATGGGACGGGCACCTCCACAGGGCAGTGCAGCTGCCACCCGTGTCCCTGCAGCCCCCCATGCAGACCCCTAAAAGGGAGACCCTCAGAGCGTCTGGGCTGTGCCTTTGAAGTGCCATAAGGTCCCCCCTGTGGGGCAGAGGGGACACAAAGGGACAGGGACATGTGTGTGTCCGCGTCCCTCAGTGTCCATCCTGCCTGGACCCCGTGGATGATGGGGAGCTCCTGGGGGTCCCACCCCACGCTCGGCTCGGAGTCCCCAGGTCACCTCTGCTCCTGGTCGCAGCTGGCTGGGAATCAGACACGTCCCTTTGCTTTCCCGGGGCCGAGACAGGACGCTGCGGGTTTCTTCTGCTTAAAAATACCCAAAACAGCCAGAAATGGGAAAAGCTGCTTTTTTGGAGTTACACAGGGGCTGCTGTTCCGTCCGTGCCCTCCCAGCACCCGCCGCTTTGGCAAAGGGGACGTGCGTGGGTCGCCGGGGACTGAAAACCGACGGGTAAAAATGCACCTCCTGCGGTTTTGTGTGATATTTGTTTAGTTCAGCCCGTCTTTGTCTGAGCCGGGGGAGAGCACACACGGCTCTGGTCACCCCCACGAGCGGCGCCGGCTCCGTGGGATGTGCCAGCCTGTGTGTCTGGGGGTTGTTTCCCCCCCCTTCCGTGCACACCTTTGGCAGGAGGTTTGGATGACATCTTGCTCTGGCACGCTCCTCGCCTTTGATCTCCAGTTTCCTGCCATGGATAACGTGTTCGGCAACACGCGAGCCCGGCTCCGCAGCTGCCGGGGAGGGCGATGCGGGTGCCTCCTCGTCCCGGTTTTCCCCAGCTGGCTCCTGCCTACAGCTCCCGGCTTTCCTTTGTCTCGGGTGCCGTCGGGACGGGCTCTCACAGCCCAAGGATGATCTGAACAGAGCAAAGCCGAGCACAACCTCCCCCCCTCACTCCCTTTGTTTCCAGGCGTTTGCGGGCTCAGCTGGTTTTACGAAGCGTTTTGTGTGCCCGGGCAGATAAACCGACTACTCAATATCTTTTTTTTTTTTTATTGCTCCTGTTCTGAGTTATTTTGGGTGATTTAGTTTGCAGGGAACATATCCCAGCTGCAGGCTGTGCCGGAGGGATGCGGCAGCTTCCTAGAGCGGGGTGAATTCGCAGGAAGTGTAACTGGAGCATCTCGTGGTTGTCCTCTGGTGTCCTCCTTGGGTGAGCAGAATCATATGGTATCAGCACCACACTAAAATCTGGGATCACCAGCCCTCTTCCTGGAGAACTTTGACTCCAGTTTGCATGACTGGGGCCCTGGGGATGGTGAGGACAGAGGACAGGTCCAGGCTCAGCCTGATCGCTGAAATCAGCCTTTATTTTTTTATCCTTGACTTGATAGAAAGCAAAATAGAAGTTCTACTATTATTATCCTCGCTGCTTTTTTAGATTCTTATTGCTCTTTCATTTCCCTCGGGTATTGGGTTTGATAGTGAAACCATCACCTGAATTTGTTTAAATGCTTTTTTTTTTTATGACAGGTGTACACAGAGCACCTTGAGCGTGTCAAACAGCCCCTGAGTAAATCAGGTTGTTTGCTCTATTACTTTATTCATACAGGTTCGATGCTCCTGTTGATGTGTCTGAAGTGCTGTGCCATCTGGAGCAAAAATTAAATACTAATTTGGCCCCTGGCCCAGAGAAATAACAACCCTGTGCCCCGCTAATAACTGGCAGTGGAAGGATAGAGCCCCTTACAGAAGAACTGCTTGAGGGCAATGTGCAAGAAGCCCAAAATGCACTAATTGAGGTATTTAAAACGTATTAAAAAAGGGAAAATAATGCTTTCAGCTCTGCGTGCCGTAAGCAGGCAGGAGGGATGATGTGATCCCATTACCAAGTCATGGGGCTGATGCCCACAGGTGATGTCCTGGTCTTGAGTGGGTGGTGGAGCTGCTGGAGGTGAGTGTGGTGGTGATGTCCCACATCTCCCTGTCCTGCTGCTGAAGGAAATCCCTTCCACAGCCTCCCAGAGCTCTGCTCCACCAGCTGCTCACCTCAATTTCCGAATTTTGTCTCTGTTCCCCAGTGAAAGTTTACACCAAGGCTGTCACATCCCAGGGTTGGATTCCTTCTCCTTTCCAGCTGGGCTAGTCATTCCAGGTCTGGTGTGGCCGCTTGGTCAAAGGCTGCCTCAGATTTGGAGAGACAAGATGTGGAGGAGGGTCAGCTATGCTGGGGCTTCTCACATGGTGGCCCAGGAGGCTCAAATCCACTCACTCCAGGTGTGACTGGAGATACCTGTGATGGACCAGTTGTGAAGGACACCTCGGGGTCAGCGTGCTCTGGATGTTCTGGGATCTGTTGGACCTTCAAATGAGGAAGACTGTGCCAAGTGGAAATAACAGGATGACTGCTTGTTGTTGTCACTGTTCTTGGCTGGAGGCTGGTCCTGGTCGTGTGCTGGGGGAAGAGGAAGATGAGGGTTCCATGGCAAGGAAGCAGCAGAGCTACTCCAGACCGAGACTGAACTGAGCCTGGAGATTCTACCTAAGAAGGACTGATTTCCAGCTGCTCTCCTGGACTAAATGATGTGTGGGATGATAGGAGGACACCTGGCTTTGCTAAGAGAGTTTTTGTGCTTATGGACCATCTCTCCAGGTGTTTCCCGTTGGGTCACCCCTCCCAGTGACCTGCTGTCACCTTCACTTTGTGTGTCAGAAGATGTGTTGTGGATGATTCACTCAGAGCCATAAAACACCACGTGGATGTGGAAAAGGTGGAGAGAGGCACGGCTGGTGCTCACCTCCTCCCCTCCCACTGTCACCACCTGGAACCTTCTTCCTGGGGAAGACATGGCTGAGACAAGGTCCTCTGCCACTGAATCAGACTCCTGCTGCACAGTAAACCCAAGCAACCCCATCCCTTGGGCCATGACGGGGAGCAGAACTTTCTGCTGGTCCTCAGCCACCTCGGAACATTGGTGTGGAAGCCTGGAGGGTGTTTTTTGGGGGACTTTGAAGCTCCTCTGGTCCCTGCGGTGGTTGGTGTGGCTGATCTGGATTTATTTATTTTTGTTTCCTGCAATCATTCCTCATAAAGCTGAGTGTTGTTGACACAAGATAAGATTGGCCGGCTCAGATGTCCCTCCCCTGTCCCTGTTGCCCTGGAACTGCTCCTGACTCCAGCTGGGAGCGACAGTCCTGCCCATGTCCCCACCCTGACTTGCTGACAGGGCTCTGAAGTGGCATCAGCGATGATGAGACACGGGGCTTATCTGCAAGTGAGCCCAGTCATTGCCTGAGCCCGGCAGGTGCCACTTGCTTGGTTGAGAAATACCAGTGACCCCATGGAAAACGGGCTCCAGGAGAGGATCCAAACCCACACTGGTGGTTTCCTTCCTGATCTGAGGAAGAGAAAAGCCTCTGCATCTCCATGGGCAGCACGTGGTTCCTCCATCCTGGGATGCATCAGGGATGGAGCTGCATCACTTTTGGATGTGTTTTCCCCCCAGAAGCAATAACACAATGTGCTGTTTTCCTGCCTGTCCAGGACATTTAAATTCCACCAAAGAACAAAAGCAAACTTAAACAGTTCCAACCGTGTGTGCTCACAAATGGATGTGGTGCTGGAGGGATGGTGAGGGGAGACGAGCTCGGTCTGGCCTTGGTGCTCCGAGAGAAGCAAAAAACCCCAATAGCAATGCATGGATGGGCAGCAGGAGCTCATGGACCAGACTAGCTGCAGGCAGCTGCTTTGGCATGGCCAAAGGCTTCCAGGTCTCCAGTTGCTCCAATGCTGGAGCCAAAGCTGGATCAGCCTGCGGAAAAAGCAGGAGAGATGCAGGAGTGAGGGCTGGGCTGTGGGAAGCTTGAGCAGGGAAGTTGTGCTTTTTCTGCTCCAGCTCTGGGACTGCAAATGTGAGAAGCAAGCAGGAAAGACTTCTCCAGCTTTATTTTGACTTTTTTTTAATTGTATGTGGGTTTACATGACACCAGAGCTGCTGGCAACAGGTGGGATACCCCTGGCTCCAAGAGGGAGAAGGATCTTTGTGCTGGATGATCCTGTTTGAGGGACGATGTATCAGCCAGGTCATTTGGGCTGCCTTGTCCATGGAGGCAGGGGGTGGAGATCCATGTGGAGCACAGGCACAAGGGTTATCAATGTATTGGAAAACATGGAAGCGACTGAGAATGGTCACATAGGAATTGGGACTTCTCCCCCCAAAGAGGTGTTGGAGTTGATAACCCAGCTGAAGTGCATCTACATTAATGCCTACGCTGGTAGGAGGAGCTGCAAAGCCACTGTGCATCAGGAAAGCTGTGACACAGTTGCTGTCACAGACACATGTGGGATGATTCATGCAGCTGGATTGCTGCAGTAGATGGGCATAGACTTTCCATCATTAACCAGCATCCCTGGCTAACTGGGGAGGTCTCAGTTGACTGGAAGTGAGCAGATGTGACAGGCAGCTACAAGAAGGGCGAGAAGGAGGATTTGGGGAACTACAGGGCTGTCAGCCCGGTGACAGGAGCAGATCACCCCGAGCCGTCTCGCAGCATGTACAGGACAACCAGGGGATCAGGCACAGCCAGGCAGGGTTTGGGATAGGCAGGTCCTGCCTGACCAACCTGATCTTCTCTGACAAGGTGACCTACTTGGTGGATGAGGGAGAGGCTGTGGGTGTGTCAGCCCGGACTTTGGCAAAGCTTTTGACACCACTTCTTCATGGAAAGGGCTGTCCATCCCTGGCAGAGCTGCCCAGGGCAGTGGTGGAGTCCCCGTCCCCGGAGGGATTTAAAAGCCCTGTGGACGTGGCACTTGGAGACGTGGGTTAGTGGTGGCCTTGGCAGCGCTGGGTTAGCAGTTGGATGGCCTTAGAGGTCTTTTCCAACCCAACCGAGTCCATGATTCTGTGATTTTATTATCCCCTCGGAGGATTAATCTCGCCGCTAATGCAGCTTTTCACTTGCAAAGCGCCTTAGAGGAAACGGCGCCAGGAGAGGTTTGGAGAGAGAAACTGAAAGTGCTGAGCAGGAGGAGGCTGCCCTCCCGATTCCTGCCGTCCCACTGTCGCTCTCCCTGCCCGTGGAATAGCAGGGGCTTTCCCATCTCCTTGGCTCGTAGGAGTATTCCGGGGAAAATACAAGAGCTCCGTAGCCGTGCAGCTTCTCAGGCTCGGAAGCAGGGGCTTTCGGCTCTGCGGCAAGAGCAGCCCGGCAGGTAAGAACGTGGGAGAAGCCAAATGATCCATCAGAACTGGGTGGGAGGGAGCGCAGTGTCCCACCTGACAACTTCCAGCCCCAGCAAATCCACCCGACGGCCGTGCCTCCCTCCCCGACAGCTCTCTCGGAGTTAAATCGCCGCCGTGTAGTAAGGATCGAATTAAACTTCTCTCCACGCAGAGCTTTGTGTCGAGCAGGCAAATATTTCCGCGGCGCTTTAACGACTCTCGTTTTCCTATTGTTCCCTATAAAAACCCGTCGCCAGGCTAGGCTTCCCCCGGGGCGATTTCCTGGCTCGGTTCTAAACGCAGCTGCGGGGTTGGGATTTTTCTTTCGCTTTTCGGCTTACACTTTTCACTCTCTTGGCGTGTGAGATAAAAGACGATGCTTTTGGAGGCTGTGGCGGTGGTGGCCATCCAAAGTGGGATGGGGTTGTGCGGCGCTGGGTGGTTTTGTGGCTCAGTGAATCGGGATGAGCTGGCTGGAGCCCCGTCTGCTGGAGCTGGAGTGCTTGGATGTCTGTCAGCTGAGCCCTTCACCCCGGTCTCGCTTGGCGTTCGCATCAGAACACCCTCACCATTGTGCTGAGCGTTGTTCGAGGGCGGCTCTCTGGGAGTAAAAGCAGGGAAAATGGATCAATTCCTCGGCTGCCGCTTTGCCTGGGGGGTGCTGAGTTGTCCTGTGTTTCTGACCACCCTCGGGGCTTCCCCCTTGTGTCCTCCTCCTCCTCCTCGAATCTCCTGCAGCATCTTCCCCATTCAGCTGCCAGCGATGCAGCAGGAGAAACCAGTCAGGGAGGTGATGGGAAAACGCTGGGATGTGTTGCAGCCAGGTGAGAGGGATGGGGCTGGAGACAAGCCCGGCATCAGGTGTTTATTCCAGCCTTGGGTATTAAAGCTGGGAGCTGGAGTGTTGCAGGGAATTAGGAGTTGGGCTTCACAGGGACAGCAAGTGTTTTCCCAAAGCCAAGTGAGTATTCGTCCGTGCCTAAGGACTAAAAATTACATACTACTCCATAAAAATGGGCTGGAGAAGAGGGATTCTGCTCTGGGCTGTCCCATCAGGCACTTCCAAAAGGAGTGTTTTTAAGACAAGCTAATGGAATTGAGTCCTGGTTTACGCTGAGGTTGAAACTTGAATCTCTTCAGGTTTCTTTTTTGGATGGAATTTTAGAGAGGAAAGAAGGAAGCACTAACAGAAATTTCGTTTTTTTCTTAGAAAACTTCTGTTTTCTAGCAAAAGTGGCTTTTCCTCACCAAAATCCCCTGAATCCTTTCTGCCTCCTTTAGCTTTGGTTTATCTCAGCTATTGATGTTCTGAGCCAGAACATCCAACTTAGGAGCAACCCAGGTTGCACATTGCCTGCTTCATCTTCTGTATCAGTTAATTTATTCTTCAATATTATGAATTGCTTGTAGTGAGAGTAGCAGCAGATCCCAGACTAGTTCCACAAGGATGCTGTGGTATATTTTCCCACCTTATTAACTCAAGTTCTTGCCACCAAGCGGACAAAGGCTGCTGCCAAGCTGGGCACAACTCAGGTTTTATATGAAATACTTGACTTGCTTTCTCAGAAACTTGCCCTCTCTTTTTCTTATTATTAAATAGTGTTCTCCTAAGGCAGTGCAGATAAAGTCAGTGCTCTGGGGTGGATTTTTTTTAAGATGGAGCATCATTTCCATAAGAGTTGGACTCCAGAGTTGAGTCACGGTGCCTTGACAGGTTGCTTGCCCAGGATGGGATCCTGCCTTTGGTCTACTATGGATGGGCTGACAAGGCTTGCCTTGGATACCCACATCACTGCAGACAACCCTCAGCATCACTGTGCTGGAAATTCCCTCTTTCCACCCCAAAACCAGTGTGGATTTCTCTGCGAGGCCTCGCCGTGTGGCAGCCATCTCTGCGGGCTGCTCCCTGCTTTTGTTTACATCTGGTAGAAAACTTCTTAAATTTCCTGGCAAGGGAGTAATTCTAATCCCTTTCAATGAGATCAACGGATTAGTGTCTCAGATGCTTATAAAATTGTGAGGATTAGCCGAGCCTCCCCCCCTTTTCTTTCTATGCCACGTAGCATCATCACATTTTAAAAGGGGGAATTTTGGTGCAGTTTGCAAGAGCTAAACCTGTTTCTAGGAGCCCTTGCAAATCGAAAGGCTTAAAACCCAATGTCTTCATCCTCTGCCTCGCTCCCTCTGGATTTTTGTGGAATATTGGGGTGTTTTTCTCTTTTCTTCCAGCATCCCTGGCACCGAACCGCAGTAGCCGTTCGGCAGATACGTTGGGTTTGCGTGGCTCGGCTGCGTTGCGGCGCCCGTGCGGGTAAGTAGGGAGCTGAGCCTGGAGTTTCCCTTGGTGGAGACTTGCACAATCACATCTTGAAGAGGATCAGATCCCCGAAACGATCTTCTTTCATGAGGTTGCCCCTTGTTTCAAAGGATTCAGGCTTTTGTGGTGCATCCCCAGAGGGGAACGGCGCTTCTGGGTTGATGGGATGCTCTCACCCCAGCTATTGGGAACGATGGGAGCGGGGTGAAACTCCACACACCCACATTCCTGCATCCTCTTAATTACAACCTGTGCTTTCATTAGGAGTGATCCCTAACCTGCTCAAAAGGAGGGAGGGTTTGGTTCAAACCCTGTTGCTCCGTGCCTTTCCCCGCAGGGTGTTTTTTAAACGCCTTCCCTCCCGGGTCGGTGGCTGTGCGGGCGCTTGACCTGTGCGAGCAAAGTGATCCCGAGCTGCCGAGTGGTAGGAGCTCCAAGCCAGGAATTCCTGGCCCAGGCCCAGTATAGTTTCAGAGGCGAGCTTTTAAATATATACAAAGACAAGCTCATAATTTCCACTCTACTAATGAGGCCACGGCGCTTTCATTGAAATGTGCCAATAGCCGCCGCGGTGGTATTTTAGCAGCCTTGTACTGTGAATCCAAATGTGATTTAACATGGCAGCCCCCATGGAGCACAGGAAAACTGGCCTCTCCTGCTGAATTTCAATGATGCTGCTCAGCAGCACTGCCCGAAAATCCCCTCAGTGGTGGGACCCTTCCTTGCGTTTCATCTCAGCGTGGCTTTTCCCCTCACCATTTTGGTGAAGATGGATGAGGGTGGGAAAGAGTATAATGGTATTACAGGAAGGTAAAGTCTTTAAATTAAGACTTGGTTTAAAAGATATGTGGCTGGCTGGTGCAAGGCAGCGATTTAATAACCAGGCTGGCCGGAAACATCATTAAATCATAGTAAAAAACCAAACGTGAGGGCTCCCAGACATCATGTTCTCTCTTGACCTTTAAAAAGCCACTTGAAGCTGCCAGCCTGCTCGTTGCTAAGCCCTCTCTTTAGTGCCACTCATGTATTTTCCCTTCTAGAAGGTGGTTCAGCACCCAGGAATTTGTAGAGATTTGGCAGCAAACAATTCCATGCCTGAAATTCCCACTGGTGGTTTTTAGCTTTGTACCCTTGAAGCATTTGGAAAATATTTAGCAGGTTTTGTTCAGTTGGCTGCAAGAAAAATGGAGATTTTGAGTAACTGAAAAGTTGTTTGTTTTGGTTTTGGGGTTTTTTTAAACAGCAGCAACACAGCTGTAAATTAGGGTTTTGTGTATTGAGTGTTCAACTTAGGAGAACTTCTGTAAGAAGTAGCATCCTTGGGCAAAGGAGGGATTTGGGTAGGTGTCGCTAAAAATTCACAGCTGCTTGTCCATCACCTCCTGGTTATACTCCTCAGGGTGTGAGTATACCTGGATTTTAGAATCATGGAATGGTTTGGGTTGGAAGGGACCTTAAAGACCATCTTGTTCTACCCCCTGCCATGGGCAGGGACACCTTCACCAGCTCAGGGTGCTCCAAACCCCGTCCAGCCTGGCCTTGGACACTTCCAGGGATCCAGGGGCAGCCACAGCTTCTCTGCCCAACCTGTGCCAGGGCTCACTAAGGTGCCTTGACTTTATGCATCCCACTAAGGTCAGGCCATTAGTTTGGGAGAACAGGGAAGGAGGACAATTTCCCATGGCATCACCCTGAGTGCTCAGACTGTGACAGAGGAGGAGTGGCACATGTTGGGTTTGTGAATGTTTCTCTCCAAGCACCTCATTTGACTATGGAATTCTGGCAGTGGACAAGTTCCATTTTCCATTTCCAGCTAAATTTTGAGGGGTTTGCCATCCTTGCAGCCACCTTTTCAGTGCCACTCCCATAGAAGTGAAGCAGTTTGTGTCCTGTATCCATATGAGTCTCAAGATGTTTTTTTGCTGGCCTCTTTAAATTGTTGCAAAACCCTCGTGGTCTCTCAGCAGTGGAGAAGGAATGGTAAAAAAAATACTCCCCTAAGTCCCAATACTTGGTTTAAAACCAGGGCAGGACAGGCTGTGACTGTACAGCTCATTTTTTGGAAGCATTAGGAAAAATTGCAAACGGCAGTGACGTGGCATTAGTGTGAATTCCCAGCAGGCTGAAGTTTTGGGGTGGTTTGGGTTTTCCCAAAGGCTTTTTCAGGCTCTCAGTGTTGTAAAATACAAACTGGCTGGATCAACATGGGCTCTGGGGAATGGCTGCTCTGTGGGATTTGTTTAGTGACTTTTTTCCGGTATCGAGTCATCAACTTTGTCACTCTTCTACATCCAGCTCCTTCTTCTTCTTAATTTTTGCCACAAATATAAATGGGGCAATTAAAAGAGTCCATGGAGAGCATTCCTGAGGACTGAAATCCAGGAGCTGGGAGCAGACGGCAGCAGTATAAAGAAGAATTCTTCCCTCCCTGGCCTCATGCTGCTTTTCCACCACAAGGCTTTACAGCCATCTGGATCCCCTTTCAGATTATGCCCCCCCTCCCAAAAATCCATAACCTAGCAACCTTATTTAGTGTAAACGAGAGCATTATGCCTTCCTGCTTCCCAATTTGTGCTTGGCTCTTCTGACTGCCTTTATAGGATGGCTGCTGGCAGCTGTGATCCCATCACCAGTGCAGGGTGCCTGTCTCCAGCAGGATTTTGTAGGATTATTGATCCCTGGGTGTTGCACTTATTATTATTTTTTTCCCCCATTAAAGGAGCTTAGGAAAAGAGGTAAAAAGAGTTTCAGGAAGTTGTTGAGTCCATCTGCTTCTTGATATAAAAGAGTGGAAGAGGGCAAGTTACTCTTCGGCTCCATGGAAAGGGATTGGCTTTGGTTCAGCCTGAAGCTGACTTGATCAAAGTGGGATTTTTGTCTTCCAGATGTGATATTTTGGGAGTCCCCATTGCTTCCCCCAGCTCTGTGTCATCACCCAGGAATTTTCGAATTCCCTGGAGCATCTTAAGCCAATTTCTCTGCTGTGACCCTTCAGCTGTGTAGGCTGAGTGTTTCTCATAGAGTTTCCAGTGTGCTTTCCCCAAGCAACCTTGTTAATTGGGGGAATCTGCAAATGAGGACAAGTGGCCACAAATGAAGGTGGAAGATTATTCCCACAAAATTAAGCAATAGGGACAGGGGAGCTGCAGGTTGTAGTCTGAGGCTGCCCACCCCCATGGTGATGTCTGTGCTCTCATTGCTTTCTTTGGGCTAAAAGGCACCCAAATTTAATCATGTGTGTTACTACATTTTTTGGCACCAGAGCTGTATGGTGCAGGGTGATGCTGCTCCATCAGCACCACAGCAGAGAGCAGGGATGGGATCCCATTACCATCAATCCCTACAGGGAACCAGGGGCTGCTGCCTTCTCCTTTCACCCCGTGAGTTCGAGCAGGGCTGGGGGCAGGAGGAGGCAGAGGAACATCCCTTCCCACCACACTTTCAGGAGGAAGAGTGAGCTCAGCAGGTCGTGACGTTGGAGCTGCGTGCAGGGGAAAAGGGGGGAAAAAAGTAATTACAAATCCCCAGGGCCAAAGGGGAAAAATTCCTCAAGTGTTATTTCATCTCTGAGCAGCAAGCTGAGCCGTCCTTGGGCAGCCTGTCTGTACCTTTCCGAGCAAGGAGCTGCTGACTCCAAACCCTCCTGAGAAGTGATGTCCAGCTCTCATTTCTGATGGGAGCCCAAGCAGGGCTCTCTCCAAACTCTGCTCCCGCCTCCTCCAGACCGGATTCAAAAGAGCTATTGATTTTCATTTTTTTTTCTGTTTATTTTTGCCTGTTTTCCTAGAACTTGCAAAATCAGTCCTGAGCAACCCTCTGGTTTGCCTTTCCAATGGTGCTGGGAAAGAGCTTGACTTTACATTGGGTGATGGGAGCTGCAGCTGCCCTGTTTCTGCACATTCCTCTGCCAGTGGCAGCGAAACGTTTTCCCATTTAAAGGTTCTCTTCAGTCTTGAGGTTTTGGGATTATTTGTGTGTTGAACTGTCTGGAATCAACAGGACCTGTTGGAAATTGCAGTGGTACCAGTTGCGCTGCTGGGTGTTTCTTTCCTTTTCCTATTCTTTTCCAGTGGCTGGTTGTTTTGTCACATTGTCACATCCCTCTTGTGTCCCCTGCCCAAAGGCAGGGGAGAGGGTTAAGGTTTTGTGTTTGGTGTTGGCCAGGCGGGGAATGCAGCCAGGAAATTTCCTGATTCCTGTTCAAAAAAAGCATCGGATCCGCTCTCAGGGAGAAGGGATCAAAGGTCCGAAGCACTTCATGGCTGGAGGTCAGTTTGGTTTCTTGGTTGTCCAGGCACACAAGAAAAACCCACCAGCACCCACCCCCCAAACCCACACGCAGCCAAAATGGGTGAAACAAACAGATTTTTTTCGGTTTGACACCCAAAAATTCTTTCTGTTGGTGCAGCATCACCCTGGCCCAGCTTTGCTGGATCCTCATACAACTCTGCCTGTGGTGTGAGGGACTTGTTGGGATGCTCCCCCTTCCCAGCACATTAATTCCACTAATCAATAACGCCGCCAAGCCCTGTGCCATGGCTCCTGCTCCTCCTCCACTCACTGCCAGGTCTTTGGAATGAAGGAAGTGGGTCAGGTTGGATGCTCAGAGCTGGCACTGGATACAGCACCATCCCCACAGTAGCATCGTAGCCCTATAAAATCACAGCACGCCAAGAGGTTTTGTTTTCCCCCCTCTCTTAATCCTGTTGTTTCCTGGTTTGGGACAGCAAAGGCCATCACTCCCAGCTGGTGCACTGGGATTTCCCCTCGCTCCATCCCAGGCAAAGGCAGTGCAGCCGTGTGGCACCTCTGGGGTGACAGCAGTGCTGCTGAGGGGCTGGCTCTGCAGCTGCCTGTGATTTTCCCATCGCTGCGGATCCCGGCGCTGGACCCACTCCAGAGATGGAGCTGAAGGAAATTCCTTCCAGCTGCTTGAGGTCAGGGCTGCGCTTTGCTTTTGGGGTTCACGAGGGGGATTTTTTTGCCTGCGAGTTAAACGCAGGAGTCTCTGGCTGCTGCTTCTTAACACCTGGAAAAATCTTTTTCTTTTAAATATTACCCTGTTAGTCATAGCCATTAAATAACCTTCCTGTTGTGGAATCATTCCATGGAAGAATACCCCGCTTCGCAGCACAACTCGGGTTGTTTCAGAAAGCTCTTGTCAGCTGCTCCCAGTTTAACTTTCAACTGAGTTAATAACGCTTTTGGTTAAACCTGTCTGAAACACGTTGCGAAACGCCTTTGAAACTCGAGACGCCGTTCACGCCCGCTTGAAATCTGTCCCATCGATAAAACATTTCAGCTTGGAGTTTGGCCACGGCTCAGCATTCGCTTCTCCCTGAAATCTGTGCTTTCAAACCTGCCTGTGTCTGGCTCTGCTGTGTTTCCTGGAGATGGGTTGGCCTCGCCAGCCTGGCCTGTGGGATGCTGCAGGGGCTCACACCACCAGCTTCATCCGCTATCCCTAGTTAATGGTAGAAGAGATTCAGTCCAAATTTACTTTGAATCCCTATGGAGGAAGTTGCTTTTCTTGAAAACATAAGTTATATCCTTCTAAAAATGGGTGTTTATTTATAACAGCAGAGGCAGAAGCCACCCGTCCACTCAGTGCATGAGCTGTATTTAGGTATGATGATGCACAGCGCTTACCTGACCCCTTTGTGCACTGATGTTATAAATAAATAATAGTAAATTTAAAAAACTGGGGCAAGCAGCTCCTTTTAATAAGTAAAACCCCGAGAAGGAGCGCACAGTTCAGATCCATGTGGCAAAGCAGCAGGAAAGCAAAAATCCCCAGCTTTCAGCCCATGGCATCACCTAGAGTGGCACCCCTGGTGTCACCCCCTGCTCAGGGACCAGGGCTCTGCCTCGCTGCCCTCCTCCCTGCCTCAGTTTCTCTACCTGGGAGAAGATAATTGCCTGCTTTATTAATCCCCCTGCGATGTGCTGCGGAACGCTCTGGGTGAGGGGTTGGCCCCGTGCATTAAGCGCATTAAGTGCTCGCTCTGGCTCTAATGGGGATTAATTTGGCGACGTGGCTTCTGGAGGTTTGCCTTTAACAGCCCAAGGTGTAATCGAAGCGCTGCGACGCCGCCGAGCTCACGCTGACCTGTAACACTCCCTTCCTGACTGCTCGATAGCCCATTAACCAGAACTTGGCTTTTAATTAAAGCTCGGTTTTGTCCTCGGTGAAGAAACTCGGACGTGCTTGGCCCCACGTGGCTGAGTCACTGGAGGGTGTAAAGAAGGAGATGTGGAGCTCAGGTTATTCTGTGTTGTGGCATTGCCATCTCTGGCTCTACATCCCAGGACACTTTTTCCTTGTTATGCTCTATGTGCTCTGTAGAATCGTAGAATCATGGAATGATTTGGGTTGGAAGGGACTGTAAAGACCATCTAGTTCCAACTCCCCTGCCACAGGCAGGGACACCTTCCACTAGCCCAGATTGCTCCAAGCCCCATCCAGCCTGGCTTTGGACACTTCCAGGGATCCAGGGGCAGCCACAGCTTCTCTACCCAACCTGTGCCAGTGCCCCCTTTCCTACATGCAGCTTGTGCCCCCCATCCTGGGGAATGCAGGGACCTGCTGGGGCCATGGGTGCCCCTCTAGTATCATCTCCCTGCTCTGAGATGCCTTGGCCATGGAAATAGCAACAGGGAGGCTTTTGTTCTGCACCAGAAACTTTTCATCCTTCTTTATGGCTCTTTTTTATTTCTTTTGGCTGCACTCTTGCAAATCTGAAGCAGATTAAAATTCAGTTCCTCCCCCCCACTCCCTTTAAAAAAAACCAGCCCCCAAGCTTGGCTGCTTGGAATCATCAGATTTCACTGGAGTCTTTTAAATTTAACAGTTTCCTGGATCCTGGGCAGGATAACTGATTTTCCCCCTTTAACCTCCGTGTTTTTTGCTGTAACATTTCTCAGCTGTTGCAGCAGGAGGGAGGGAGGACCAGGGCAGCTCTGATGTGGAGGTTCTTTCACGTGGGGGTTGGATGAATCTGGTGTGGGACCCTTTGGACTTGCACCGTAGAGGACTGAAGGGTTGTCCTGGGAGGCTGAACCCCCACGGCATGGCCAGCAGGTAGGTTATGGCTGCGTTGGTGACATCCTTATGGGACAAAATATTTGGGAAGTGGTCCCATTGGAAGAAGAGAGTAGGATGATGGGGATTGGGTTGGAGATTCATTTCTGCTGACTGCTTTTTTGCCAAGGGCTGTGATGGTTTTGGGGACTGGTGCAAGAGCAGCACAGCTCAGGTGCACGCAACCATGAGGAATTTTTCTGGCTTGGTGGGATTTGCTGCCCTAAATGCAGCCTGGATGCTCCTTATCCGCCGTCTCTGCTATGGAATCTCTTCATGGAACTGCTGATCCAAAAACCCTGGCTCTGATCAGAGGAGCATCTCAAGTTAAAGGAGTTAAAAAGGGAAGAAAAGTAATAGTCCGGTGCTGGTTGGTTTTGTTGCCTCTTCTCCAAGACTGGTCTCTCCTTCCCTGCAAGAAAACACCCAGAACTTTCCCAGATGGAGGACATTTCCCTGGGGTGGCTGAGGAGCTGGAGGCAGCCAACCTTGGCCAACACCAGTGATTATCAGCACCAGGGCAAGGTGGGGCAGCCAGAGCCTCGTCCTCCATCCAACACATCCTCGTGCCATAAGCGTGACCAAGGGGAGTCCCTGAACCGTCCAAAAATCCCTTTGACCCAGCAAACAGCGCGGGGCTGAAAACCAAACCCAGCCCTGCTCCTGACACCGAGCTGCGCATTAACTCCGCCGGAGCCGGGAACAAAGGTTTTGGGGGCTGGTTTGGGCTTTTTTTTTTAATTTATTTGCAAAGCAAACCAGCTCAGCTGAGCGGAACAAGCGTCTGTGGAGGAGCATGAGCTGCTGGGTGGTTGCTGGGCTATAAAATCCCATCCTCACCAGCACTGGCAGGGGGATGTGCCGGCTCCCCGAGCTCTTGCAGCGTTTCCACGTTGGCCGGGAGAGGTTCTGAACATGCGTGTTGGTCTCTGGAGGCTTTAATCAAATCCAGGCTTTACCAGAAATTGCCTCAAAACTCCCAGTGAGCTGAGGAGACTGAAAGCAGCCGGAGCAAGGAGGCTCCCGGGCGGGCGTTCGGCTGGTGGGAATGCTGCCTTCAGTGAGGGGATAGAGCCAGCAGGGCAGCTGGGATGAAAGGTGAGTCTGCTCCTGGAAGAGTGGGAAGACAGAGGAAAACCCAAGGCATTCAACAAAACACTTAAGGGGAACAAGAAATTCAGGAGTGAGGGTGCTGCTTGAAGGGACATCCAGAGGACAATTTGGTTTTGGAGAGTCGCTCCCCAGCACTTCTGGGCTCAGATCCCGTGGTTTCCCCGTTGTCTTCTCACGCCATGCAAAATGAGGAGCAATTACTGCACCGTGGAAAACTCCCTGCTCCAGGGGAGGGTTTTGTTATCCCTCGGTGATTTTATTTGGGAAACAGTCTTCAGACTGCAGGTACTTTCCTTGCTTGTTGTCAAACTTTGTCCAGCCCTCTCCCGTGGGCAGAAGGGAAAACAAGGTGTATTTTTTAACTTCCTTTTCTGAGCTGGGGGTGGGGGAACTCTGTGCCTGGTCAGCGACGGTTGTGCTCATCCGAGGGTGAATGGCTCAGAGAGTGATGGAAAGATAAGAAATAATAAATACATGCAATTAAAGTCCTGGGGGAGGCCATACACCGGAGTCGTTATCCCAGGCAGCTGCTCAGAGTTTAATTGGGGCTCTCCGAGGGAAGGGGAGGTTTGTTTGGTCACACATCCCAGACGTGGTACGTGATAGCCAAAATTGCTGCATCTTCCTCTTGGCCATCGAGTGCCTCGGGGTTATCCTGGGGGGCTGTGCTGGGGGGTAAAGCTGAAACCTGCAAAAGTGCTCTTAAACCACCAAACGTGGATCTCGCATGGGAAAACAAAGCTCTTCTTACAGACTCCAGAGTCTGCCTGTGATTCCTCTTGGCAGTGCTGCTTTATGGCCTGGGAAGGTCCTTGTCCTCTCCCTTCTGCTGGGCCCTGTGCATGCTCAGTGGTTTGGGAGGAGGGGATTCTATGGAATGAGGTCTTGGAAATCACTGAAGGGGAAGGGAAGGAAAACCTGCCTCGCTCCAAGGCTTTCTGGCTGCTTTCAGTATTTGTACCGAATTACTGAGGGGTTTGAGGGACACTGGCTGCAGCTGGGGCTGCTTGGATGCAATTCCCCCCAACCCTCTGATGCAGTGTTTAACCTGAAGGGTGTAAGGAAAATCACTGGAGGAGAAGCTCACAGCAGGAGAAGGAAAATCCCACCCCTGTTTGCAGGGTTACCAAGCTGGGGGCTCAGTTTTGGGCCAGGATGGCTTCACCTTGGAGGGGCACGAGCGAGAAGTCATCTCCTTCCCCCTCCACCTCCCTTTGGAGGGACTACTGGTCTCCAAAGTACATCCCAAAAAAGCCTCACATCCATGTGTTTTCTTCTTGTCTCCACAGCCTACCCATGAGCTCGGACTTCCAGCATTACAGTTTCAGGATGCCGAACATCGGGTTCCAGAACCTTCCTCTCAACATATACATTGTGGTTTTCGGCACAGCCATCTTCGTCTTCATCCTCAGCTTGCTCTTCTGTTGCTACTTGATCAGGTAAGGGAATGTTGGAGTGTTCCTCAAGAACTTCCCTTCTTCTCAGACTGCCACTGATCCCTCCATCCCAAAAAGAGGGTGGCATCATCTTACCTTCCCATGAAGCTGATGTTCCACAAGGCAGTCACATTATCCACTTAAAAAAGCAGGCGTGGAATCATAGTTGACTACTCAAAAAGCCTGGAAAGGGATGTTTTATGGTCCCTGCTTTCTGCTTAATGTTTCAACACGTTTCCCCTGTAATGAGTAACTCGTGCCCTGCGTGCTTAAGGAATGTTTAATACCTGCTCTGTTGGTTATTGGACACAAATTGCTCCTTCAACAGCGCAGTTTGGAGATTAATGATGCAGAGTTGATGTGTTAATCTGAGCGATGGGGAGCGGGACGGGAGGGCCAAAGGTTGTTCCAGTTTGGGGCTTATTTTAATTATTTTATGGGCCATTGGGGAGATTGTTGACCTGCTAATTGAGAGGAGAAACTTCCTGCTAAGGGAAAACTAGAGGCAAGTGGGGAAAAATGCAGTGCCTGGGAATTGAGGTGGCGATGGGGGCGAGCTGTGGGAGCCCCCCAGGATGGAGGGCTGGCTGCACCTCTCCCTGTGGCTGGGAGCAGAGGGCATCACTCTACCAGCAGTGGCAGCCAAAATCCTGCGTGCCCAGAGCTTTCCTCTCCAGCCTTTCCATCCCCTTTGCCTCCCCTCTGGCTTTTCAGCTGGCACCAGCTCCTTGCTTGTCATACATCCATCACATGCCCTCCCTCTGTCCCCATAAAACAGATTCCCAGTCTCTCCCTGCATCACAGAGCCTGCCTCTGGCTGCCTCACAGCAGCCAGTCCCACCAGGTTTTCTATCCAGAGGGTGTTAAAAATATTTTGTCCTGCTTTTGCAGACCTGGACAGTGAGATTTCCCTGTCACCTTCTAAATACTTGATAATTTCCACCCATTTGCTTCTCTGTACAAAGCAAAACCTCCTAAAACATGCAGGTCAGCCCAAACCCAGGTTTACCCAGAGGTGATTTGGGCTGCCTGAGCATCATGTCTTTATTTTTCCCCCACAATTATGCACAAGAAAAGGGTGTCAGAAGGTGCAACACCTCTGTCCATCCTGGCAAACAAGGCGATTGTCCCCAACCAGGCGATTTGTATCGCAGTGCTTGATGTTAACAAGGTCTGTACTGGGATTTGCATCTGCATCCAGTGTTTGCATCTTAACTGGGACACCAGTGGGAGGGGATGCAAAAACAAAAATAGACCAAAGGTGTTCAGAAAGCTCAAGGATGTGTTTTGCTCAGATGGAGCTTGAATCTATATGGCTCGCTTGGAAAATGAAGAGGTGTTTGGGCTTTGAGAGTATTTTCCTGGGCACCAGGTCTTGTTGGGTGTGTTCTGCCCCAAAGAAGGAATAACAAGGAGTAATGTCTGGAAGGCCAAGCCAGAAAATCTCTAAATTTAGAAATTGGAGGCGTGTTGTAAGAGAGAGAGGGTGAGTAACCGGTGAAAGAAGCCAGCAAGGAAGTGGCAAGTCCTCTGTCTCCTCACGTCTTTAAATCAAGACCGAGGACCTTTCTGGACGAGACACTTTGGCTCCTATTCCTGAGGTGCTATTTAGCAACCTATGATAGATGATAGGTTAGATTAGATCATCCAGTGATCCCTTTATAGCCTGAAACTCTATAGAGACTCTACAAGTGGCTCTCCAGACCTCCTCCCTCAGCTCTTTTAGTGGCAAAACAGAACCAAAACAGGATCTTCCGGCCCCTTTTGTGGAGTGTTTTGCCATGCCATGGGTTTTAGCTGTGCTGGTGTCCCAGGAGCATCCACCTCCATAGAAGCTGCTGGGGAATCTTGGCTTGTATGGGATAAAAAAGCCTGAGCTTTGGTGGGGCTTGGGGAGCAGGATGAGGACCACCCACCTGCAAGAGAGACCAACCAAGGCAGAAGGTCAGGACAGTCCCCTCAGGAGCTCCAGGCCTCTGCTTGCATCCACAGGGGTTATTTGCAGGTAACAGCACCTCCACAGGTGCAGAGTCAACACAGCCCATCCCCTCACTCTGCCTCCTTTCCCGTGACTCCACATCTGCAAATATTTGGCAAGTACCAAGCGAGGCTCATGACACCACCCTGGTTCTGATGGCCTGCTCTGGATCAGAGCATCCCGTGCAGCTCTCCTCAGCATCCATGGAAAAGCCAATATCTGGTGTATTCACCCCAAATCCAGAGCTGACGGCATTAAATAAAGGATGTGCCAGGGGAGGAGAGCACGTGGGCTGTGCTCTGCAGCTGTGTCAATACAGAACACACTGCCAGCTCCAGAGGGAGGAAAAGTGGCATTTTTTTAATTGGATTGGCTGAAAACAGAGTCCAGTAGGGATTTCAGCACAAAGCACAGCAAAGATTGTTGTCTGTGCACTGTCCAGGTGAATCTTGAGCTCTTCTACTGCTGGCAAACCACTCAGGTTAAAGCTCAGGTCCCTCATGGCTGCTGCCTCTGCTTGGAAAAATTACAGATAGAAAAGGGAAGAACAAGGAAATGAAATTTTGCAGATGGCTGGTTGTGTCTGATCTCTGCTGAATTAATGAAAGTGATAAACTCCTGTTGCCTGTGGTCCCATAAAACCCAGTCCAGAAGGATGCTGAGCCGAGTGATGCCACACTCACCCCGGGGGAAGGCTGCAGCATCCTCTCCATGCCTTCTGCAGGATCACATGGAGCTCATCCTGCCCACCCTAGAGCAGCTCACAGTCTCCAGGAGGCACAAGGAATGCAGCCCCTAAAAAGCCCATTTGTTATAGGGCTGTTTCCTTCTGCATTCAGACCTACCAGGATCTGACACTGTGGTTGGGTTTTGTGTCCAGGGAAGGGAAGGGAGCTGGGAAGGGGCTGGAGCAGCAGGAGGGGCTGAGGGAGCTGGGGGGGCTCAGCCTG
>JAWWEE010000122.1:71640452-71652129 GCA_035221455.1 Xenops minutus
GCCTCCTTTTCTCCAGGCTGAGCCCCCCCAGCTCCCTCAGCCCCTCCTGCTGCTCCAGCCCCTTCCCCAGCTCTGTTGCCCATGTTGAGAGGATCTGAAGATGCTCAGCAGCTTGCAGATGGGCCTTCTTGGGCTCCTGTGGTTATGACATAAGCCCAGGTAGTAGGAGATTCATGGCTCTTGCTCACTGCAAACCTGAACAAAGCCCTTCACCCATCACCCAGCTCGTTTCTGCTTATCAATTTGAAAATGGTTCTGTCCCAAATGGGAGAGCAGTTGCAGGCAGGATGCTGGCAGAGCTTCCAGCCTCCACTGAGGAATCACACAGCATGTGATTAGTCCCCAAAAACATCCATTTCCATTCCCTCTCCAACACCCCTGGAGCAAAGCCAGGAAGCCCAGCCCCTGAGCAAACCCCCTTTTGAACTTCAAGGCTGAGAAACTGAATTTTCACTCTGAAAACGGAGCTGATTTGACTGGTGGACGAAGAACGAGGAAGTCTGTGCACAAGTGGATGGGAGAGGTGGAAAGTCCTGAGGGGAAAAAGTGCTTCAGAGATGAGCCACACAGGTCTGATGATGGTTGGGTGGAAACTGCAGCCAGGCAGCCTCAGTGGTGATGGGAAAGCTGAGCTCCTCAGCATCCAAACCCAGGAACTGACCTACTCCGTGGCTCTTTCTGAACTTGCTGCAAGATCATGACTGGTCTTGGGAAGCCAAGAACTTTGCTGTTGCTCAATTCTCGCTCAGCCGCCTCGGTATGTGTTATTTGGAATGGTTTTCTTTTTGGAGAGTGGATTTAGGGTTGCCAGCGTGGGATCTTTGGAGATTGATGTGTTTGGCTGCTGTGGAAAGAGGTGCTGGCAAGGTGGGGTCTGGCTTGGTGACAGCACAGGTGACTTTGGGCAGCACAGCAGACTGGAACACAGAACTTGCAGTTTAATCTCTGTCTCTGCTGCCCAAAACAAGTTCCTGCCTTTTGCTGCCTATAATCTGGAGTGCCCAAGTTTTATAGAATCATAGAATGGTTTGGGTTGGAATGGACTTGAAAGACCATCTCATTCCAAGCTCCTGCCACGGGCAGGGACACCTTCCACTAGACCAGGTTGCTCCAAGCCCCATCCAACCTGATCTTGGACACCTCCAGGGATGGGGCAGCCACAGCTTCTGTTGTTTTTGGAGGGTGCAAATCTCACCCACTGACAATTTGGCTCAGTTTGGGAGAGAATTTTTAAAACTGTGTTTTGAAGCCTTTAAGGAGCCCTCTTCTTAGGGGACTCATGGTGCTGTGTGTGTGCTCAGTGGGCATTTAACTTCGGGCTGTTCAGTGCCCTATGGGCCGAGAAAAGTGGCACAGATTTAAGGGAATTTAAGCTCCTGAAGCCCTGTGTGCTCAAATTCCACCCACCTGTGCCAGAAAAGGTATTGCTGCCCAGCTGAGATCTTTATATTTGATGTTGAATTTTCCTCCTCCTGCTGCTTCATTAAGGCAATAGAGTCGTAGAAATGTCAGTAATTAACTAATGAAGGGCATGGGTGGTAGCACAGTGAGCAGCTTCCATGGGCTGTTATTCCACAGTTTTCACTCCAGCATGGAAAGGTCATCTTGGGATACCTTCACCATGCCTGTGGCTGGTCCCATCCTACATCCAACACTTCCCATGTCACCTCAGCTGTTTCCAGCCCCCTGGATGGCCATGGCAGTGCCATGTCCCCCCTCCAAAATCAGAGTGCAGGCGGGCTGCCAGCCCTGCCTCTGGCAGATCCCAAGCCCAGGGGTAGGAAGAGGGATGCCACTTCCATATTTTTTCCCCATTTTGCCTGTAATTATTGCTGATCTTTTCAAGCATTCCTTGAGCTCTGTCTTCACTTACAGGCCTGGGCTGTTGGTGCAGGAGGATTGTTTTGCTGAGGAGGTGACAAATGGCAGCTCAGCTCCTTTGGGATGCTTTGATGTGACTCATTAAGAGGTTCACTTCCGAGGGACTAGCTGACATCCAGAGCTGTCCTTCACGTCCCTCCCTGTCCTTATTAAAGGTGGAAATGCCAAACTTGGCTGTAGGGTTGAAGCAGATGCAGCAGGAGCAGCAGGAACATTTACTTCCCTTCCACTGCCCTCCAAAGGTGCTGCAGCCTCTGCTCTGGGGAGTATCAAACTTCAGCCACTGGGTCAATTCATTTTGGTGGGTTTTTTGGAGAGCCAGAGTAGCATCAAGCCTTGGGAGGCTGCAGCCTCTGACAGCTGATGTGGCATGAACCCACCTTTGGGCTTGGACTACCAACTTCCATCTTTGGGCCAGCTCTCAGGTAACAGTGGCTTTTGTCAAAGACAGGAGTGTATTTTGTGTCCTTCTTGTAGGAAGCTCTTACAGTGACCCTCTTGGAGCTCTTCACTGTCCTTTAGCCAGTTCTGAAGCATCTCTGACCACCCCAATTTGCCTGTGGTCACTTGATGTGAGGTTACAAATGACCCCATCAAACTGTGGTGTTGGATGTTATGTTAGAATCAATTTTTCTCATCGCTGATGGTTTTCCTTCATATATTTTTGGAAGCTGCGCCCTGATTTTACTTTGAAGTGGTCAAACATTGAGTAAAGCACTCCAGAGCTTTCAGAGAATTTGAACTGTGTTCTCCCTTCAGATATTCTCAGTCCTTTCCATCCTGGATCTGACCCCAGATACCTGCTCTGAGCTGTGCCCAGGTCACAGAGGCGCTTGCATGTACACCTGGAGGGAAGTGAGAACATTGGGAATGATGATTTGGGGTTCAGGAACTGAAAATGCATGTGGTGGTTAAATCTGTTCTTGCTAATAAGAGCCACTTGAACTTATTTTTGGGCACAATTTTGGTCCATCCTATTCTGGAGCTAAATTCATAGCTTGTGTTTTGGATTGTCTCCTCCTTCCCTCTCGGTCTCCAGCTGCCAAACCCTCTCTTCTCCCCCCTGCCCTGGCATGTAGCATTGCAGTATCCCAAGCTCCACCACTGCAGATGTGCCAGCTGGAGACACCGAGCTCCTACAGGTCTAAATTTTTGGAAAAAAATGATTGACTTGAGAAAAACCTCGTGTGTGCTGAATTTTCTGCCTGCTCAGAGCCCAGCGATGAAGAGGCTCCTCGGAAGCTTCGTCCAGGAGAGCTCCCAAGTGTTGCTGCTGTTCTTAGGATGCTTTGGGTTAGAAAGAACTTGAAGATCATTTAGTTCTGACCCCCTGCCATGGGCATGGACATTTCCCATTAGGCCAGGTTGCTCCAAGCCCCGTCCAGCCTGGTCTTGAAGCCAGTTCTCCTCACAGACATCCTCTGCTTTTACAAACCCATTCCCTAAATTATCTCTGCTGACAAAATCACACTTACGTCAAGCACTTGCCCACTTAGTTCTTCCACTTGTGATTTTTCTTTCCTCTGGGCAGGGTTGTTTGTCAGCAGCTTTGAGTGCAAAGATGCCTATTTGTTAAGTCTTTCCTGGCTGCCGAGTTTAAACTCTTTAATATTCCTGTCTTCTGTGAGTTCTCTTCCATGAACATTCCTTCACGGATCCTCCTCCCATTTATCAAAGCCTTGCTCACAAATGTGGGGTCCAGGGAGGGACTGGGGTGTTCCTATTGTGTCACACCAGCCTGCCTGCTGTCCCTGGGGAGAAGGAGAGGGATGTGAAATAAAAGGAGGAGTCGGTTCTTCCGTGCTTATTGAGAAATGCTGGCTTTTGAAATGCCCTAAGCCTGAAGTCTCATGTTTGGAGAACAGATCTGATGTGCCTGATGATGCTGACCACTTCCCACTCAACTTGGCTATTGCCTGGTCCAAAAGGGAGTTATTCCCTTGGAAGTAGAGCTCATTCAGCTCACTTTAGGTAATGGGCAGCTGAGAAAGCAACACTTTTGCTTTTTCCTGGCAGGAAACAACCTGCAGAGGCTTCATTAGTAATGAGCTAATCTGAGCTAATCTAAGCATCCTAAACTGCTAAACCTTGTCATCTTTGACTTCCAGGCACGAGCTGTGAGCTGAAATCAGTGGTTTAGTCACAGAACCATAGAATGGTTTGGGTTAGAAAGGACCTTAAAGACCACCTAGTTCCACACCCTCTGCCATGGGCAGGGACACTTTCCACCAACCCAGGGTGGTCCAACCTGGCCTTGGACACTCCCAGGGATCCAGGGGCAGCCACAGCTTCTCTGCCCAACCTGTGCCAGGGCCTGCCCACCCTCCCAGGGAAGGATTTCTCCCTGATATCCAATCTAAACCTCATCTATTTCAGTCCTGTCCTACAACCACCTTTAACTTTGGTGCCAGCTGTGCCTGTTTCACCATCAATATTTGCACTTAATATTCCCACTTCCTGCTTAATAGCAGGGGGGGTCAAGCCCTGTCTTGTCAAAATTGGGTGTTCTCTGGGGCTCGGGCACAGCTCCTTCGTGAGTCCCTGGCTGAGCTGGGAGGGCTCTTGCCCCCGTGCCAAAGGGAAAGGAAGATGTGAAGAGCTGACAAGTTGTTTCGTGGCAGAGGTGAGCTGATGTAAGAAGGAGGCTGTGTTGTTTTGGAGAGTTTATTTTTCTATTCCCTGCTTTCTGCACGTGTTGGACCACGTCTGGTGGTGGGGTAAGACAGCTCAGCTTGCTTTCCTTGGCTCAGAGCCGTGCTCCAGCACAGCACCCCATCCTGGCTGATGCTTTGACAGGTGAGCTGATCCCACTGGGGCTGACACAGAGCCTGGCACGGGCAGCTCTGGGAGTGCCTGGGGTGGGAGGTGGAGGAAAAAGGAGCTCTCACCAGGTGGCAGAGACCTGTGTGACCATCCAGCTCGGAGAACCCCGAGTAACCCCCCACAGATCTCCCAATTCCAGCCAGTGCCCCCGACTCCTGCCTCTGGGTAGGCTGGAATGGAAATGTGGAAACCAGATGTGACCTACTGATGCTATCTTGTTTAACTATCTATATCCAGATGTTTCCAGCTTGTAGTGCTAATTTCCACTTGCAGTTACCCAAGAGCTAACTCCAAGATGCCTTCATGTTTGGGAAGAGGGGTAGAACTAACAGTAACATTAGTCAGGTGTTCCATTATTTCCCTTGACCTGACGTCTCTTGCATCCAGGTGGGATAAGCCTGTCCGTCCCCAAACTGTCTCTTACATCTGAAAATCTTCTTGTACTGAGTATTTTTCTTCATTATCTGTGTGAGAGGATTGAAAAGCAAGAGAGGTCAGATTTTCACCCAGAAAATTTCGTACTTTGCAAGGACATTTCACATCCGTTTTAGAAGACAGTGGGAACAGCTTTCTCCAAGGGATGCTCTTCCCTCAGGACTGCACTTTTCTTAAATTTCTTTGGCATGTGATCACAGAGCATGGAAGGACTCACAGGAATGTTTCTAACTCCCTTTGAAAGGCAAGCTGTTCTTTTCAGCCTCTTGCAGAATCACCCTGACAGGAGACGCTGTGATCAGGCTGCAGAGGTAATTGCATTTGTAATGTGAAAGACAGAACAGAGTCTACAATTCTCGTCCTCCACTGGCTCTTTGGGGACTCAAGGTAGTCTAAAAAAATCCCCAAACCAGCAGAACCAACCATTGCTTTTGACATTTGCAATTGGTCTGGGCAAAACATTAGGAAACAACGTACTCAGGGGGACAAGAGGATCTCATACATCTGCCTTTAAAGGAACATGCTCCTGTGAAAACACTTCTGTGCCTATTCCAGAGCACTGGCTGCTGCCTGGATCTCCTCTGCCTCCCCCTAGGCCAGCTCAGCTTAGTCAGCAAGTTCCAGTTCAACTTTTCCTCTGCCTTTTATTTTGTCCTGTGCCTGGGTTAGCTCCATTCCCCACTAACCAGCTCTTTGTCAGAGGAAAGGCTTCCAGGATGCTGCCAGCAACTTACTGTCCATTTCCTGAGGAGAACTGCTGGCTTTTAAGTAGTTTGCCTGAAATCTTCACTATTCCAGCGCAGCTAAGGCTTCCTGTGTTGCTTGACCTTCTTGGGATGAAGTTCCAGCCACCCACATGCGCTGTCTGCGTTTAGCTTGGAGCCTGGAGGACAAATCCGTGCCGGAGGATTTCGCCATCGCCGCGTTGTTGTTCCCTTGACACTGCGATGCTGGGCGATTCTCGGTGTAGCAACTGGGATTTACAAGCCCTCTGCTGTTTATTGCTGTTGGGTTTTGATGGGTGTGGAGGCAGAAGCTGGGCTGGAGTGAGCCATAAGGGTTGGATGTCCCAGCGCTGTGGGAAGTCACGGATGGAGCTCAGTGGCTTGGTCTGCAGATGGCAAATCCTCCCTGGTCCTTCCTCGAGCCAGCCCTGAGTGCAGGTCAGACCTTTTTTGATTTCCACAGCTCTTCAATATGAAGACAGTGAAAGGATCTTGGCATCCCAGGTGGAGATGAGCTTGTTTGCATGCAAGATACTCAAGGTTTTCCTCTAAAATAGCCTTGGCATTCCCAAATTGCCCGGCGTGATCGCCAGGCTGGTTTCTTTCTTCTCTGTCATTGTAGGTGTGGTGTGGACCTTCCCAACACAGCATTGCTCATTCACTCCATTGTTTAAACAGACTGTAGTGGATTATCTTTTCAGGGTCTGATTCTTGCTGGGTTTTTTGGGAGCAGGTGCCAACAGCTGGTGTGGCCACGCATGCACAGAAGAAGCTTGTCTGGATGTGACTGTAGCCTCCTCTCTGCCTCCTTGAAAGCTTTCCATCTTCATTAAATGCACCCATAGCAAGGAAACCTGAGAAACCCATGAACTCCCAGCACCAGCAGCCTGGCTGGTGTTGGTGTTTGGGCTTTAACTGAGGAGGATGAGTCAGCCTGTCCTCAGAAAGCACCAGAACTATCAGCACCACTTGACCGCCGTTTTCCTGTTGTTCCCTTTTGTTACTCTCTTTTTCCTTTTGTTGAAGCTTTTAAGAGCCAGGGTGCATGTTGGGGAGAGTGGATGTTTCCCATCACTGGGAGTCTCCTGTTTGTGTCTTCTCTGTTTTTTTTTCAAAAGGAGTGCCAGAAAAATGCAGGAATCATGACTTTGTCTGAACCTGATCTTGTAGTATCATAACTACCTGCTGACCTTAGGGAGCTGTATCCAATCACTCCACAACTAAATCTCTATAAACCAGCATTTTCACTATAGAAATTCACACAAGTTGATTGCAAAATCACTTAAAGTGCAGCAGAGTGAAAAATATGAACTGTTTTGGGGTTAAGTCTTTCACGGTAGGTTAGTACCTATCTAGAGGCCATGGAGGACTGGTGGCTATGAAGATACAGCAAACTCATGCCAAACTCTTGTGTTTGGTCCTTGGGTTATGGCCTTGGTGCTTCAGGACCAAGCTTTACATAATGGGCACTCCTGTTTTTCCTTGTTCATCCCTTTTTCCTAAAGAAAAGAGCCCAGGGATGTACAGCAGTGTCATATCAGTGCGTGTGCCTGGGTGCTGAAGGCACATCTTTGGCTTGTCAGCACGGGGCAATATCTGTATGGAAAGTGGGGCTTGTGGAGATGGGAACCATCCCGGCCGAGGTCGGAGCAGATGGGACGCGCAGACTGAACCAGCCCGTCTCGTTTATGCTTTATTAATTAGACATGTTATCAGAGTCATCTGTGTTTTCTTCCCTTTTTCCAAACCAGTTCTGCTGCTTCCCTGCCCGCAGAGGCTCTAATGGGGAGCCCAGTTTGAATCCTTGAGGCTGGCATGGCAACACTGGTTCGCTGTGGTCTGTGTTAAACGCCATCAGAACTTTGGGGTGAGGACTTAGAGGGGCTTTGGGAGCTCTGGGGCTCATAATTTTTGGAGCTGATGGCACTGTCCTGGTAGCACATCCCCCCTCTGTGTACTGTCCCGTGTTTGTAAGCACTTCCACCATGTGTGTTAATCGTAGAACCACAGCATGGTTTGGAAGGGACCTTAAAGCCCATCCAGTCCCACGGGCAGGGACACCTTCCACTATTCCAGGTTGCTCCAAGCCCCATCCAACTTGGCCTTGGACATTTCCAGGGATCCAGGGGCAGCCACAGCTTCTCTGGGCAAATTGTGCCACTACTTGCTGTAGTATGCCTGAAAACTTACTTGGATCAAAGAGATGTCTAGCTGAACTCTTGGAAAGAAAATACAAAAATCCCTGGGCAGAATCAGTCCATGCTGGAGACTGGGAAGTGTTCTGGGGAGAAAATGGTACATGCTGGTGTGGGTCTGACCTTGCTTCCTAGACCTGCTGCTTGTTGTTGTTGGACTTACTGAATTAAATGGATCTTGGATGAGATCTGTCACGCACACTGGGACAGTCTCGGGCTGTCCCTATCCACACTCAGTTTTAAGATTTTCATGAAGGAGAGAAAAACCTTTTAGAGGTTAAAGTGCCCCTGTGGCAGCCAGGAGGAGGGATTTTCCCAGGATTTCCCTTTGGACCTCTATTCCTTTCAGATTGATATCCACATGCTCAGTGGCAGTGCCCTTATCTGCACGTGAGGGTGAATGGATTGTAAAACCCTTTGAGTGAATCCCTAAGGCTGGGCCAAGGAAGGTTCAAGTTGAATGTGAGGAGGAAATTCTTCATGGAAAGGGTGACTGAACATTGGAGTGGGTTCCCCAGGGAGGTGATGGAGCCCCCATCCCTGGAGGTGTTTAAGGAAAGGCTGAATGTGACTCTGAGTGCTCTGGTTGAATTGACAAGGTGGGGATCAGTCACAGGTTGATGAACTCAGAGGTATTTCCCAACCCACTTGATTCTGTGTTTCTGTGAGTGTGCTGTGCCCACCTCCAGTGGGGGAGATGGCAAAACAAGAATTGGACTGGATGGTCCTTCAAGCTCAGGATATTCTGTGATCCTGTGAAACCCCATAAAGTACCTGCCTTTCAGACATGGGTGTGTTTTGTAGCCACTGTTTGGTGAGGCGAAGGTGAGATCTTTGGATTTGCTTTATGTCTGATGCCCTTCCAGGGAAAATATTCACTCACTGAATGAGCAACAGGATCATCCCTGTGCCTGGGAGTGGGGGAGAAATGACTTTGAATGATGAGCTTGCTGGCTGACTTGGATCCTGCCCAGATCCCTTCCCTTACAGCAGGATGAGATGATCACCGTGTCCAGGCTCTTCCCTTGCATATGTTATCCTTGGAGTCCTTTTCCCAGGCAAGCCTTTGTGCAGGGACAGCATCTACCGTGGTAATGGGATGCTGGTGCCTTGTCTCAGCCAGTTAATTGGGTCCCTTGGTGCTGGAATATTTCCTGCTCCTGCCGCATCCTCTTCCCGAAGCTACACCTCCACCTCGGGAGCTTCCCTGCTGCTGGAGTTGGGATGCTGAGCTCTCCTCCTTGCCTGGAGCCAGGGGAGGTTATATCACAGATGGACCTTTGGGGATGCACATGCTGGGAGGCTGCTGGAGTCATTTTAATTGTGGTGTGTTTATCGAGCTTGCTGTAAACGCAGCAGGAGGTTCTGCTTCTCCAGAGCCTGGAAGCCAAAGGTGTATCGATCCCAGGGAGCTGGGGGACACCAGTGGAGATCTCAGCCAGGTTGTTTCCAGCTGGGCATGAAATCTCCCTATGTCCTGTGCTTCCTTTATAAAAGCTGATTTCCCCTCCCTGTTGCTAGGGATGGGGGAGAAAAAACCTCAGGGATACTCATCTCCCGCAGCCCAACACTGCAGATAACATTGAGTCACTGCTGAAAGCCTCAAAGCAAAACAGATGTTCGGTTTCTGGTGACTAAGTACTGAAGGTACCAAAGGAGCAAAGTTTTAACTGTGGTTTTAATTTGTGGTTGGCAGCTGAGACAAAGCATGAGCAAACAAGGTGCAATGCAGGAATGCTCCCTCTCCTGTATTATACAACCTGTGTGTTTTCATAAAACTTTTTTCCCCAGTTTTGCCCATTTTTTAAATAGGTCTTTCCGGCTTGACTCATTCTCTCTGTAGTTGTAACCTTTAGTTCTGGGTGGGAAGGCAATTATTTTGTGAGACATGAGACCAGTGGCAGGGTGAGTGGGCTTTTGTTGCTGCCTCTGTCATCTCACAAGTCACTTCTCTGGGAGCGTCTTGTGTCTGTGAAGTTGGGGATAATTATACCTGTACTCAGAAAAGAAGGAAACTGGACTTAATGGTGCATCTCCTCAGCCTTACTTTTGAATTCATGAATGAGTAGAAAACTTGGAATGTGACTGTCATGCAGCTGTTATTCTCTGAGTAAGAGGCAATTTTTGATGACCTGCGTTCTTAAAAAAGATGAATAAAATTAAATTCAGATCAGCCCTGTGATCCCAGGATCCTGGGCTCACACTGGGAGCTCCTTGAGGTGCTGCAGGTGTAGGTGTTGGGTTCCCATCCCTTTGATCCTGGTGAGACACCTGCAGCACTGTCTGGCTGTGGGAAGCACAGGTGCTGTGTCCCTCCTTGCCACTCCAACCCGAGCACGTGAGAACATAAAAGGGAAGGAATTGTGTTCTGATTCCTCTTCCCAGTGCAAGTGCTTGTGGGTTCCTCAAGTCGTGGGAGTATCTTACAGAAAACACATGAAAATCCTGAGAAAGAGGACCGTGGCCAGAATTCCTTCCTAGGTAATTTCATAACCCACTACACTCTGTACTTCTTGGACTTGTGACTCGCATATTTGGCTGTGCAGCAGCACCACAACATCACCAGGGAAGGACAGAGCAGACCTTGGGCTGACCAGCTTGCTCTCCCTGCTGTGTGGGGAGTGGATTTGTACTGCTGAGCCCACGTGGGAGTGAAGCCAAGGCTCCATCTCGCCAGTCCTGCAGGATTTAGCTTTGTTATTGGCAAGTTCTGGATGGTTTCTATTAAGAAAAAGGCTTTTTGGATGTCTTCTGAGGGTTCCTCCCTTTGGAGGCTTTCTCAGGAGCCCCTGTGCTGAGCACTTAATCTTCCACCCCACTTAAGGGAAGAGGGGCAGACACCAAACTCTGCTGGCACCTTATTTCACTTAATTCTTGCACTTAATTGTTCTTCATTCGGCTTTTCAGAGAGTCTCTGCCAAAATCAAGAAGCTAGAAACTAAAGTAATTATTGTGGTGATGGAAGCAATCAAAGCGTCCATCAGGCTCCTGGTCTGTGTGCTGTGAGGAAAGGAGCAGGCTGGGACTGAGCTCATCTCCAGGGACAGGCTGGGCTCCAAGAGTTAATTTTGCCCCTGGCTTCTCTGTCCATGAGTAATCCATTTGTGCTGGGAGGAAATGGCAAGTTCTTACAGCAAGGACAGGCTTCTCTACTGGAGAAAATGATGCCTATTTATCATATGATGCTTCTCTGTGCCTTTTTTATTTGTCCTCCATCTGAACTAAGCTCTTTGGTGATGAGCTTTCTTGTCTGACAGCAGATTTTGTTGTGGCCTCCAAGTGTTCCCTGCAACTCCTCACACAACCCCAGGCACCAGTTTGTGCTGGGGCCACCCAGCTGGGAGGGAGCTTGGCAGGGAAGGACTTGGGGGTTCTGGTAGGACACCAAATTTGAGCCAGCAACGAGCCCTTGTGACAAAGGACAGCGGTGTCCTGGGCTGTGAGAGACAAAGCAATGCCAGCAGGTCAGGGAGGGGCTCCTGCCCCTCTGCCCAGCACTGGTGGGGACACACCTGGAGCACTGGGACCAGTTGTGGCTGCCCAGTACAAGAGAGGCATGGGCAGAGTGGAGAGAGCCCAGTGAAGGGACTGGAGGAAAGGCTGAGGGAGCTGGGAGTG
>JAWWEE010000122.1:71682772-71698803 GCA_035221455.1 Xenops minutus
GGGGGGGGGGGGTTTTGGGTACGCATTGGGGGGGGGGGGGGGGGGGCGGGGGCTGGCCCAGGTTGGGCAGAGAAGCTGTGGCTGCCCCTGGATCCCTGGGAGTGTCCAAGGCCAGGTTGGATGTGGCTTGAAGCCACCTGGGCTGGTGGGAGGTGTCCCTGCCCATGGCAGGGGGTGGAATGGGATGATCTTTAAGGTCCCTTCCAACCCAAACCATTCTATGCTTCTATATGCCAATATTTGACTAATGAATGCCTCTGACATACAGTTGTACGTCCATTGGCTTCCCAGAACATTGCTCTTGGTGTCACTGGCCACCTCTGTGTCCCTGGATTTATGTTATTCCCAATTCCGTCACTTCAGTCTCTAAAGGATTCCTCCTTCCAAACAACTTTGCCCTGTCTCTTTGCACATTCCAATTTACGAAACACCGTCACCTAAATTTTACAAGCACCAGGAGAAGACTGTGAGGTGCTCTTGGACATCAGCCCTGCACCCCATCCGTGGGAGCAGAGCCAGACAGGAGCTCGGAAAATGCCCGGGAACGGCTTCTACGTGCGCACACAGCCAGGGCGAGGAGAGGAAGGCAGAGAGGTTTGCCAAGGGAAATGGGCTCCTGAAGCACGGTGTGTTTTCTTTAGGGATTTCTTTCCCACCCTTTGCTGGGGATGCAGAATTGGGCTCGGAAGATTTGAACCCGGCTGGTTTTATCTCGGGGTGTGTCGTCGCTCCGGGCCCTTATCAGGTGTGTCGTGGGGAGCGAAACCATTCCAAGAAAAGCCTCTCAGCTCCGTTTATGCGCCGGGTTCCGGCGCTTGGCCACGGCTTGGTCCACGGTTAATGGGGCTGCAGGAAAACCTATGGGGTTTTTGGGGTCTTTAGGATGTTATTTCAGGGGGTGGAAATCCCAGAGGGGGTTGGTACAGATGAATGAGGTCAGAAACACCAGTGAGGCTGTATGGAAGCCCCAAAATTGGAAGCTCCAGAATTAAGGGTGACTGCATGTTAGAATTATCAAATCATTTAGGTTGGAAAAGACCTTCGAAATCCTCGAGCCCAGCTGTAGAATGAGTTGCTGTGGTTGGAAGCCTAGGAAAGCTTTTCCTCCCAGGGACTTGTTGAGCTGTCAGGGAAGCAGCCGGATGCTCTCCTTGCTCTCAGTCGCTCCTTTAGCTCTGACATGCTGTTTGCTGGGATGAAAGGAGAGACAACAACAGGCAAAGCTGCGAGAGCTGCCGGCGTTTGTTGCTGTCACACCTGCGAGGTGCTGCTGCCAGCACAGCAAACAGGCAGGTACAGTAAATACACTGCTTTTTTTTTTGCTTTTTCTTTTTTTTTCTTTTTAGAAGCGAGGAGATAACGATTGGATGCCGTCCCATTTTTCAGCCGAGGAATTGTTTGCCAGACTTGAATTACAGGAATTGCTGTAGCGAGGCAGAGCAGCTCCTTGTGCCATGCACTGGGGGCTGGCAGGGGCCAGGGTGGCCCCACGTTGTGCTCCCGTCAGAGGCGATTAAAGGAGCTGCTTGGGATGGAAACAAAACCACATTGGGCTGATGCTTGAAGGGGAAATAAAACGGGGAAGAAGAACTTCATTGAGCTCGTTCATTGCATCTTGCTGTGCTGCCTTCAGAGCAGCAGAAACTCTTGGAACTGGCTGGGGCAGCCAGCTCGTGTTTTGTGTGCTGCTTTTCTGAGCTGATTTGGTGTGGAGGGCCTTTGGACAAAACCTTTTCATATCCCTTTGGCTTAGCTGAAATCCAAAACTGATCTGCTGGTGACAGCCTTAAACTAATTATCACCAAAGGGTGCAGAGAAGAGGTTTGAAAGCTGTTGTTGTGATAAGATAGTGGGTGTTCAGAAATGCCTGGGAATTACTGGGTGTTAAGGCACTGATGCTGGCCCGTGCCAGAATCCCTATTCCTTCTTCAGGAGGGAGGGGGGTTGAGTTTGCTTTCACTGCTAAACTGCTTAGAGGGGTTCTGCTGAAAGATGAAGGGTAGAAAACCCCACCCAGGCACTCGTGCTCGAGGGGAGCTGCAGAAGAGCAGAAGGAAGCTGGCTGTGGGCTTTTATCCTTCATGCCCTGCTAATTCCTTTGGTCTGCAGCTGGAGCAGCCCAATTTATTCCCTGCCCTTGCTGCTTGTGGAGCATCCCCCAAGCCCTGTGTGACCCTGCACTTCTGGTGGTTTTATCCTTTCACCTTCATTCAAGACCATCCAGTCCCACTTTCCACCAGCCCAGGTTGCTCCAAGCCCCCTCCAACCTGGCCTTGGACACTTCCAGGGATCCAGGGGCAGCCCCAGCTTCTCTGGACAGCCTGTTCCACTTTGTCCCTGTCCCACAGCTGGGCAGCTCTGGGTGCTGCTGTAAAATCCATCTCTTGGGGTTTAGAAGGTCAAAGCAGCAAAGAAATGTCAAAGTGCTGGAATGCTGAGGTCAAAGACATTAAAACCCCTTCACCTGGGTGTCTGTTCCTGGGATGGTTTGGTGTTTTGCACCCTTATTCTGTAAAAATTGGCGATTTTTTGGTGCTGCACACAGCGTATTGTGTTTGCTCTCACCTGTGGCTCTGTGAGCGTTACCAGATGGTTTACTCAAAGTTGATTTTTTTTTCACACTTCTGGTAGTAGTTTAGTGCTTGCTGCTCTTCTGCTGTACGTTTTCTAGCCAGGCAAAGTGCCAGCACGTCTGTCGGAGGAAAAACTCCTGGCTGGATGCTGGAGAATAAACTGAGCTCGAATTCCCCCTGAAGGGAGAGAGCTCGAGTCCCACAACGGGGATTTTTCATCACAATGGTCCCATTTGACAGGTAAATTAGTGACCAGTTTTGGAAGAAAAACTGAATGACTTTGGGAGCATCCCCTGGTGACCAGTTTTGGAAGAAAAACTGAATGACTTTGGGAGCATCCCCTGGTGCCCATGAGGAGAAGGGGGATGTGGTGCAGCCCCTGGAGCTGGATATCACTGGCAGCAGCACAACCATCCTCTCCACAGGACATGACCACAACCCTGCACGTGTTTAGGGGCTCAGGCTGCTGGATAACTCTGGGATAGCTAAAAAAATCCATGTTTTGATAAGAGACCCTGGAGGTCTTAATAAAAACCCTTGATTATTGCCTGCTGCAGGGAGACCTCTCCATGTATGGCTGTTTAACTGAGTCTCTGATGGGATTCTTGGGGTATCCCTCCCAGGGCCAGGAGTTGGACTCGATGATCCATGTGGGTCCCTTCCAGCTCAGGAGATTCTGTGATTCCAAAAGGAGAAGCTGTCACTTTGCAGTTTATTTGTTTCTTTGTTATCCTTCCTCATTCACTTGGAAAGACTTAGGGTTGTTTTTTTGCTTTTAGGACAAGGATCATCAGGATATTCTTATGGCACATCCCTGATCCCAGCAAGCATCCCAACCTCTGCTGCCATTCAGGTGGGATTGGGAAGGGTACAGTGCAGTGGCCCTGGTGTTTGGGAGGATGATTTGTTTCTTCACAAAAGTTTGATGCAACAAAATGCAGGGATTTGAGTCCCTTGCTCTTTATTTTCTTCACATACACTTTTGGGGGGTTTGTTTTTCTGGCAGCCTCTCTCTGCACCCATCAACCTGTTTTGTACATCAGGGATGTGATATTTAGGAAGCAGAGTTCTTTTTGGAGGAGAAACCAGCATTTCAGAGGAACCAGCTCACACCAGGCCTCTTTGCCCCTTCTCCTCAGTTATTTGGGCTTGGTTTGGGTCACTGTGGGGCTGTACTTGCCATAGTGGGATCCCAATGGAGCTGCAGCCTTTGCAGAGGCAGCACCTCCCTCGCTGTGCTGTCCCAGAGGGCTGTGGCAGATTGCAAACACGCTCAGCACAATCATACCATCCCAATTAGCATAACGATGCTGCCTAATTTATGCACAAATTGCCCTAATTTATGTGTGTCGATACATGTGATTAAACCAAGCACAGGTGGAACAGGGTTTGGTCTCACCCAAGCAACGAAGCACCAACCTGTGTCCACCTCAGAGCGCATGAAAGGTCCAAAATCTCTTCTCCCTGTTACTAAAACACAGAGCTTTGTGTTGTTCTGCTCTGGCAGCACAAAGGGGTGCAGGGCAGGACTAAGCTCGTGGCAGGAGGTAAGGGAATAAAAGATTCCTGGGCTGAGATTTGCATGGATTAAAGGCAGCTTTAATTTGCCTTGATACATTTGGCTTTCAGGTGGATTAACAGGCGGTGGATTTGGGGCTGTCTAGCCAACTAATACCTGCCTTACTTTTATTTTAATTATTTTAATAAGGGATGGAGAAGTCCTAGAACTGTGGGCCACCTTTGCCAACTGCTGATCTTGAACATTTTTGCGTGTAAGGTTTTATACCATTAATGTTCTCGATGAACAAAACAGCTGCCATTGTCTGAATTCCCAAAGCAATTTCTCAGACTTCTTAGACTGTGACCTTGTATTCCTCGTTTTTATAAAAGAAGTGGTGTTGCACTGTAAAATTGTTCCATAGAATCACAGAACATGGAATGATTTGGGTTGGAAGGAACCTTAGAGATAATCCAGTTCCAATCTCCTGCCATGGGCAGAGACACCTTCCACTAGCCCAGGTTGCTCCAAGCCCTGTCCAACCTGGCCTTAAACACAAACAGGTTGATCCAGCATCAGAAGAACCACAGAATTGTTTTAAGTTGGAAAAGCCCTCTGTGATCATCAAGTCCAGCCATTCCCTGCCAAGGCCACCACTAACCCATGTCTCCAAGTGCCACATGCACATGGCTTTGAAATCCCTGCAGGGATGGGGACTCCACCACTGCCTTGATAACACCAGTTCCTTCTTTGCTGCACATGGACCTCCATCCTCGACTTCCACGGAGCCAGCAGACCAAAGGGCCTCACTGGCACACCATCCCTCAAACAATGATGTGCTGCCCCAGGCAGGACACCCCTAAATGAGTAGAACCTCCTCACCCCCAAGCACAGAACTCCCCATCCTTAGCATTTTCCTGCTTGTTGATGGGAAGCCAGCATGGAGCTGCAGTTTTGTGGGATAAGCTGCCTCTGTTATTTGTTGAAGGTGGTTGAGCTCTCTCTGAGCATTAACTTGAGCTCTGCCAATCAATGGAGCATCCCTTGGATCTGTCCATCTCCAGGGGTTGGAGCCTCCAGGTGAGCTGAAAAGCCCTTGACAACTGCTCAGCAACAACTGGAGCATCAGTGTGTTACCAACATTATTCTCCCTCTAAATCCAAAACACTGTACCAGCTTCTGGGAAGAAAATTAACTCAATCCCAGCCATAACCAGGACTACCTGCTCACAGCACCGAGACTATCTGAGTTCAAGAGGTGTTTGGACAATGCACTCAGACACATGGTGTGATTGTTGGGGTGTCTGTGCAGGGCCAGGATTTGGACTGGATGGTCCTGATGGGTCCCTTCCAACTTGGCACATTCTGTGATTCCAACTGCACTGGGAGGCACTTGGCACTGAGTCCAGTGGTCTCTTTCATAAGTGAAGCTCTTTCTGAAGCCACTTTGTGTAACAACATTAACCTGGCTCAGGTCAGTGTTGAGTTTCCCACCACTGCCAGGCTTGGAAAGCTGCATTTTATCTGTAGAGACTGGAGGTTCCTTCCTATATCCAACCTGCCTTCCTTACCTTTGATGTGCTGGGACAACGCCTGGGCTCACCAGGTTGAGTTGCTTTCATCCAAAAACACACAACTAGGGTGTAATGATTACAAATTATTATGGTGTTCCTGGGGCAGGTGGGTTGTGGGGTGGGATTACTGCAGTCAGCTGGTGCAGGTGTGTGCCACTGACATTTATAAGCTCTTGTTGTTTTCATTCTGCCTTTGCCTTCGCTGCAAACTCCCCGTTTTCCTTTCAGCAGGATCTTGTCCTTGCCTTGTGAGGAGCTGTGAGCACACACTGTGTGTGTCTTGCTCCAAGCTCTGGAAAAACTCAGCTTCATTCCTGATTCCCTTTGAACTCTCAGATGGTGCTAGTAACTGGAGGGAGGCTGGAGAAGAGGAGGTTTTGGGGAGGTCTTCCAGCACCTTCCAGTGCTTAAAGGGGCTTCAAGAGAGTGGAGAGAGACTTTGGAAAAGGGCTTGGAGGGACAGCACACAGGGAATGGCTTCCCACTGCCAGAGGGCAGGGATGGATGGGATATTGGGAAGGAATTGGTGGGTGTGAGGGTGGTGAAGCCTTGGCCCAGGTTGGGCAGAGAAGCTGTGGCTGCCCCTGGATCCCTGGGAGTGTCCAAGGCCAGGTTGGAGCAATCTGGACTAGTGGAAGGTGTCCCTGCCCGTGGCAGGGGAGGGGAACAAGATGCTCTTTGAGGTCCCTTCCAACCCAAACTGTTCAGTGATTCTGTGAAGGGGAGCTCTTCCTTCCATCAAGACTTCCTGAAGCTGAAGGTGAACACAAACTCCTCCAGCTACTCTTGGCACCATCCAAGGCTGCATTTGGAATCTGTCAGCTTTGTGAATGAAGGAATAAATGGAAATATTACCAACACAGTTGTTTACACTCAACTTCCCGATTTGGCCCCTTAGAATTGCCCCCTTTGTTTAAGTGCATGGAGCTAACCAAAGGATGGAAGGGCTTCACCCCCAAGGCACAGGGAGGAGAGCAGAGGCTGAAGGCTGGGCTGCATTCCTGCACCCTCAGAACCCTCTGCCCTGGGACAGCAGCATTCCTGGGAGGTGTTGGGAAGTGCTGCATCATAAGGGAGAAAATGCAGGTGGTACAGGGGGACTACTGAGTTCAGAACATCTGGGGATCATTCACCAGAGAGAAGAGAAAGCAGATGCCTCAGCTGTTCCCCAGCTCCCTTAAAAAAGAAATATTGGGAGAATAACCCAGCTCTCCTCCTCCCTGCCAGACCCAATGTCTTTTAATCCGCTCTCTCTCTCAACTTCTCTTCCAGAGGTTGTTGCTGGTGGTCTGCTGGGGTCCAGCAGTGATTCTGGCAGCCTTCAGAGCAGATATGAGCCCCGGGTGTCACTGCTTTGAAGCCCCTGGTTCTCTCACCTTCGACTAAACCAGGTTTTTTCTTCTCCATGGAGGTAGAAAATCATCCCTGTGTGCCCATCTGATGGAAGCGCTGGGGCTTGTCTAATTGAACAAGCGCTCGAGTCAACACTTGAGCGGGATGAAAACCAGCCAGGAGATCACCCAGGGATTCTGTCTGAGCTCCACAGCTCCTGGCAGCACCTGAGCAGATGGCTGGGGCACATCCTGCCCAAGGCTGGCCAGAAGAGATGTTGATAGGAAAAAAAGAAATTAATTTGGTTAAATACGTTCAGCTTCCAATCCAAAAGTGGCTCAGGTCTCTCATTTGCAGCCCAGAAGGGGGGATTAGCTCTGCACAATCCTGCAAGGAGCCTGCTGGGGGCTGGGGTAAAAAGAGCTTGGGGGTGGGGTAAAAAGGATTTTGAGATGGGGAACAGAGGCAGGGAGCACATTCCCACAGGGAGCGGGAATGACTTGGCTGGCGTGGGAAAATGGGAAAGAGGCAGGAGCAGTCTGGACATGGGGAGTGTGGCTGCACTGCTGGAAGCAGGAGAGCTGGTGGGGAGGGAGGTGTTGTGTGCACGGGTGTGAGAACGTCACAAACATCCCTGCAGGTCCCCTGAAGTGCAGGGACAGCCTTCAACCTCTTCCCTTTAGGATCTCACCTGACCCTGCAGCCAGAGTCTGTGTGCAGAGGGGTTTGGGCTTGGGGCAGTCAGTGGTTACTGCCTCGTGGGGCCATCAGAAGTGCTGGTGACCACCATGCAGCTCTTTGTCCCCTTCCCTTGGGCTGGGGATGAATGAACACACACAGAACTGCCTTCTCTCAATGCCCAGACTTCTTGTGTCTGGGGAAATAGACCCAAGGTGATTGTGGTGCCTTCACTGTGATAGAAACTACCTATTTCCTCTGGCTGTGGATCCCCCTGAGCTTCACTTTCCTCACCCTAAAGAGCAGTGAAGGTATCAGGCCATATCAGGGAACATCCTCGTCCAGAACTGCTGCTGCCACCCTGGAATTCCCTCCTGCCACCTCTGCCCAAAAGCACTTTTAACCCTGGAAACTCTCACTTTTTCTCTCTTTTAAAGGTCATTTTTCTCGAGTGTGTCTCCAGCTCGAGCCATAACGAGAAGCTGCATTTTGCATGTGGTAAAACAAAGCAGAATCATCATGCTGGTCAAAGTAAAAATGCTATTTTTCCAAAACGATGCTGAATTTTAACTCTTCAGTTTTAAAAGCTTTGTTGTTTGTTTGTTTTCAGGAGGCACGACTGGAAGAACCTTTATGGGCTCCTGAGGACATGCAGGTGGACGATTGACTTATGATACTTAAGGTAGGAAGAAGTTAATTTGTTAATTTTGTTAATTTTGGCATCTTCTCATTTGTCCTGTCCTTGAAATGAAATCACACTGGCTGGTGGCTTGATGGTCATCACTCTATTTTAGGGTTCAGCACACAGTGATGGCACTGTGGCCAGGCATTAACTCGTGCTAAAGTGTCCCTTTAAACACAGAGGGAAGAGAAATCTTATTTAAGAACTACCTGGGAACGTAGCTAAGTGGAAAAAATCTGACTTCCTCCCCCAAAGGATAATAAGGTCTCTGTTGGTGTGGAGTTGGAAGGGACATGACTCTTATTTGAGAGCACTCAGCACAGGGATTTTTTTGTTCTGCTGAAACCCAGTGGTTGAGTTGGAATTCAGGTTCTAACTTGCCATCTCAGTAAAAAAAAACAAAACAAAACAAACTAAAAATATATCTTTTTCGTTTATTTTCATCATCTCGAGCTTCTGTGGAAAGCTGGGCCATCTCCAGATGTGGCAAGAGAGAGCTCAATTCTTGATAGATGAAACAGAGGAAAATCCCTGATGGTAAAAGCACTGCACTCTTGGGCAAACTTGGAAAAGGAAACACGAATGTGTGCAGAGTTAAATGGATTCATGAGTAGTTTTTATGCTGCTTTAACATCTGGATTGTTGCCTTGCTGGGTCATTTCTGCTGTGGTTGTTGTGCTTGGAGGCATCACCAGGACAATGTGGTGGTCACTGCTGGTCTCTGCCTCCTCTTGCTGGAGCAAAGAGGGTCTTCCCCTCCTTAGGGGTCACCACAGAGACTCCCAAATGGGGCACAGGCTTTGCTTCTTCTCCCACTCGTGCTTTTCATTTTTTGATTAACGGGTGCAATTAACGCCTGGTTGGTGTTTGGTGTCGGCAGAGGGTTTGTTGGAAGGAGAGGGGGGAATTCAAGCTGTAACAGGAGCGAATTCTTTTCATGCAGGTTCCCAGTTCCCCAGTGTATTCCTGCTTTTTGTTTGGCTGGCGATAAGATGCGCTCCTGTGGAATTTGCTTGGAGCAGGGATTTGCATGAATTACTGTTTCTCACTAAGTGCACATCTGTGCAAGCCTTCTCCCCGTGCTCCACAATGCCTGAGCACCCCTTTGGAGAAGGATTTGGGTGCCTGGCTGCAGTGGCCAGCCAGAGCCAAGGGTTTGGTAGGGGGAGAAGGAAAGATGGAGTGATGGAAACAAAGCTGCTGAAATCAAGGGAACAGCACTGGGATCTCTGTTTTTGTTCCACATGCTGATTTCTTTTCTCATCCCAGCACTATTTTTTGACAGCAACACCCTCCTGTTGGGGAAAAGCTTGGGATAATTGTGCTTGGCCTCTTGCAGAGCTCACTTTTGTAATTTAGGAAGTGTAATGCCATCAGTGGCAGCTGCTGATTGATGTTGTGTGGCCCAAAATTACGTACAAGAGGAGAGTAAACAGCCATTGTGGATGGTCTCTTGACTCTGCACTGAAGGCTTTTCATTTGAAGGGTTTCCCCTTCTCCTATAGAGAGCTTTCTGTAAATCTCTAATTAAGCAAATGAGCTACAGTGTCATCAGTCTGTCTGCACAAAGCAAGAGCTGATGTTTTGGGGAAACTTTCAAGCTGCGGGCTCAAATTATCCAATATTTAAAATTATGGTGTCTCATAGGAATAGGAAGAGCGAGGAAAGAATGACTTGAAGTTTGGGTGACTTCAAACCAGGTTTCATGGGCAAAGTTAAGCTTATTATTTTACTCTAAATTCTACATCGCCTCTAAACCCAGCATCCTCACTTAAAATTTGATGATATTAGATAATTTGCTTGCAATCCTTTATTTTCTTCTCATGGACAGTGAAGAAGGTTAAGGCAAACATGTCGGGATGTTCATCTAAAATACTTTGTGTGAGGTATTTGAAATACTTTGTGTGAGGTACTTATGTCCTCAAAAATTAGCTTTGATGGGGGGAACTGGGAGAGCTCCTTTATTTACTGGGATAAATCCCCTGGCACAGTGACAGGGACAGGTGCAGCATCTGTGGTCCCAGCATTCCTGGGAGCAGTCTTGTGCTGGGAACAGCAATTGGATCGTGCTGCAGACGTGGCACTGGGAGTGTGTGACACCCTTCCCGAGCTCCTCCAAAGGGCAGAAACCCTCCAGCTGTGGAGGGGACAGTCACCACTACCAGGGCATTGCTGACTCCCAGCTTTTTGAGACAAAACCCACCCCTCTTATTTCAACAAAGCCCATCCAAAGGCTTTTGCAGCATGCATATCCTTGCTGTGCCTCCCTGGGGAGCTGGGAGCCAGGCTGACGTGCCCTGTGGATGTGCAGAAGAGCTCACCACGTGTGGTTCCAGCAGCGCCCGTCACCAGGGCTCTTGTTTTCGGTGCTACCCACAATAACTGAAATATCTTTCCTGCGAGATAAGTCAGTAATTGTGGTTGGCTCCTTCCTCTGGTATGTGTTCCTGTAGTAACTTGAAATTGAATTTGTCATCAGGGTGCTGCTGCTGTGCAGCTCCATCCCTTCCAGCTGTGCCCTGCAGCGGGGAGGCACCACCTGCCAGCAGTTGGACCTCGTGCCCCCCTTCCCTTCAAGTTTGCTCCTCCAAAAAGGTGCCATGGCTTGATCTTCTCCCTGAGCAAACTGCAGGAGGTGCAGGAGGAGGTGGTGGGTTCATCCTGGTGGCTTTTGCTTTGGATGGTGGCCAAGCCAAGAAGTATTTTCTTCCCCCACTCAGAAGATTTGTTCCCGTAGTTTCGGTCGAAGCCACCGACACCTGCAGCCCTTCTCAAACCTTTAAAGATTGCTCTCACATTTTGGGACTTGTTGGTGGGCAGGCTGACCCTTGGGGTGTGTTTTGGAAACGCAGAGGTTGCCCTGAGCCCAGAGAGCACAAATTACCACCAACATTTCTCCCCACCTCTTTCCTTTGAACCTTCAAACCTCTGCGTGGAATTTGACGTCACTGAGGTGAGCTGACCTGGCCTGCTGCATCCTAAAAATACCCTTGGAGGGATTTGTAGGAAGTGCTGCAAACAGTACCATCAGTACCCAGCATACAACCTCCAGCTGACTGTGGAATGGGGATGGGAAGGAGAAAAACCTTGTAGAAACCACACCAGGCAGCGTGTCGGGACCTGCAGCCCCTACCTGGAGCTGCTGGGTATAAATAAACACATCCACCCTCCATCTTAGTCCTGACAACTACCTCCCTGAAGAGTAATTTATTTTTTTTTCCCCCCACTAGCTTGTTCTGAGAGAGCAGGTTTCCTCTTGCAGGTGATTAGGAAAACCCTCATTTTTATGTTAAGTAGGCAGAACTAGCAGTGCCCAGACATCAACAGCTCTCACATCCTCCTGAGACGTGTCGTTTCTATTGAAACCCAGCCCTGAAAAACTGATACCAGCAACTGATGTACCTGTTGCCTGAATCAGGTGGGAAACTGCACCAAACTGGTGGCTGCCTCAAAAATACATTGCCAGGACGTAGCAACCACAGGTTCAGCTCTGGGGAGGCTTTTGCAGCTGTGGTCTGCAGCCTGGCTTCCAGTTCTGAGCCACATTTGGTTGCTAAGGTTAAGAGCTTCCTCAATATCTTGTCTCCACTGCTGCTAATTTAGCTAATTACAGCTAAACACAGTTACTGGTGGGCCTGAATCTGTGGAGGCAGTTCTTTTTCATGTTGGTGTCTTCAGACACATTCCCTGCTTCAGTTGTGTTTGGTCCTGTGAGAGGGTTGAGTTGTTCCCCATCCTCAGTAAAAGAGATCCTTCGGTTTTGGCAGGTGACATTGACTGCCCCATCCCTGGAAACATCCAAGGCCAGGTTGGATGGGGTTTGGAGCAACCTGGGTTAGTGGAAGGTGTCCTTGCCCATGGCACGAGGTGGGACTAGGTGGTCTTTAAGGTCCCTTCTGACAGACAAGGGGAAGAATTTAAATCAGACACGCTTTGGGTTTGTTGGTCAAGCACGAGTGCAGCTGCTTTATGGTGCCAAACACAGAGGTCTCTGAGGCTTGAGGGGCCAGAGGAGAACATCTGGTCCCAGCTGATACAAACCAGAAGCCATGAAGTTATGGAATTGTACCCCTTAGATTTCTTGCCCCAAGGAGGTTCCAGGAATACATTCGGTCAGTCGGCTCCGGGTCAGCAATGGGATTAGCCCGGGCAGTGGTTACTGCTATCACCATTAACTTCTCCTATCTCCTTTTCCAGACCTCTGTTCTCGTGATGTTATTTAAGGATGTTGTAATCCAAATCCCTGAGGTCCTTTGCTGAAAGCTAAAGCAAATATATCCATCTTATCAGGTCTTTCCAAGAGCAAAGCGTGGAAATCCCCTGTCAGGCTGGCACCGTCACCGGTGTTTTCCTCTCTCTCCACCAGTGGCTTTCCCTTTAATATTGCTGTCTAAACCTTCTGTGGATTATGCAATGACTGAAAGCAAAGAGTGAAAAATGACATTTGGAATCTGGTGAGTGGCACGTGGACCTCTCACAGCTCTGCCCGGTGGTTGAGTGGATCTGCCTCACTTGTATTACACACATGGATGGTCCCCTTGTGGTGCAGAACCACTGCTCCCTGTTCCCTTTTCAAGCAGAGTCACTCTGAGGGCAAGCAGATATTTGGGGGGTGTTTTTTTATGTGTGGATCTCCGTGGCAGGCTGGGAAAAGGAGTGATTCTCTGAGAATTTCCCAGGTGCTGGGATTCTTTACCTGTGGTGGTCCCAGTTGGGTGGGTGTTTTGGGAGGTGGTATCTGGTGGCAGGTAAAACGTTTGGCTGCAGTTGGGGACAAACAGACGAGCTTTTGATGCGTGAATCCTCCAGCTCTGACTACACAAAATGTGTTGCCTCTCTTACAAAACTCCACCAGTTGCTCTGAGCTTCGGCAAAATACAACTCCTCTTTGGGGGAGGCAGAGCACGCTTGGTACCCGTGGAGAAGAGGGATGTGCTCAATGGAGAAGGAGGTAAATTGCTTCTTGGGGGACACAGAAGGGTTCTCTGGGGACCAAAGAGGAGGGCAGCTTTAGAGAAGAACTAAATTTTGGTTGACTCTTGCTCAGGAGCAGGGAATTTAATTCCTAAACCTGTTTTTTACATAGGTTTTTTAGGTACCCATCAAGCTCGCTGTGTTTTGCAAGACATTTCCTTTTCTCTCTCATCTTCTCTGCCACTCAGGTGCTTCTGCCCCTTATATGCCTTGGCTCTGGTGTAGAGCAGGAGGGGGGTGATGCACCAGGTGAACTGTACAACATTTAGGGACAGAAATGCTGCAATCCCCACGGTTTTGCTGCTGCAGAGAGCGTTGGTAGGAGGGGGGCTGTGTGAGAGCAAACATCACAGCTTGGCCGGGTTCTGCTCCCATCTGATGTGGTTCACGTGCCTTGGTGAGCAATTCAGCCAGGCTGAGGGAGGGGAAAAAGCTCTTTAAAGTGAAATATTTCACGTGTAGGTGGAGTTTATTCGGCAATAAGGCTGTGTTTGACCTCTGCGTGGCTCTTTCCCCACTGCAAGGTGAGCTGGTGCAGAGCTGGCTTGGCTGCACCTCACTCAGCAGATGTTCTTGGCAAAATCAGGTCTTACCTTGGGCTGAGCTTTGAGCAAGGGTAAGGTCAAAGTGCTGTCCTTCTAGAGGAAGTTTGTAGGTTAGAAATTCAGCTAGAACTGGGCTTTAGTAAAAGAAATGAAAAACAAACAAACAGACAAACAAAAGATTAGCATGGAGTGCTTCCAGTCTTGTACAAGGGGTTGGAGAAGTCATAGAATCACAGAATCATAAAATGGTTTGGGTCAGAAGGACCTTAAACACCATCTAGTCCAACCCCTTGCCATGGACACCTTCCACTAGCCCAGGTTGCTGAGTCAACAAGGTCATGTGAACAACCACGACTTGGTTGTTCCAAAAAGCTTTGTCTTTGAGACAAACTAGTTTTGGGGATTAAATGTTGCCTTTTCTCCCCCCCCAAAATGAGTGGGTATTACTGTGTCTGAACTGTCATCTGAGCTTCTGAGGTACAGGTGGGACTGAGCAGGAAAGTCTCTGCAGGTTCAGCCTTTTGGGGTTTAATTATTGCATGTTCCTGTGCACAAAGAAGAGTGGAAGAGATGGGATTGCTCTGAAGGAGGGAGGGAAAGGTACACAAGGAATGAAGCAGTGGAAAGATGGTGAAGCAACTGTGGGTTTTTCAGGAAAGAAGCTGGTTGGGATGCACTTTGTGCTGGTGTGTTTGAGTCCGTGCAAGAAGACTCAGAGGGGGACGTGGGAAGAACTGGTGGGAGTTGAGGAGGGATTTGCTGGGATGCTCAGTGGCTCCCTGCCTTCACCCCAAAGATGAACTCAAACTTGGAGATGTGGCAAAGACAGATGGTGGGACAGCATCACCAAGAGCAGTGTGAAGAGTCTGGGGGGAAGGAGTTAAACCTGAGCAAAAACCAAATGATCTGGAAGGGCTGGAGCTCTGCCTTTTGGTGCTTCCCCGAACTGGAACATGCAGGGAGCCCCAGGAATAAATCCTGCATCAGGAAGGGTACTGTTGGCTGGATTTTTAATTCCCACTCTGTCTTGGAATGAACAGGCAGCAAAGGGTTCTGCTTGCACACTCTCCTGCTGCCAGAGCAGGTGTGCCCTTAAAATCACCAGTTACAGGCCAAAAACCAATCTGAAACTCCAGTTGTTTCCCCAAATGACGGGTCACAGGAAATGACTTTTCTGCTCTTCAGCTGCCACTGTGCCTGGCTTGGCTTGGGTGCCACCAGCAGCACTGAAACCACCCTCAAATATTGCCCTGGGAAGGCACAAAAGGCACAAAACCAGTTCAGCACTGGTTTTGAGCCAGTTGTTTGGTTGCAAGGTCAGCTTTGCTGGAGGATCTTCACCAGTTACTGTTTTGCTTCAGAGGTGGATCTGTTAAAAGTCTCTTTAAAACACCAGCCAGAGGCTCAATCAAAACCTATTTATCTATTTCTTTATTTTTATGTGCTTTGAACAGGGCCTGAAATAAATGACTTTCATTTCTTGTGCAGAAATCGTAATTTTAATAAATTTTCTCAGGCACGGAATGGAAGAAATGCCATGAACTGATTTGCTGCTTCTCTTCCCCATGAGCCAGATTTTTCCTTTGAGAAGGAAAAGTAACTTTAAAATCCTTTGCTTTGCCGTCCAGCTTGAATGATTTCATCCATACACTGATTTTTATTAACAGAGGCTCACAGCAAGACAACTTTCAGCCCCTTTCAGCTGGTGATTTACCCTGCTCTTTATTTTTGGGAGCAAAAGTATGGAAGAATTTTCTGTTATACAATTTTTTAACATGTATTTGGAGGGTTTCATAACACAGGGTGTTCTGGGGTTTTTCCCCCAGTGATACTTTCACATCTGAGTTTCGTAAAATTTGCTGCTTTTTAAGCATTTTTATTGATGATTTTTGCCTTGTGCTTTCTCCACATTGGATGTGAATTGTCCGACTTCTGTTTCGGGGGAAGAGCAAAGTTATTTTTTTTCTCACCAGCCTACATGGCATTTAATCCATCTGGAGCAGCCCTGAGGAGAAGGATTTGGGGGTGTTGGTGGGGGAGAGGCTGGAGATGCCCCATCCCATGCCCTGGGCTGGTCCCCCAGCGTGGGCAGCAGGGCGGGCAGGGGGGATTGTGCCCCTGTGCCCCCTCAGGTGAGACCCCCCTGCAGAGCTGCCCCCAGCCCTGGGAACAACAG
>JAWWEE010000122.1:71725212-71737013 GCA_035221455.1 Xenops minutus
CAGGGTGCTCCAAGCCCCATCCAACCTGGCCTTGGACACTCCCAGGGATCCAGGGGCAGCCACAGCTTCTCTGCCCACCTTGTGCCAGGGCCTGCCCACCCTCCCAGCCACCAATTCCTTCCCAATAAATATCAGGTTTTCTCTCCAAAGCCCAACCAGTTTAGACCAAGCACATCTCAGACTCTGGCAGGTGGTTGACCGAGCTGAGTGGGATGTGTTAATCACCAAGAGTGGTGTCATGTCATCAAACCATCAAACTACTGGTTGTGGCTTTTCCCAACATCCCACACTCTGGGGAGGCATTGCAGGACTGGTGATCAGTTGGAATTCATGCAGACAGAGATGTTAATCAGTGGTGAAACCCTCTGGAAACCTGACTGCTGGCACCAGTGGGACCCTTGGAGAAATCCCTGCCCTGCTTGCAGCAGCAGGGCTGGCCATGGAGAGAGCCCAAGGAAAGCTTTTATCTCTGCTCTGGAGCTTGGTTTCCTTCTGCTTCAGGGTTTGTCTGACCTTTTGGTCACTGAGTAAGGTCGACTTTTGCCAGGTTTTCTTTCGGAGGGGGAGGAAGGACACGTAAGTGGGTGGTGCTGGTGGGAGGACAGTCCCGGGTGGGGTGGGAGGATCTTGTGTTTCTGATAGGGTTTGCAGTGCAGGGATGACTTCAGCGTTGTCCTCTTGCCCAGAGTTTGGGATGGGTCTAAATGAAGCAGATTTAAATAAATAGAACAAGCACAAACAACACGAGATGCACTGGTGGGGGGAGGCTTAGACTGTGCATTGGGAATAGAACCCTTCCTTGGCAGCCTGTCAAGCTGACTTGGCAGCGAGATCCCTCAGCCTTCTCCCAGGAGATCCTGGAGATGCAACTGGACACATGACAAGAGCCTGAAGGACAGGAGAGTCGTGCGGCAGCTGCTGGCCCGTGGCACGTCCCAGGGCTGTCTCCAAGCCCTCTCCAGGCTGGGAGCAGAGGCAAGATGTTGGCCCTTCCTTGGGAGGCCCCAGGGCCATGTGCTGGTCTGGGGCTTGGCAGCTCTGGGCTCTGCTCTGGCCAGCACGATGACGTCTCACATCTCGCTGCCTGAGCCTCTGGATCCGTAGGTGTTTGGGAGGAGATAACCATACCCATTTCTCAGGAGCTTTCTGAGGTCTCCAGAGGAAAGAAACCTCTATAAAAGCCTCGTATTTGAAAGGGCTTTACTGATGTCATCGCCCTGTAATTTTGCTGGATGGTTCCTGGGAAGGACGTACAGTACGAGCGTGCAGGGCTGTTCTTCTCATCCACATGCACAGGGAATCCTACAGGCTTTGGATGGAGCTGAGAGTGGCCTCCTGCAGGTGCTCTGCCTCTGCCCCTGCCCAGGAACATTCAGGGTGTTGGTGAGACGGGGGAAATTCCCTCTAAGACCAGATACTTGTCTTTAGTGCTCAGCTTGTTCCTCTCCTGCTCTCCCACAGTTCATCCCTGGTCACCTTTGCTGCTGCACCAGGCTGGGATGTCTCCCATTGGGAGATACCCATAAAACCTTCCAATCCACATCCTGCAGGGACTCCAGCCAGAGGTTCCCTCCTCCCTTCCAGCTCTAAAAGATGCTCAGCAGCATCTCCAGTCTGAATTATTTCAGGATGATGTTTCATGAGGATTTAAGTAACTGTTCTCTGCTTTCTTCCCCAGGTCAACATGGATTTGTGGTTCCTTCTCCTTTTGCTTGGAAGTGGCCTGATAAGTGTAGGTGCTAACAACGTCACAACAGGTAAACTAAGCTCCTGTCTCCCCTCTTTCTTCCCATCTTTAGGATCAGAGGAGTAAGAGCTCAGGTGCTCAATGTCCTACTCCTCCTGCCCTCCATATAGCTGTAACATGAAGTGTTGGAAAGAGAGTGATGGGCTGCAGGTGCTCATGAATGACCTCTGGCAAATAGCCCTTCACCTCCAGGGGCTCTGATGTTTGTGCCTTCTTGATACCATGCTGTTTCTTCAAGTTTTTATAAGGTTTTATAAGCTTTTGTAAGGTTTGCATCTGCTGTGCAGAGCATTCCCTGTCCAGCACTCAGGATCTGTGGGTTGCTTTATCCCCGTAGCCACAGCCACAAGAATCTCCATCATCTAAACCCTCCAGTGGCTCAGACAAGAACCTCATGGAGATTCCCTTGTGCTTTTCTTCTCTCAGGGCCACCCACCACAGTGCCCACCTCCCCCAGGAGCCCCACCAAAGCTCCTACAGCAGCTCCTGAGGATGGGACTACAACGAGCTCCAGGAGGCTCAACGTGAGCACTCCAGGGACTGTTTCTACCATGGCCTCAAAGCCACCCCCAACCACAGCGGCCAGGATCGCCCCCAATGCCACCACTGGCAGCCTCAACACCTCCTCCACCCTGGGGACAACCGTGCCTGTGCCTCCAGCCACCTCCCTGCTCCCCAGCGTGACTCCCTCTGCTCCACACACCGCTGTCCCCAGCACGGAAGCGGAGACGACGGAGAGGAATTTCAGTCTGGTGATGACAACACAAGAGACCTCTTCTGCTTCCCACAACGGTAGGCAGTCTCCTCCACCTCTGCTTCTCCAGCCCACCCGGCCTCTGGGTTTGAGTCTTTGCTCTTCTCTTGTTTTGCTGAACAAAACGGAGCGAGAGGACACTCTGGGTCCAATTCTGTGGTGATACAAAACTGCTTGAACTGCTCAGGTCAGAAGAGATTTATCCTAGTCAAGGTTTGGGCCAAGATCATCTAGTGAAAGATATCCCTACCCATGGCAGGGGGGTTGCAGTAGATGATCTTTGCTTCCAATACAAACTACTCTGTGATTGTATCCTTACATTATAATTTTTTCCCCATTACTTGGCCTACTTTAACCCTGGAAAGGTCTAGATGAGCAAGAGTTGTCTCAGCTGTGACTCTTCAGCCATGGTTTGCTCATTGCTGCATCATTTGAGACCCCGGTCTGACACTGCAGCCTCTGAGCTGCAACAGTAAGACAGCAGTGCCTGCCAAAGCCTTGGCAGTGTGGGATTTAGTGGAAAAACAGGATTGGTAACTTGGTGGTGTGGTAGGAAAAGCTGAAAGAAGATAATGGTGGAGTTAATGCAGGGAGGTGTCAAGTGCACATTCCTTAAGAACAGATTTCTCCAGGCGTGTTGGGTGTTGGGAATGTCAGCACCTGAGTGAGATGTGTGTGCCCTCTTCCTCTGGGAATCTTTGGGAAGATTGCACAGCCCACGAAGCTGCAGTGAAATTGTATGGGAAGGGGTGTGGCTGAAGGATGGTCACAGCCCAGCTTTCTCCATGTTCTGCCATCCCTGAGCAATTCCAGCTTCCTTCCAAACACAAATCCTTTTCTGGAGAGTGAAGGGGTCCAGCATAACCTTAGATACACACATGGGGCAAGTTCAGAGGAAATGTAGCCTTCAAACAGAGAGATGGAGGCAAAAGCCTCCAGTACTGCTGATATGTGGGTTTTGTAATACAATGTCTGCTAGTGGGGGATGAAATTTATCTTTTTTGTGTCTTTGCTACCTATTTTTGTGACTTGGGTTACTGGTTTTGGTGAATTCCCTTGCTTTGTACTGTGACACGTTGGCCACTGAGCCATCAAGGCCAGAAGTGGCTTCTCACTTGATGTCAGTCCCAAGAACAAATGACCAAACCCGATTCTTTCCTTATTTCAAGTAATTTGTCAAGGAGAAAAATGAATTTTAGGGCTGCCCTTGCCATTAGTCTTAGAGGGAACGTGGGTATTAGTCATGGAAGAATTAAGTGGTGCTCACAGAGAGGGATGGGACAGAAGGTGACACATAAACCACACGTTGTACAGGCAGTTCTTGCTCCTCCAAAGCCACCAGGGTTGTCCTCAACCTCGTGCTGCAGCTCCTCACATGTAACTTAGGGCCCAGGAGAGCTGCTGCCCCTGGCAAGGGTTTGTTCTGGTGTCCTCTGGATGAGCCAGCCCAGCAGGTAGAGGCTTTCCTTGGAAGCTCCTCACCCCCCCATCCCCAAGCCCAGATGCTCTTAATTGAGCTCTTGGCTCAGCCACTCTCTTCAAATTATGCACAAGGGTTACCTCGTAATATTTAAGTGCTAATGAATTATTGCACCATTGCCTTGCTGCCCATGGGCTTAAACAGTCCATGGGATCGATCAGGAGCAGGAATTTTGTTTATGGATGTTAAAGCTCAGCTGCAGCTCCCTGCTCTGCTGATAAAAACTTGGGATTTGTTCTTTTCTCCTTACTCAGAAGTTCATTTTAACACCCAGTTGGTGTTTTAAAAGAAAGATTTATAAGCAGATGATGAGAGTTACTAAATTTGTTCTTGTCTTGGTCTTTGATCCTTCCTGACTTATTAAAATGTCTTATTTCTTTGTTGCTAAGAGATTTCTGTTTTCTTTTTCTGCAGGTAACTCTGACAGAAGAGGTAAGAATTTTATATTTCATTGCTCTTTAGTCAGTAAAAACATTTCCAGAAGTGTTCTGCTATGAGAGAGCTCTCCTTAGGCTTCTAGATGTTCTTATACAGAGCCCCTCAAGCTCTTTAGAAGAGCTGGTGACACTCTGATATCCTCATTTCTTTGGGGCTTTTTTTTTAGCACTAAACAATCCCATTCCAATTGATACATGTCCCATTAGACACAAATTGTTCCTGCTGAACGCTCTGAAAATGTCAGCACATCCCTGGAGTTGGATGACCAAAGCCTCAGAAGCCTTAGGAAGGAAATTTCCTCTTGTTTTCGTTTTTTTTTTGCTTCTGAATTGTCTTTATTGCCTGTGACTTACCCTATTTGATCCAAACCCCTTCTGCAGATGATGGGAATCATTATTGTTCCCCTTCATTCTGTTGGCAAGCAGTAGCACAGATCCATTTCTCGGAACAGAGCTGCACTTAAGGACATTTTTCCATCTCTGAGCTCTGAGAACTGGCATCTCTACCAGAATATTTGTAATTCCTCATGGCTGTGGCACTCCAGGAGTGGGCAGAGCAGAGGTGCAGCAGGGCTGGGCTGCCTCCTCTAGCAATGAGCTGCCCCTGTGTGTTTTCATTGTGGCTCTGAGGGGGGTTTGAGCTCTGCAGACTCCCTGGCATTCCCATTGTGCTGCTCGCTGTGCCAGGCTCACCCCATCCCACTGATGGGCTAGAGGAACAGGCAGATGCTCTGCAGCTGTCAGAACACATTTAGCACAGGAAATAAAAGGGATGCAGGTCTGAGAAAATTCAGTTAAAATTATGGTGAAGCCACTGCAGAAATGCTCAGTGTCATTCCCTCGGATCTGGCAGGGCTTAGGTCTGGTGTTGTGCTCTCTGTGCTGTTGTTCATCCCTGTTCCTGAGTGCAAAGAAACAAAAAATGGGAATAAATCTGACTTTTTAACAGTATTTACATTAATATTGCTAATATTAATAAGGGACTTTTCACAAGAGTGTGGAGTGACAGGACACAGGGAATGGCTTCCCAGTGCCAGAGGGCAGGGCTGGCTGGGATATTGGGAAGGAATTGGTGGCTGGGAGGGTGGGCAGGGGCTGGCCCAGGTTGGGCAGAGAAGCTGTGGCTGCCCCTGGATCCCTGGGAGTGTCCAAGGCTGGGCTGGACAGGGCTTGGAGCACCCTGGGCTGGTGGAAGGTGTCCCTGCCCATGGCAGGGGGTGGCACTGGGTGAGCTTTAATGTTCCTTCCAACCCAAACCATTCTGGGATTCTAGGATGAACAATTCTGTGTCTCCTGGGTTGCTTCCCTCCTTCAATTCCCTGCAACAATCAGAGCACCCTGATCCCACATTTCCCCTTCCTACAGGCAGAACAGCATCCCCAGGGCAGGCAGTGCTGGGGAGATCCCAGGCTTCCTCATCACCCCATCACACACAAAGACCCAACACCTTCCATTAATGCCATTTTATTCCCCACCCTCATGGCACTTATAAAAGAAATTGCCAGGAAAACACATATTTGGAGCAATAAAAGAAACTGCCAGGAAAACACAGGTTTGGAGCACCCTTGAGCCAGGGATGAGGCACCTCCCAGAGTTCAAACCAGCTGCAGCAACACAGACCAAGCCATGCAAACCAGGAGAGGACACTCCAAATGCATTGGAGCTGTTCAGTCTCTCCCCCAGCAGCTCCTGGCAGAGCAGCAAAGGAACAGGACCTGTTGGTAGGGTATTTTGGGGGATGTTGGTGAGCCCCAGATCAGCACCTTCCCTCCCCACTCATTTCCACCCCCAAGTGCCCACCCAGCCGTGGGGTGGAAGGTCCCCTGGGGTCACTGCTCCCAGCACTTTGCTTTGAAAACCCTGGGAATTGAGAGCAAGGAGAGGGAGGAGGGTGCCCAGAGCCCAGCATATCCCAGCCCTCCCCTCCTCCCCCACAGAACAGCCCTGCTCTTGGTCTGCCTGCCTCAAAACTTACCCCAATTTAACCATTTCTGACCCAATTCCCCCCTCCCAATCACAGCAAATGACAGATGACAACACATGCTTTTAGAGACTGATAAAGTACTAATCTTGTCCTGACCTCTGACAGTCTTTTACAGGGCTGGTCACTGCACAACCAACCACAAGGAATTTTAACATCACCCTCCAGCTCATTTCTCTCCATCTCCCATAAATTCTGTGTCCCTCAGAAGAGAAACCTGGAGAGTTTCCTCTTTGGAAACAAAACCTTACAAGGACCCAGCGACACCAACCCAAAAGCAAGCTGGGAGAAGTGCCAGCTCCTGGGAAACAGGCTGTGATACCCATGGGAAAACAGGGAAAGAAATTCCAACATTTTTCCTTCACTCAGGAACTGATTTTTTTCCTTGGGCCTTAAGAAATAAGTGTCCCAAGGTGTTTAAGAACTACCTGTCACCCATCACCTGGAATTATGCCCAAGGCACATCCTGCAGTTGTGGGATTCTTGAGCCAGGCTGGAAGCTGTTGATTCCAGGGATAACTTATGGGATTAAACAGTGCCAGGCTCATGGCAGTGCAGACAGCAGAATCCACACAGCTTTGCAGGGCTGCTCTTCTGGAAACAAGAGTGCAACAATTCAGATACTCCCACCTAAAAAACCTTTTCTGCGGGTGGGAAATGGGTGCCATTTCTAAACCCAGCTTGCTTCCAATGCTGTCAAGAATCAAGAACAAAAGCCACTTAAAATGCAGATATTTAAATGGGAGGGTTTAGCCAGGGGACAGGGAACAAGTGGGTAACTGGGATTTGAAATCAAGGTTAACTGGCCTTAAAGGTCTTTCCAACCTTAGTAATTCCATGAGTCTAAGTTATGATGTGCAGGAAGATTGTCCTCCTGCAGACACCAGTTGGAAAAAGCAGCATCACCACTGGGATATGGGAGCAGCAGCACGAGGAGCTGCATTGCCCTACCCTGTTCTCTTGTAGATAGAAGAGTTACAATCAGAAATTCACTGTTCCAGTTGTTGGTGTTTCCCCCACTCCACTCTTTTCTTTAAGGAAAGAATTCTTCCCTTAGGCTGGATTCACAGCAGGGAAAGCAGCTCTTGGCCAAACCTGCTCCCTCCACACAGCAGGAGAGGAACACCAGGAGTTCAGCTGAGCTCAGCACGCTTTCACTTGGCCTTCTCACGTGACTGAGGATGGCTATTTTTATTAAAAACAATCTTGAGAGGAAAATGCAAGTTACATAAAAGGACAAAATGCAGCTGGTCAAACCCCTGGGAGCAGCAGCTGCAGCCACTGCTGTGCTCCAGCACAGGAGACACAGGAACTGCACAGACACCCGACCAGAATGTTCTTCAGGGACCAGAAAAATGCCAATAAAATGAAAATCTCCAGTTTCCAGCCATGCTTTTTAACCAGCCTGTGGCTGGCACAGTCCAAACAATCCTGCTCAGCTTTGCAGTTCACTTGGCTGCAACCAAAGAGCAGCCCTGAGAGGGAGAAACCGCTGACCCCAAATTTACTCTCTTCAAGATCATTGTTTTAAATACCCAATCTTGAATAAACTGATCCCCAAACTTGAGGCTGCTCTTGAGTTTAGTCTCAGGCAAGGGATGAGCAAGTTCACACAGGACTGAGGGGGATTTATCAAGGCCATGCAACTCTCAGCTGCACAAGCCACAATCAGCCCAAGCCCATCTCTCCTTCGAGCAGCTCAAACACCAAAATCCAAATAACCCTCAGTTCCACCAAGCACCCTCTCCCTCCTCCTGCCCACTTTCCCCCCCCAGAAATTAAATGCCAAATCACTTTAATGCAGTGTTAGAGAACATCAGTTTAAATGCATAAAGGTCAGTTATCTATAAGGACAAAGGAGCTACAAAAACTGATGCACCTGAGGAGACAGTGCTCTGTGCAAACCAACATTCTCGTGGCTGGGGGAAAGGGCTGCTGGAGACAAGTGGTTTCTTCACTTCCCTTCATCAGTGCTCTGAGCAAAGCTTGTACAACATGCAAGAGAGAAGAGCCCATTTCCCAACAACCCACGGGAAACACAGGACATGAGGAGTCCTTGATGTTCACAACAGAGACAAACTTCATCAGGAATCAATGGACTGATCTGGCCTCAGCCCCAAAGTAAATCCTTAATGTCCTTGGCTTTGGCTGTGCTGGCAGACCAACGTTTTTGTAGCTTCACTGGACAACAGGAGGGACTCTCTGCAGCCACAGAGGCACCACAGATCTCATGCCAAGTCCTCAGAGAGCTGTGGACACCCACAGTCCTGGTCAAGAGCTGATGAGCAGACACAGTGCAAACCCAAGAGCCACATCTTCCCAGTAGGCACCAGGACAGCCCAGTGCCCGTGTTTCCCATGCCATAATGGTTCTGTGCAGGATACTGGGCCACATCCACTAAGGCACCTCGTTTGGGATAGGTACAGCATCTCCACCTTCACCAGTCCCAGCCCAGCCTTGGGTGGTGGAAGATGAAGCTGGGATGAAAGAAGCTGGTCCTTGCCTTGCTCCATTCACAGGGAAACGAGGGATGTCTCATCCACAATGGGTGAAAAGGGTGTTGCAGAGCTGCTCTCCTCCCAGCAGCAATCCAGGGCTTTCTGCAGGAGGCACCAGCATTCCCCAGCAGTGCACGGCAGCAAGGAAAGCTTGTGGTGATCCCATGGCTGGTACAGACACTGAGGAGTAATAAAATCTTAAAAGAAACAGGCTGGTATAGCATGAAAATTATATCCACAACCATTAAAGCATTGGCAAGAAGCTCAATTACAAATACATTCTGTTAATGCCATTAAGACACTGACACATGAACTCTCTCAGCTACTCTTGTCTTTGAAGGTATAACTTCATAAGAGGGAAAAGGAGGTGGGAAAACCCCAAATGTTTTTTTAAAAGTTTATTTCTAGCCCTGAAATAACAGTTATTAAACAAAGTCAACAAATACAGTAGTTAATATTGCAGTAACAATTAAATAACATAATGGGATTAAATTACACAAAGGCAACATTAACATCTGAAGACAGTTAAAAAAATAAAAAGAAAGCTTGCACCTACTTCCATTTCCATTGAGAGCATAGGGAACAGAGGGAAAAACAGACCAGAGAGATTTATTGACTCATTTCCAGCTGGAGAGACCCTTAACCACTTCCTTGTCCCTCCCCAGCCCCTCTGACATGGGGACCCATGTGCTTCAGGCAAACCTTCACACCTCCCTGCACACACAGCCAGGGGGGCAAAGCTCCAATCAGTCTCATTAGGGCAAAGGGCACATTCCCATGGTTGGCTTTAAAGAGAAATCTGGTTTATTCTATGCTAGCAAGAAAATCCCAGGAGTCTCACATTCCCTGCACTTCAGCCATAAGCTGCCCAACTAATCACCCATTTGATCCTGCCTTGGGATCTCCAGAGAGGTGTGTGGGAATGGCCAGACTGGGATGTAACCCATCCCTTCCCATCCTCTCCTCAGCCTCTGGCTGCTCTCCCCCTGCTCCAGTGACACAGCAGAGCTGCCCAGCCCTGCCCCAAGGACTGTGACCCACTCCCATCAGGGAAAAGCCATGCCTGAGCCAGCAAGAGACCAAAGCACAGCCCAAATCCCTCCTCCTGGCTCTCCTCTCCTGCCAGCCCCAAGGGGAAGCTCCCCAAAATATCAGCTGCTGCGTGGGGATGGGAAGGTGCCCACACTCCTCAGCCTCAGGACTGAACACCCTCCCAGGTCACACCCCCAGTTTGGGAATTTGGGGCTTGAGCCAAGGTTTGTGTGCTGAGAAACTTCAGAAATTATCTCCAAAATACACTCCAGATTGAATAAAATTTCTAATTGAATAAAATTTCTAATATGTCTCAAACCGTTTTCATTCATCAACAGAAATGAAGTAATAAGTTAAAATTACTTAGGATGTCTTGTTTGTTATTAAAAAAAAAAAGGAAAGCTAATTTTATCTAGATTGTGCCATTATTAAAAACCCAAAAGAAAAAGAGGAAAGGAAAGAAAAGCTCCCAGTTTAACTCTGGCACAAGGAGTTTCACCAAGTCCATTGCCAGCAATGGACAAAGAGGGAACCATTGGTACAAAAGGCTTTTTCCTCCTCACTGGCTCCACTTGACCAGGGAGCAAGACACACTCAACCCAGGGTGATTACAGTGTCCATGGCTCCTAACACATTATTCTGCTGGGAAATGCATCTGGATTTCCTTGGCTGGAATGAGACACCTCCTTGAACTGAAAATTTGAACCCATATCCTTACACTTCCAGCTAGAGGGGTTTATCCCTGTGACAGAACAGTTAAGAGAATTAACTCAATGGAGATTTCAGCTACCACACAGGAGCAGAACACAAGGTGAAGCTGCCCAACCAGACACTCTGCTGGCACCACATGATCCCCAGGAGATGCTGTGAGACCCCAGCCCTGCTCCCCTCCATCCTCACCCAAACTGCTATCCTGGCTGGCTGCTCTCAGCTGGGAAGTGGTTTTGTCCTACCTTGGCTACCAGTCCCCAAAATGGCATTCTCTCTATACACACCCCAATCTTCTCTCAATATGATTTCTATCCCCTGCCAGCAATGCTTGGAAAAGTGTGCAATAAGTTTTTATTCAGTGTCCTCTGTCCATCCCCAACCATAACTCTCTGTCTGTCCCAGGCCCTGCCCCACTGGGAAGGCAAGAAAATCCCACTAAAGGCACAGCTCTTTTTCCCAGGGTTCTTTCCCAGACTCAGTTGGCACTTTGTTCCTACAGTTGGCTCTTCCTCAAACGCTGGGGAGGTTGAAATGCATAGACTGTAGCACTGGAAGGAGCCAGGGGCACGGGCTCTGCTGCACTCACCCCTGGCAGCACCCCAAGACCTCAAGCATTCAGGTTCTCAGTGTCCTGCAGAGGGAGGCACTTGTTCTTGCACTGAAGGCTCCCTGCAGCCCTCCTGGCTGCTCCAATGTCTTTAGTGAGAGGGAGCAGTGTGACACAGCCCTCCCAAGGCTCCAAAGAGCGTCCTCCCCTCAGCTTCCAGCTCACAACAAAAAGCACTGGGGCATCTCCAGGCGTGCAGCATCTTCTGCTTGGATCACCTCTTTTAAAAGAAATCCTCTGCCTTCAGTGTCCTCAGATGTGGTTGGGTTGTTCTTCTGGTTTCGTTAGTACAAATGGAGCACGTACAAAACGGGGAAAAATAGCTCTAAATACTTAAAACTCTGACAACTCCGTAGGTCGATGCATTATTTGCTTGGAGGGGGGGGGGAATTACAACATATACAAAAATGTATTTGATACAAAGAAGGGAAATGTAAAATAAAAAACGTCAAAGGCACCAGCATAACTTCCAAAGCCCAAAGTCAGAGCACAGATAGCATGTTTTTGAACCACCCACTGCACCAAGCACGTTAACCCTTTAAGCTTCTGGCCAG
>JAWWEE010000122.1:71749632-71760530 GCA_035221455.1 Xenops minutus
TCCAGAGCTCCCTGGGATGGCACATCCCACCAACATTCCCATGGCTCATCCACAACCCAGGAGCTCCATCCCATCCCAGAATCAAGGAATGCCACGTTTGGGATTGGGAGCCACCTCAGGCCAGGGCTCCTTTCCCTGGAATATCCCGGGATGGGAATCCCAAATGGATCCAGAGCTCCCTGGGATGGCACATCCCACCAACATTCCCGTGGCTCAGCCATGACCCAGGAGCTCCATCCCATCCCAGAATCAAGGAATGCCACCTTTGGGATCAGGAGCCACCTTGGGTCAGGGCTCCTTCCCCTGGAATATCCCAGGATGGGAATTCCAAACTGATCCAGAGCTCCCTGGGATGGCACATCCCACCAACATTCCCATGGCTCATCCACAACCCAGGAGCTCCATCCCATCCCGGATTCAAGGAATGCCACGTTTGGGATCAGGAGCCACCTTGGGCCAGGGCTCCTTTCCTTGGAATATCCCAGAATTCCATGGGATCCACACCTGGACACCGGAGAGCCGCTCCAGCTCCTCCAGCACCGTATCCGTGTCCGTATCCCGCACCAGGATTGTCGCCATTCCCAAATCCCGCGCCACCTCCAGGTTCTCCTCCACATCATCCAGGAGGATGGCCTGGGGAGGACACCACCCTTCAGCCAAGGATCCAGGCTGATCCAAGGGGTTTTTTGGGAATGTTGGCACCTCGTGTGGCTTCACCCCCAGAGCCTGCAGGGCGTGGGAGTAGAGGGTGGGCTGTGGTTTGGCCATCCCGATCCGGCAGGATTCCAACACCAGCTGGAAGTGGCTGCGGAGCAGAGCCAGGAGCTGAGCCGTGAGGAGCCGCCCAGGGCTGTCATCCACCCAGTGGTTGGCCAGGACACAGGGCTGGAATCCTGGGAAAAGGCTGGATGAGGGGGGAGTCACCCCCTCTCCTCATTCCCAGAATGGGATTTTTGGGGGCTCTTCCCACTCGGCATTCCATGGGATTCACCCTCTCCTCTTTTGGGTGCTCTTCCCACTCTGGATTCCATGGGATTCACCCTCTCCTCATTCCCAAAAGGGGATTTTTGGGTGCTCTTCCCACTCTGCATTCCATGGGATTCACCCTCTCCTCTTTTGGGTGCTCTTCCCACTCTGGATAATGTGGGATTGTCCCTCTCCTCATTCCCAAGATGGGATTTTTGGGTGCTCTTCCCACTCTGGATAAGGTGGGATTGTCCCTCTCCCCATCCCCAGGATGGGATTTTTGGGGGCTCTTCCCACTCGGCATTCCATGGGATTCACCCTCTCCCCATCCCCAGCCATGATTTTGGGTGCTCTTCCCACTCTGGATAAGGGGAGATTCACCCTCTCCCCATTCCCAAAATGGGATTTTTGGGTGCTCTTCCCACTCTGGATAATGTGGGATTCACCCTCTCCTCATTCCCAAAATGGGATTTTTGGGGGCTCTTCCCACTCTGGATTCCATGGGATTCACCCCCTCTCCTCATTCCCAAAATGGGATTTTTGGGTGCTCTCCCCACTCTGGATTCCATGGGATTCACCCTCTCCCCATCCCAAAATGGGATTTTTGGGTGCTCTCCCCACTCTGGATTCCATGGGATTCACCCTCTCCTCATTCCCAAGATGGGATTTTTGGGTGCTCTCCCCACTCTGGATTCCATGGGATTCACCCTCTCCCCATCCCCAGGATGGGATTTTTGGGTGCTCTTCCCACTCTGGATTCCATGGGATTCACCATCTCCTCATCCCAAGGACGGGATTTTGGGTCTTCCCATCCTGAAATCCGGGATTTTAAGGTTCTGTCTGGAGCAGGAGGGCAAAGGAGTTGGGAATTCCAGGAATTCTGGGCTCAGTGCTCACAAGGAAAGCGGGATGTGAGAGAGAATGAGCTCGGGAACAGCGAGATGGGGGCGATGGGATGGGTCAACCAGGATGCTGAGGTGGGAGTGACTGGGATTCCATGTGGGAATGACCATGGGATTCCATGTGGGAATGACCAGGGAATCCCATGGTGGGACCATCCAGGACCTCATGATGGGACCACCCTCAACCCCCGGGCCCTTCCCTGGGGAGCCAGCCCCTCCCCCATCCCACCCCATTCCACCCCACCCATTCCTATCCATTCCTACCCTATCGCACCCCACCCCATCCCACCCCATCCCACCCCATCCCTTCCTATCCCTTCCTATCCCATCCCATCCCACCCCACCCCACCCCATCCCATCCCATCCCACCCCATCCCATCCCCCCCCCATCCCATCCCATCCCATCCCTCCCCTCTCCATGCTAGGCATCCCAAAGGTGCTGCCATGCTCCTCCAAGGTGCTGTGAGATTAGAGCTGAGATGAAATGACCCCCACCGTACGTTTTTAACCAGAGTATTAAGAATTTATTCCTCTTAAATACCTGGGAGCCCATGCCCAGTGTGGCTGGTACTGAGAGCAGGGAAGCTGATGGATACCAAGGCTGAAATTCCATCCTGTAACACAAGTGTTGGTTCCTACTCTCACCCACTGACACTTAATGCCTGCAAATAATCAGATTTATCCCATGAGCCAAGACAAAATCCAGTGCCCTATGCCTTGGGTTTGATTGCTTTCCCATCTGTCACCACATTTCCTTGTCCTTCAAGGAGATTCTGGGTGTTTGAGTCGCCCTCCTTGTTTTCCTGCTGCTCTCAGAGGCAGGCAGGGAAGAGCTGGTGCCAGAAAACCTGTCTGGAGCCTGAGTGTGGTTCTCCTGAGCCCCATCCTTCACTCCAGTGGCCTGGACATGGGTGGTTTCTTCCCCTTCCTTAAATAAAGGATCCTGTTGGCAAAGGAGTGGGAAAGGATGGAACAACAGCTTCTGTTTGAGCTTGTTGGGAATGAAATATGGCAGCTGCTGCCAGGTTGGAGCCACAGCCAGGGCCAGGCTGGCATCTTGCTCCCCTCAGATGTGGGATGTGGTGCTGAGTGATTAAAATGCCATGTTTTCAGAGACCAGTCTGTCCCAGAACCTGAGTCTGTGCCCTTTCAGCTGTAGATGCTGCTTCTTAAGCCCTCCAGCCCCATCTCAGGGCTTTAAGTCCCTGTCTGCCCTTGGTTCTGGGGGAGGAAAGGAAACCTGAGGATTTATCCTTAACCTGGATACCTGTTTGCCCTCCAGGTGGGTGATGTCACGAACAAGAAGCCCCAGCGCCTGGTGACTCAGTTCCACTTCACCAGCTGGCCCGACTTCGGGGTCCCCTTCACCCCCATCGGGATGCTGAAATTCCTGAAGAAGGTGAAGACCTGCAATCCCCAATATGCAGGAGCCATAGTGGTGCACTGCAGGTGAGTCCTGCTCACAGCTGACCTCTCCCCATCCCTAGTCACCTGGAAAGCACTTCCTATTTAAAAGGAATTTTTTTTTCCAGTCAGGACTTTTTTATTATCTTTGTCTAACTTTCCTTAAAGGCAGCTGGTAGTAACAGGCAACCTGTTAGGACTCTGGACCTTAGAGACCATCCAGTTCCACCTCCTGCCATGGGTAGGGACTTCTTCCCCTAGGCCAGGTTGCTCCAAGCCCTGTCCAACCTTGCCTTGGACACTTCCAGGGATGGGGCAGCCACAGCTTCACCACCCTCACAGGAAAGAATTTCTTCTGAATATCCAATCTCATCCTCCCCTTTATCAGTTTGAATCCACTCCCCCTTGTCCTGCCAGTTCAGGCCCTTGTCTCCAGTCCTTCTCCAGCTCTCTTGGAGCCCCTTTAGGCACTGGAAGGTGCTGGAAGGTCTCCCTTGAGCCTTCTGTTCTCCAGGCTGTACATCCCAGCCTCTCAGTCAAGGGAGTCAGTGGAGATGCTGCAAACCCCAGTGTACAGTGGACACCAGGACCTCTCTCATCTCCCAAAGAGATGTTGCTCTTTGGGCTGGGAAGTGTCTGGGGTCGTTCCTGGCTGTCCTACAGGGGCCCCAACGCTGCTGCCCTGACCACTGTCCCTTCCTTGCAGCGCCGGGGTGGGACGCACGGGCACTTTCATCGTCATCGATGCCATGCTGGACATGATGCACGCCGAGAGGAAGGTGGATGTTTACGGCTTCGTGAGCCGGATCCGGGCTCAGCGCTGCCAGATGGTACAGACAGATGTAAGTGTGGGGCTGCCATCCCTCCTGGGCTCTGCTCTGGGCTCACAGTCCCCTCATGTGGGCAAAGCCCGTGTGAAGGTTGAGCATCGTCCCTCGTTTTGGGTGGGAGCTGCGTCAGGGGAAGACTTTCACTGGGTCCTGCTCTTTTTGATCCCCTTCATAGAATCATAAAATCATGTAGGTTGGAAAGATCCTTAAGATCATCCAGTCCAAGCATCCCCCAGCACTGCCAAGGCCACCACTGACCCATGTCCCCAAGTGCCACATCCACAGGGCTTTGAAATCCCTTCAGGGATGGGCACTCCACCACTGCCCTGGGCAGCTGTGCCAGGGCTGGACAACCCTTTCCATGAAGGAATTTCCCCAATATCCAATCTAAACCTCCCCTGTCACAACTTGAGGTAGTTTCCTCATGTCTCTTATTCTCTGGGAGCAGAGCCTGACCCCCCTGGGCTCCCTCCTCCTGTCAGGGAGTTGCAGAGACCGAGAAGGTCCCCCCTGAGCTTCCTGTTCTCCAGACTTGGGAGAACATTTTGAGTCACATCAGCTGCTTTTGGTGCAGCAAATAAGGTCTGAGTCCCCATTTAGTGGCAGGAAGGTTGTCACTCACTTTTCTGGAGTCTCAGGGGGGTACCAGGTGCCCAACAGGCACAGGGGGGGCGTGGGTTTGTATCCAGCATGGAACAGGCACTGATGGCTTCTCCCTGCAACCCTTGCAGATGCAGTATGTGTTTATATACCAAGCACTTCTGGAGCACTATCTCTACGGAGACACAGAGCTGGAGGTGACCTCCTTAGAGATCCACCTCCAGAAGATCTACAACAAAGTGCCAGGGACCAGCAGCAACGGGCTGGAAGAGGAGTTTAAGGTGAGTGTGGCTGTTGTCCTGGTGGGATCTGGTGGGATGGTGCTGGCCTACAGGGACCAGCCTGGCTCTGGGTGGCTCTGGAACCTGCTGTGCTCCTTCCCCTGCAGAAACTCACTTCAATCAAAATCCAGAACGACAAGATGAGAACGGGCAACTTGCCGGCCAACATGAAGAAGAACAGGGTGCTTCAGATAATTCCATGTAAGGCTTGTTTGTCTGTGGGACAGGTGGGTGTGTGGGGATGGGAATCAGGCTGGGGAAATGGGCCAGCAGGGACCTCATGATGTTCATCCAGGAAAGGTGTCAAGTGCTGCCCCCAGGGAGGGATAACCCCAGGCACCAGTTTGTGCTGGGGCCACCCAGCTGGGAAGGAGCTTGGCAGGAAAGGACTTGGGGGTTCTGGTGGGACACCAAATTTGAGCCAGCAACGAGCCCTTGTGACAAAGGACAGCGGTGTCTTGGGCTGTGAGAGACAAAGCAATGCCAGCAGGTCAGGGAGGGGCTCCTGCCCCTTTGCCCAGCACTGGTGGGGACACACCTGGAGCACTGGGACCAGTTGTGGCTCCACAGTACAAGAGAGGCATGGGCAGAGTGGAGAGAGCCCAGTGAAGGGACTGGAGGAAAGGCTGAGGGAGCTGGGAGTGCTCAGCCTGGAGCAGAGAAGGCTCTGGGGGTGTCACCAATGTCCATCAACACCTGCAGGGAGGGAGCAGAGGGGACAGAGCCAGGCTCTTCCCAGTGGTGCCCAGGGACAGAAGGGCAGTGGGCACACACTGAGGCACAGGAGGGTCCCTCTGAACATCAGGGAACACGTTTTGGTTTGTGAGAGTGACCAAGCACTGACCCAGGTTGTCCAGGGAGGCTCTCATTTCTCCATCCTGGGAGATATCCAAGATTTGCCAGGATGCAGTCCTGAGCAATCAGCTCTGGTGACTCTGCTGGAACACAGAAGTTGGGTCAGATGACTTCCAGAGGTTCCTTCCAAAATCAATCACTCTGTGATCCTGTACCTGGTTGTTCTGCAAACTCCTCAGGAAGCAAATCTGCTGGGATTGAAGCCCATCTCATAGTCTAGTAAGGTCATACCCAGCACTGAGCAGGAGATCTGTGCAGAAGGCATCTTGGGATCCCACCAGTGTCCCTCCAGATCTATACTGGCTTCCAGTGAACAAGCACCAGTTACTGCACACCATGATACCCTCTGCCATGTAGGGGACAATCCTCACCTCCTAGGAGTCACTAACAAAGAGTAGAAGGCTGATCAGTGGAAATGAACCCATTGATTCCAAAAGAAATGAACCCAAACGTTAAATTATAAATTTTATATTAATATTAAAATCCTCCAAAGGATCTTGAAGCACTGCAAGACTGAAGTGCCTCAAGACTAGGCAATTATTAGCCCAGTCAGGAGACAGAAACGTCCCAAAATATCCCAAGTTGGAAGGAACCCACAAGGATCATCAGCTCCTGGCCCTGCAGAGGAGACCCCAAAAATCACACCACGTGCCTGAGAGTATTGCCCAAATCCTTTCTTGAAGGGAAAAATGAACTGATGAGGTTTTAAGGAAAAAAATACAGAGAAAAACACCCAGGAATGTGGATGTTTTAGGAACTGGGACATGAAATGGTTCAGGCTGCTGAAGAGACACAGAAATGTTGACAGTGGGTACCAGTCATTGAGTCACAGAATGGTTTGGGTTGGAAGGGCCTTAGGGATCATCTAATCCCAACCACCACTTAGTCCTCTGCAAGTGGGGCATTAATTTTCTGTAATACCTTGCTTTTAGGAAAGAAATCTATCCCTTAAGTTTAAAACCAGGCAAATACTTGCAAAGACCCCAGAAACTTGATGGTCTCCCACTAAAAACACAGAGCCAAGAACCAGGAGGTGTTGGCTGAACCCCTGGATATGCCAGGAGCAGATTGGGGGCACCTCTAAAACCAAGGACCTCAATCATCTCCAGCTGTCCATGGAGCTCCATGGATGGGCATTCCTGGCACAGGAACGGTCTGGAAGCTGCACTCAGAGGGGAAGAACTACAAATACAAACTATCTCCCTAATAATAATTTCCCTAATAACTCTCCTAATTATGAAAGTTTTAATTTGCCCTCAGCCACTCTTCCTTTCCGCTGCTGCTCTGTCTGGCTGTGGGAGGATGTGCCAGTTGCTCTTGCAGAATAAACTGGGATGGGAGGGGGAATAAATCATGGAAGAGACAGAGGGAATGAAGAGCTTCTTGGACCTGCAGCAGTGGAGAAAGACGAGCTGGAGAGGGTTTCCTAAAAGACACAGCACCAAGGAGCATCAAGGTGGGATGGGTGAGAGCCAAGAGGAGGGGAAGTTCTAAGGAGAGCAGTGAGCTGAGCCTGAGGGAGCTGTCAGGGAAGGGAGGAGGAAGCTGAAGGACCAACTTTGAGCCACGACCAGGAGGAAGGTGCTGAGGATGGAGGGTTTTGCTGCAGGTGAGGGATGGTGGGGTGGCAGCAGAGGGGCTGCAAAGGGGGGCGAGACCTCCTCTGGGGTGATTAAAACAGATCTGCCACAGCAACACCCTCAGAGCTTGCAAAAATCCCCTGGCTGCAGAAATCCAGGGTCTCCTGGTGTGCTTTCCCCACGGGATCAGCCTTGCAGCTGCACCACGGCACTGGGAAGAGGAGGAGAGGCACAGCAGACGCTGGTTCCACTCATTATTCAAAAGCACAGATCGATAATTAAACCAAAAAAGAGTCGAGGCACGTAGGGATCTATTCCCTCAAGTATTTCATTTTGGGGTGTCCCCTCCTTTGTCCCAGACACCGTTTGGAAGGTGTACAAAGAAAACACGAGCGCAGTTCACGTTCCAGCTCTGCAAAGCACCGGCTGCTTTTGATGGAGGAGTCGGGATGAGGGATGGCCATTATTTAGCATGACAACATCCCTACCTAGCGAGATGCCTTTCGGAGAGGGGAGAAACAAGGCTTAAAAAACCCCCCCAAAACAAAACAAAAGAAAAAAAGGAAAAGAGACACACACACACAAAAAAATAAAGTCCCAAGATTGAGCAGGGCAAGCTGGGCTGTTCAGGCAGCGAGTGGCCAGAGCATCCTACTTAAAACAAAAGGTGTCGGAGGGGATTGCTCGCTGACAGCCTGAAATTCTGAGCTCCCATTCCAAGGCATGCGGCCGGTCATGCAGTTTAATGCTGGTTGTGCTTACCCTGGAATCCACCTGTAGGTGCAGGGAGCAGCCAGCCCGTCCCACGGAGCAGCCCCCGGGGGGGCTCCCAAAGTGCCGCGGAGCCGGAAAAACCCACCACTCTTCACCTGCGGGAATTCTGCACCGCTGCTCCCTTCAGCCCTGTTGCCACAGTAACACTTGTGGTGTAGCCGAGATCACTGATTATGAAACTCGGGGAGGGAAAAAAAAATAATTAAAAAATAAAATATAATAAAATAAAAAAAAATCCGAGGCTGCTCATTAGGATATACTCCAGTTCTCCAAAAGCTCCGTATTAATGACATCAGGGTTGTGGGTACAGCCAGAAAAGCATCGCCTGGGTCAGCACCCACAGCCAGCAGCTGATTTTTGGGGTTTTTTTTAGAGCCAGGTCTTCAAATCCAGCCTGCAGGATGCCTGTAAATTCGGCTTGTTTTTCTTGCCTCGGAACAAATGTGCAAGACTCAGTGGAACAGTCTTTACTCTTTACATATATTTGCATGTATTAGACTTGGAAGAAGAAAGGGTTGGAGGACGGGGCCAGGGATGCATCCCCTGCATCTCACAGGAACTGTGGCTCTCTCAGTTTTCCAGGGAAAAATCCAACCTCGGGTGTTCACGAGGGTCTGTAAATGAGGTTTTTGCAAACGAGGGGAACTGGGTTGGAAGCCTTTTCCTCCCTGACTTATTCTGAGTGCCAAAAGCATTCCGAGGCACGTCTTCTGCTCAGGGCTTCGAGCTGAAAAGTCTGGCTGGGAGCACTTGTGCTGCCAGACACAACTGTTTCCCAACACAGTCCACAAATAGGATAGTGGAGTGTGTTTCCAGGTAAAAGGAAAATCGCCTGACAGGTATTTCTGGAGCTGCAAGCCCAGAGTGGTGCTGCTATAAAAAGCCAGCTCATCAAAAAGCCTTAATTTTTTTCCATTCCTATTGAATGACGAGTCTATCGAGAGGATGAGATGGTGCTGAACACGTGGGGCTGAGGAAACCTGAGTTAATGGGTTGTATAAAGCTTGTAAGAGCTTCTTAACCTGGAAGTGTCCAAGGCCAGGTTGGACAGGGCTTGGAGCAACCTGGGATAATGGAAAGTGTCCCTGGCCTTAGCACAGGGTGGAATGAGATGACCTTTAAGGACCCTTCCAACCCAAACCATTCCATGAGTCAATGAAAATATTCATTAAAGCATTGTCAGACTCTGCATTTCTCCATCACCCAGGGCTGTTGGATGACACACAGACCATCTGCCTGACTTCAGTCAGCTCCACTGACGACAACCAGAAGCTGCCACCTCCAAAGGGGGTGCAGGGGCTGAGAAACAAATTGCTGGTGAAAGCCACTTCCTGAGCTCAGGTTTGTCCTGGGGAAGGACACGAGCCAAGTGGAAAGAGACCTTAAAGACCATCCAGTCCCACCCCCTGCCATGGGCAGGGACACCTTTCATTAGCCCAGGTTGTTTCAAGCCCTGTCCCACCTGGCCTTGGACACTTCCAGGGATCCAGGGGCAGTCACAGTTTTTCTACCCAACCTGTGCCAATGTTTTATCACTCCTACTGTAAAAATCTTCTTCCTTATATCTAGCACTTGGAGAAGAACTGGGCAACCACATTTTTCCCCCACCCTGAAGCAGGAAAATAAGTAGAGACTCATTTTTTTCTGGAGCAGCATCACCTAAAGCCTTGAAAGCACAGTGCCCTGCTTGTGACTGCATGAACCAGTCACTTCTCCCACTCCCCAGTAACACTGAGAACAATTAAGTGCAGGGTTAATTACCTATAAATGTGATTTATTAGCTGGAAACGCTGCAAAGGGCTGATCCAAGACACCCACCAACCACATTATACAAGGAACTGGCCAAGCACAAGGGCATCCCAGTCCTGGGCACAATGAGGTTGCCTCGTTACAGATAACAAATTAATACAACCAGTGGGATTCAGCAGCCATTGATGGTTTAGTTGGAGGCATTATTTCCAACCTTTTAATAGGCTTATTTACAGGAATTACTCCTCTAATGCTGTCTGCTCGTGTATCCTGTGCCGTGTAAGCCGGTTCGATGCGACCGCAGAGAGAACATCTGCTTTTGTGAGCATTGAGGGAAATTATTGCCAATTAAGGGGACGGCAGGTGAGGGCAGCTGGGCAGGGAGGATCTGCCAGGAGGGATGGGGAGCTTTGTGAGATGCTGCTGTGAGCAGGAAGTTCACTGGGAACATAAATATTCAGGCAAAAAGGAGCTGCTGCCCGGAGTGCAGCCAAAATATCCCCAGCAAGGAAAGGATTCCAGTGCCAGGGGACTTTTTGGGTGATCCCTGTTCTCATTCACAGCTGGCATTTTGAGCAGATCAGTCTCCCAAACATTTCTTCTCATCAGCCTATGTTGAAAAAAGGACCAAATTCTGCTTATCTCCAGTGGCTTTATTCCACTTTCCACCTTTTTTTTCCCCCGCTCATCTATTTTTCATGTACTTTTCCATGTGTCTTTCCTTCATCTATTTTCTGTTCCATCTTCCATGCCCAAGAGGGGTTTCCTTGTTTACAACAAAGCAAACTGTAGGCACAGGTCATAGAGTCACACCAACAAGCCAGGCATTCTCTATAATTGCTACAGACCCATTATATATAAATATATTTATATATGGGATCAGCAGGGCGGGCAGGGGGGATTGTGCCCCTGTGCCCCCTCAGGTGAGACCCCCCTGCAGAGCTGCCCCCAGCCCTG
>JAWWEE010000122.1:71788973-71809470 GCA_035221455.1 Xenops minutus
AAGCTGTGGCTGCCCCTGGATCCCTGGCAGTGTCCAAGGCCAGGTTGGATGGGGCTTGGAGCACCCTGGGCTGGTGGAAGCTGTCCCTGTCCATGGCAGGGGGTTGGAACTGGATAGTCTTTGTATTCCTTCCAACCCAAACCATTCCATGATTCTATGACAATGGAGATCTGAGTTGCTTCCAGGCACCAATGTAATCCCATCCTTCCATGCAGGCAGATCACAACAGTCCAAAAAGATCAATAAGTTTCTGAGGATCTCTGTGTTTTTTTGGTGGTTGGAATGAGCTTGAGAGTGAGTAAAGAACTGCGACTTTCAGAACTAATATTGGCTTAAATGATCCTCTGCTCTTTCAGCAGTCTGTAGTCCAAAACCAGAGCTGTCTAATTTCATCCTTCTTAGCCATCAGTCTGCTCTATCTTAAAATGCCTTGCCAAGACTGCCCTGATTTTTCTGGGTTGTAATTTAATTAGGATCTGTCTGGGAAAGGTGTAAAGAACTGTATCTCAAAGCTGAATGTGATCCAGCTGTTAGATGACAAATGAATGACTCTGAGGCTCCTCTTTGATTCTGTAATTCTCCCGCATTAAACTAAAAAACTCTCCAATCCAGCTGCCAATTCCAGGCTCCAAAGTGACACTAAAAAGGCTGCAAAGCTTTTACAAAGTCAGAAAGGGGTCTGGAGTGTTGAAGTTCCCAGTTTTCAACATGAGAACTGAGAGTGCAAAACGCACAGCACTTCCAAGAAAACAGATCTTAGTATATGAACTCCAACATACCAAAACCCAGTTTCATTTTCTTGTCTTGCCTGGTCTTGCAAAAGAATTCTTGTAAAAGAATTGTTCTGAGTTCCACAAGTTCTATGTTTTTAAAATCCTCTAGACACAAAAGAGATAATTCATTTCATCTCTCTTACAGTGCTACATGATCTACTATCGTGGGCTCTTCAAGCATTAATAACACAAGTATCCCTGTGAAATGTTTCTATCCTTACTTTGTTTTTCTTACCAGTCAAATCTCACTGCACATTCACAGGCCTTTTGCTGTTCTCCTAAAGTAAGAAAGTGCCTTGCAAATACAGATGAGATTCTCTCACACTATCTACATTCCCAGCTAAATCAGCAGTGAGAGGGACATAAAAGTGTGACACACCTCTGATCCATTTGAATTTTGGTGACACACCCTTGAAAATACAAATTAAACTACACTGCATATGATGCTCTGCATTAAAAACTCACTTGTCCTATAGAAAATCTTTAATAATTAACAACATCATATTCTTCCTGAAGTTGTATAGAATTACTCCAAGTTCCCTCTACTAGTGTTAAGGTGTTCACTTCAAATGTCCACTCATGCCCTTGGGGTTGTAACCTGGCCCAGTGTTCTCATATATTTCCTCCACATTTCTTTCTGTTCCTCAGAGCCCTTCTTAGAAGTTTTCTGCAAGTTCATCTCCATTTTTTCTGAGCACAAATTAATTGCTGATGAAAATAAAAGCTGCTTGGACATCTACACAGCAGCCCTTACTCTTCTGTTTGATTAATCCTGAAGATCACTCATGATATTGTGAACAGTAAAGTTCACATTTTTAGGAACAACTACAGTAAAAATCCTTTTCTCACAGAAACCAAGACTGAATGGAAATATAAGCAAGTAGGGTGTTTTGATTAGTAGTGGTGAAATTATACATTTGGAAAAAGAAGTAGAAGGAAGTTATTTATCACAGGGAAATTATTACAGAGTCATAGAATCATGGAATGATTTGGATTGGGAGGGATCTTAAAGAAGTCCCCAAAAAGAGAGTTTTCCCCTGTAAATTAACTTAATAGAAGGAAACAAAGCAGAAGTGAAGGGATGACCTCATCAAATGGCACAATTTCTTGGAATACCCTTTTACATTTAAATCATAAAACCACAGCAAAACAAACAGCATCAATTTTCCAATGACTAAGAAGGAGCACATTTTTCAGGGCCATAGGCAGCAGTAAGACCCCCAGCATGCTAAATATTTACTGGTTTGTGCACCTGCTTTTGGAGTAAATCACATTATTGGGTGACAACCTCTCCACTCATGTTTATGAGGATTGAAGAAGCCCTGAGGAGCAGGTTGGAGCAGCAGTTAAGATGGATTATTTTTTTCAGGCCACTTGAAAAAATTGATGTCAGCCTTAGCTCTCTGTTTAAACACAGGCCTAAAATAAACATTGTGCTTATTTTTATCTCATGACACTCAAATATAGTAACTGTGGCAGATAAATTGGAAAGATTCCACACTGCTTCTAAGTGGTTGAACTCATTTAAGTGGTGCAACTAGGCAGAAAAACTAAAGTCATAGAACTGTAGAAGCACAGAATGGTTTGGATTGGGAGGGATCTTAAAAACCATCCAGTTCCATCCCCTGCCATGGACAGGAACATCTTCCACTAGACAAGGTTGGTCCAAACCCTGTCCAACCTGTCCTTGGACACTTCCAGGGATGGAGGAGCCACAGCCTCTGTGGGCAACATGTACAATGATGTGAGTAAAACTGGATATTGAGAGTATTTTTTCTTCTCAAGATCTATGAGCTACTGAAGTCACGTTAACCTGTTGTTGATAAAGAACATCCACCAACTCAAATGGTAGTGGGGCAGATGTGTCATCTGGCTCTATCAAATGCCTACAAGAATCCTTAGAGGAGAAGCAAGGCAGTGTGTTTTCAAGGAAATAAATTTCCAAGCCAGTTGCTTGCAGGGTGGTTCTGTCACTTAAGGGATTGTGGCCAGGAAGGAGCCTCAGCTGTGAAAAATCACCTTGAAAAAGCTGTTGAAAGAAGCCATGTGAGAAATCACCCCCGAGCATCCAAGAGCACAGTGGTGTGGAAGGGATCAATGGTAGGGGACAGGGAATGTCAGGGAATGGGTACTCTATGCCATCCAAATAGTGCTCCAATTCCACACAAGCCCCTTTTCCAGCAATTCATGTTTTTTAACTCTATGCCTTCATAAATGCCTAGCTAACAAAAGAACCTCAGACCTGGGGGGGTTGGACCATGTGAAATTTAATGTGTGTCGTAAGTTTTCTCCAGTCCCAAACAGTTCAGCTGCTTTCCAGGGCCAAGGAACCAGAAGAAACATAAGGAGGAGAAGTGTGAAGGATGAGAAGAACAGGGCTGAGCATGAGTTTGAGGATCTGGTGATGAGTTTACAGCTGCACATGTAGGTGGCACAGGGTTATCTTCAGTGCTGAAACGGCAGGGATTAGAAAGGGGCAGGGTGCTTTGGTGGGAGTGAAAACCTGGTTGTTGGTCAAGAAATAAGAAGGAACTTCCTCATACCTGAATATTTGTAGGAGATTGACATTGAGAGAGGTAGACAAAGGGTATGATGTGATGTGATGTGATGTGATGTGATGTGATGTGATGTGATGTGATGTGATGTGATGTGATGCATCAGGCAGCATCCACTCCACATCCTCATCTTGCATTTCTACCCTCCCTTTGAGCCCTGGCTCTTGCCCAGCTCCTGGGCTTTCATTGCAAAGGGACCACCTATAAACTCTAACTCATGTAGAAAATACACAAGTGTGAGCTTGTCCTCTGGTTTTTATCCTTTTGCCACATTTCATTTGTGGCTTTTGGTCTTTCCTTAGGCCTTCCCAGCCATTTACACAGCACTGGGGGGTGTTTTATAGCTGTTTATGAGCCACAGTCTGGCTGCAATCTTGCCACCAGCAGCCAAGTCTCTCAAACAGTGCTTTGTTATGAGCTTTCTTTCCACCTCCTCCTCTTGCTACTTAACTTTCTTCCTTGCAAACCCAGAGAAGTCATGATTCAGCCCACAGTTTGCCAGAATTTCTTCTGAGGTCTCTTTAAGAGAGAACTTGAAGGCTGTAGTGTTATCTGTGCCTTCAGCTATGGAAAGTGTCTCCACTGAGCTGCACTCCCTGTTGTACAGAAGGAAAATACATATTTGCACTGGTATTTGTCCACCTACTCCACACCTTGCAGCCCTCCTGGCAGTTCATATGCTGCTGGCTGGGCATGCAGCAGTCTGAAGGCACTTGAATTCCTATGGAAAACTGGTTTATTCTCCTTAGTGACAACCAGTGGTATTGAAGACAAGGCTGAATTAAGATGCCTTCTGTTAAAATGGTGGCTGTGAGGAGGTTTCCCTTTGTGGTGAGTTCCTATTCACTTTTTGCTACTGCTGTAAAATCTGTTTGGCCCACCCCAGAGGATGGACACATCCTCTCCTGTCAGGCTATTAAAATCAGGCTGACTCAAGACTCAAAATTCTGCCAGAACCTTTCTCATCAAAAAACTGCTTAGTTTGTTAAAAGACTTTATTTTATAGTCCCCTCTGGTGTTATTCACCATTAACACATCCTCCTGTTTTGGTGGTCCAAATTTTGAGAGTTGGTAGAGCAAGGGGAAGGGAACTCTAAATATTGAAGCAATCCTTGGAGCAGCTACCAGTGAGGGTTTAATCCCAGAGGGTCAAGAAGAGCTCGGATGCCTTTTGGTAAACCAGAATTCCTGCACATTCCAGCTGTCAAGGCAGCCACTGGCCTCTTGAACCAGCTCTCAGCTGAACATTTTTAATCACTCCCCCGAGCCCTTTTCCACAGCAATTAACTTGTCCCAGGAAGGCTCAGTGACACCCCTTGCAAGGGAAATCATTAGCAGGCGTGTTGGTTTGTTGTTGTTGTGTGTGGGAACAGTTTACAAGCTGGTGGTGCCTTTTCTCTGGGAGCAACTGGGAGAAGAAAAAAAAATAAATAGAAGATTAATTTGCAAAATGAGTGGTTTGGATTCCTGAACAGCAGATATTTGGGTTTACTCCAGGGTATTTTTGTTAGTTCAGACAAGTGAATAAACATGCTGATCAGAACACCTCTTAAACCTCTATGTGGAGATGGGAGTGTTGCTGCTTCCTTCCAGGGTAACCTGTCCAAGTCCTGACTCAGCAGCACTCACACACAGGTCGTGTATTCACCAGCACAGTGTGAATGAGGCTCATGAGGTCTTGATTTTCTCAGCCTCGGGGATGTTTTCTGCACCCAAAGCAGCCACTCTGCAGTGCCAGGATCCTCACAGAAATGTCCCAGGATTAGGAAGCTTCTGCTGAATCTCACCTCAGCTCATGGTGATGCTGGCCAGATGAGGCAGGGTGCTGGGTCATGGGTATGACAGGTTACATGCTTTGAAGCTGTTACAGAAAGCAGGGAGAGGCCAAAGTTTCCCTCTGAAACCACATGAAGTTAGGAGCTGTTTGACCATTTGCTTCTGGTCAACGTTTAATTTGATCCAAGAGCATCCTCAGGGCTACTCTGCCCCAAAATCAGGGAGCCTATTTGTACATGATCACTGGCAGTGCTGGGGAATGGTTGGATTCGATGATTTTAAAGCTTATTTCCAACCTGTGATTCTGTGATTCTGTGTCTTGCTGAAGGGACTATAAACCCATGGACCACAATGAATTTTCAAAAAAAAAATCATTCCCTGCATTTGACTTCGGTTTGCTCACACCAAACATGCTCTTGGCATCTCTTCCAGCACTCCATTTCTGTGATTTTTGTGTAGCAGAAAGGAATAATGAGCCAGTAGGTGCTTGGAAAAACATTTGTTTTCCCACTGAAGTCAGTGACACTTATAAATTCCCTGCAGACAGGCTCCACCACCACAGCAGTGGCACCTTTATGATGATGATAGAATATAACTCTGTAGGAGGAGAACAGTCAGGTTCCTTCTGTGAAAACAAATTTACCCACAAGCTCAGTTTCAACAGACACTGATTTACACAATGGGGGGAAATCCAACTTTTTCCTACTGAAAAAAAAATTGCTTTTTTTGTTGCCAGTGCTACAGCATCACAAGTTGAAAGCTGTTCCCATTATTCCAACAACTGAGTGATTTTCACCTATCCATGCAGCTGGCGACTGAATTAATTTTGGGAGTCAATTACCCACACAAAAAGTACAGTAAGGGTGTTAAGAGAACTCCCAAATACTTCTTTAAAACTGGTTTTCTCTTTTTTTTCCTTCTCTCTAATCCAAAGGGAACATGATCACAGTAGGAGTAAATATCAATGCAAACAAACCAAAAGAACTGAATAAGATATATTTATTTGTATAATTTTTTTTCAGTTGAGCAAATGCATGATGTTTATTTACGTTTTATGAATACTGACAAAGTGACTTACAGTGCAGCTCTCAGCCTTAAAAAATGTGTGTGGAAACTTTTTCAAACCCCACCCCCCAGTTTTCTAATCCTTGATATTCTATATGAAATTTGACATCACGTGCCACAATAAACAGAATAAAATGTGAAAGCTGCTGGAAAAAAACTAACACTCTTGGAAAAAAAATAAACCACAGCTTTTATAAAGCAACACCAAAGAACAGGGAAAACATGGTGTTTTTTCTTACTGTAATATATTTTATTCTGGGTTGTTATTATTTCTGTGTGTCACGTGCAAAAGAACTTTTATTACTGGAAATCAAAACCCACAGCAAGGAAGAGGCATTTTTCTCCCTATTTCTGACTGTTCCCAGCTGAGGAACACGTCAGACACAATACAGCTTTGCCATTACACAAACCTTTCAAAGATGCTGACAGATATTTTGAGGCTTTGGCACTCTGTATTAATAAGAAAACAAATCCATGACAGGTTCCCATCGAGTCAGAACAATACAAGAACAGGACAGAATATTTTTAGCATACTTACATTCCATACCACGTGTCTTAGGCTGATTTTTTTCCCTCATTTTTTCTTTACTGAGTTTTCCAGCAGTATATTGATCAATTTATAATCAGACACACTTAGAATTCATCAACATCTTTCTCCTGTGGAATTATGAAGAAGCCTCAAGCCTCTAATGATAGCATTTTTTATGTCTGCATTGTCAAGGAATATGAAATAAAAACACTGAGCCCTTAATGGTTGGACCCTTGAGGACAGAGGGGAAATCCAGGGCCATCCAGTGTAGCATCTCCTTGTCTCCTGTCTAGCCAAGATATCCTGAAACTGCTGATGTTGTCCTGAATTCTTGTCAAGAAAATTAAAATAACAGTCAGCACCATGCCTGGAAAATGAATGAAGCTGACAGACAGTAAATAAGCTCATTCCCCACTGAGATCATTGACAGCAATTTTGGGTTGAGGGGGTTCACCCATGAGCATGAACTGGTGTTTTATGTATAATTTCATAGTTACATAATCAATATATATTGGGTATATTAGGTCCATTAAGGCTTCCTCTTCTCTCTTGATGATGTATCTCAAATTCAGCCTTTGCATTTTGCCCTTTTCTTGAAGGACTTCAGATTTCCAAAGACAGTTTCTCATATTGCTCACATGCACTTATCCTCTTTTTTGTCTGTGACGAGTTTGGAGGTGGCAGCAACAAAAGACTGGCTTTTTGGCCAATGAATTTGTTATAATGTTTATAATTTTTTTGAGGACTATAATACACCTCCAGTAAGAAATACAACAGCTTTGACACTTTGTTTATTATTAATGCTTTTCTGAAGGCAGAACATTGCTAGAGGTTTAATTAATGGAAATTGTGACTTGAATTCAGAGTCTCATTAAGCTGAGAAACATTCAGGAATTATAAAGAAGTTGCTGATTTCCCTAAGATGGAAGAGAAGGTGATAACAGCTTGCCTTGAGTAAGGGCATTCATGGTTAATTCATGGAATCATTCATGTTGGAAAGGACCTTCAAGTCACTGAGTCCAACCATCCCCCAGCACTGCCAAGGCCACCACTGACCCATGTCCCCAAGTGCCACATCCACAGGGCTTTGAAATCCCTCCAGGGATGGGCACTCCACCCCTGCCCTGGGCAGCTGTGCCAGGGATGGACAACCCTTCCATGAAGGAATTGTTTCCAATATCCAATCTGACCCTCCCCTGGCACAACTTGAGACCATTTGCTCTTGTCCTGTCCCTTGTTCCCTGGCTCCCCCTTCCTGTCAGGGAGTTGTAGGCACCTGCAGGACTAAAAAAGGACAAACCCCCAAATAACCCTGAAACTTGTTTGTCCCTGAAGCCCCAGGCGCTCCCTCAGCCCTTTCCCTGAGGATCCCAGCCCAGCACGGCCACCCCTGCTCCGTGCAGCTCCTGGCTAACATTAAACCCACTAATACAATCTGTGGGGCTTGTTTTTAACCCTGTGTCCCAGTTCTGAGCCCAAGGCCCAGGGCTGGACCCTCCCTGCAGCGTGTTGTCCTGCGCGATTCCGACGGCGTTAATTAAGACTCAGCATTAGAAGAATGTTGTCTGCATCACTAATTCTGTTAAATCCATCTCCCAGAGGAAGATCTCGGAATTAGTGCTGCACATTTGCCCCAGCAATCAAGGCTGATGACACACTGGAGCACAGCTCCCTAGGCTGAGCACTGTGCTTTTATTTATGTACTGTCACAGCTCCCCCAGGAGATGCAGGACCTCCAGGGCAGCCCCTGCTCCTGTGGTGCTTGGACACATCCCAGCAGGAGCTGTTACACACCCATGCAACCAAAATACCTCATGATTCCTCCTACGCCAGGGAATGAGCTCTAGACTGAGGGATCAGAGCAGGAATGTGCAGTCTGACTTCTCCCTGTTCTTTCCAGCACCACTAAGTAACAGGTATTTTCAAGCAAAGGATTTGTTTAAAACCAAACCACCACCTGAGCTTTTTCTTCAAAACATTTTTTGGCACTTTGGGAGAAAAGTGAAGGCAGCGAGAGGTCTCAGCAGTCAGAAGCTCTGGGCTACCTTTTGAGATGTTTTAGACCACTAGGTTAGAGAAGACAAGAAAATTTGACTTACCTGCCTCGAGATCCAGCCCTTGTGTGACCCACAAGATACCTCACACCTGTATTTACCCTCTCCTGCTCAGCCCAGAGCCCCAGGGGCACGGCTGCTCCCTTCAGCCTCATCTCAATATCAGCTGCTAAACTCCTCTCTTTCCCACTTCCCACCTTAAGATCCCCTTCCTGCTCCAGTGGGATCATCACCTCAAGCAGGAACTAAAGTTTAATGATATCTGCACCAACTGAGCCCTTCACTGGGTCCTGCTCTTTTTAATCCTCTTCACAGAATCATAAAATCACTTAGGGCAGAAAGATCCTTAAGATCATCAAGTCCAACCTTTCCCCCAGCACTGCCAAGGCCACCACTGACCCATGTCCCCAAGTGCCACATCCACATGGCTTTGAAATCCCTCCAGGGATGGGGACTCCACCACTGCCCTGGGCAGCTGTGCCAGGGCTGGACAACCCTTTCCATGAAGAAATTTTCCCAGCATCCCACCTAAACCTCCCTTGGTGAAACTTGAGGTCATTCCCTCTCCTCCTGTCCCTGTTCCCTGGGAGCAGAGCCCGACCCCCCCCTGGCTCCCTCTTCCTGGCAGGGACTTGCACAGCCAGAAGGTCCCCCCTGAGCTTCCTTTTCTCCAGGTTGGAAGAATGTTTTGTATTCCCATCAGGGCTGCTACCAGATCACTGAGAAAACCACAGATAAAAGGAAAACAGTGCCCATTTCCTTCTGCTGCAGCCACAAGTCACATCCCTTGTTTAATTTAGTCTCTGCCTGCTTTTCTGCTTTAACCACCTGCAAATCCTGTGCAAGTCTCTCCCAGCCTGGGCTGTCCCTCCTCCCTGCTCTGGAGGCAGCATTGCCTGCAATTCCCTTGCTGTGGTTGGTTCCAAGCATGTCCCATTCCTGCCTTCCTCCCCACCTCCCTCCTCACAGGAGCCACACAGCCAGCAATCCACTGTGCCACCAGACACTTCTTTTCCTGTTTTTTTCAGGACAACCTAAATCCTGCTGGATAAAGAACCTTCAAACCAGCAGAGTGAGAAAAACGTTGTTTCCACGTGGACAGGGAGGAGGAGAAAGGAAATCCAAACTAAAAGAGACCTGAGCAAACAAGGGGGCTGTGAAGCAGACTGGGAGGTGAATGAAACGACCTGGCTCAACCACACCCATCCACAGCCAGGTACAGCCTGGGGGCTTCCTAGAGGTGGGATGGGAATCTGTGCCAGAGCCTCCTGACTTGAAAACCCAACCTCAGGCTGTCACAACCCTGAAGGGACAGAGGTGAGCGTGGGAGCCACGATACCTGTGGAACAGTCCATCTGGATCAGATGGGAGTCACTGTCAGTTCTCAGTTTTTTAGCACTGCTCTCTGAGGTAGACGAGACAAGTAAGTTTGTAGCAGAAAAATAGGGTGGCTGCCCGGAGCCCTGGTCCAGGCAGTCCATTTTCCTTTTCAGAGAGGACATGGTGATGGAAGAGGGCACGAGGCTCTCTGAGGCATGAGCCCTCCCCAGCAGGTTGGTGCCAGGGATGCTGTGCTGCAGGAGGAAGTGGTCTATCCTGGCCTTGAGGGTGGGGTGAGGTAGGGGCTGCGAGTGCTGGCTGAAGGCCACGCCGGTGAAGGGGTCGCTGGGAACCCTCCCCCAGGACGCCTCGCTCCGGTTGCACTTTTCCAAGGTGCTCTGGTCAATCACCTTCCCAGAGGGCAGGAGCATGGGGAAAGTCATGATCTCCAGGGTGATGGGGTCCAGGAACTCCTCGGGGATGTCTTGGACCACGTCCACCAGCTTGCGGAGGGTGTGCTGCTCGCCGTCGCTGGCGCTGAAGGGAACGCAGTCGCTCTCCATGGGCGTCCACAGCTCTGGCTTCAGGGCACCGGCATCCTGTGCCAGGAACTGGGAGGCCACCTGGAAGACGCCCTCGATCACCTCCTGTGGGCAGGACTTGGCAGGCTGTGCCCACACCTCCAGCCTCCTGATGCTCGGCAGACCGCCCCCGGCCACGTGCGTGATGCAGATTTTCAGGTGCGACACGTTGCTGAGCGAGGCGGGGCCTTTGTTCCAGAGGTCCTGGGACACGGAGCCGGGGTAGGAGAAGACATTTTCCATCTGATGGAAGGGAGGCCTCGGCTTGAAGCCTCTGTGGCCAAAAGTCACTTTGCTTTGATTTTTCAGGACAGCTTTGCCCACCAGTGTGAAAGTGTCTTTGTCCGACACAGGCTGCCCAGCCAGACCTGAGAACTGCCCCTCGGGGCTCTGCCAAGAGGTTTTGTGGCTTGAGGTAGAGGTGTAGACTTCGAGCCCGGAGAAGGTTTGGTATCCCCCCGAGGAGATGTCGATGTTAATCCTGCAGATCTCGATGTTGAAGGGGAAGGAGATGGTGACGTGGACAGGGGGTTTGATGAAGTACTCGCTGCGGAAGCCGCGGTTCCTCCTGGCGAGGTCTTCGGAGATCAGGTTCTCCACTTCGTAGCCATCGGCGGAGATCTGTGTTCCAGGAGACAAACTGGATTTAGTGTGGGGCAAGAAAATCAAACCACATCAAACCAAAGCTGATGTCACAAGCACTTGGGTAGATTCTCAAGACTCAAAAAAGAGCCAAGGCTGTGGTTTAGGTGCAGCTGAGACAAGGCAGGAGATCCCTGCTCCGAGGCAGGGCAGACCCATTCCCACCCTCCTGCAGCCATCCCCTTTTCCTGCAGCCTCTGTCACCTGCTCAGCCATGGGCAGGGCTGATTTAACTGCTGGAAGAGTGGAAAATCAGGGATGGTTTGTGGTTTTGGTTGGGTCAGTGAAATAAATCAAGTGGGAGAGGGTGGCTGAGAGCAGAGGCTGTATGGGGGCAGCTGGGAGTCTCCTCTTTCAGTCTCCTTTTCAGATGGGAGTCTCCTCTTTTTCCTTAGGGCAGCTTATCCTGCTGTGTGGAAATGCACTTGGATTCAGCAGAGGATCCCAGAGAACCCTCTGGAGGTCAGCCAGCCTCTGGGACCAACCCTGCCCATCCCAAACCAGGCTGGATCCCCTGTATCCCAGGAGAGCCAATCCCACCCTCTGGTCTGCTCCTGGAAAGGTTGGCTCTACCCATTCCCTTTCCTGCAAGCCTTGGGGCCTAAGAAATCTGCAGCACTTCATAAATGAACAAATAAAAGCAAGGAATATTTATTTATTCCACCTCTTTGCTCATGACAATCACACTCCGTGGCATGGCTGGGTCTCTCCACACACCACCTGGAGGGATGGGCTTTTACAGCACAGTATTTCCAAATCCAAGGCTGTCTTGGAATTTGGGGCGAGTTGGTTTGGAAATTTAAAATTCCAAACCAGCTTTGAACTAAACCTGAGTTTCTTAAGAAATTCTGATGTGCTTGAGTGAAAACAGAAGTACTTGGAAAGTAACTTGAGCAAACGTTGTCAGGAGTTGTGTGTTGCACTGGACAAAGGGAAAGCTGGAAGACTGCAGGGAAAAAGGGATCTCAGGTCAAAGAACATATAGGATTGTCTGCTTATGAGATCCTGCAAAATCAGGGCCTTCCCCTCCCACATTCAGTGTGTGCCACATCAGAGCTAATTATTCCAGAGGAGCAGTGAACCCTCCCCAACCAGCCCAGCATGTCACTTCCATCCCTCCTGTTCCCTAAAAGCCCCCAGAGCCCAATTTTACCTTGTTGCAGTGAATTCTTGGCTTGAACTGTGGGAGACAGACGTTTATAACCATCTTGGCAGCTGGAGAGGGGTCACTTTCTGAGCATCAGATTCAGCTTGTGAGATAAAAAAAATTAAAAATAAAGGCAGTGAATATCTATGAATAGTGAAAGGATCTCGTGTTTTGGAGCCTGGGGGAGTTAAAGGCCTGGGAATTCCTAAAATGCAGCTCACATCTGAGGAGGTGAAGCTAATACAAACCCAAAGATTGTGGTGGAGAGAGGGGATTGAGAGGAGAAAAAAAAAATCAAATTAATTAGTGAACCCCTGGAGAAACATCAGAGAGAAATTGGCTACTTTAACTAAAAAACGTGGATAGACCAGCAATTAGATCTGAAAGTTTATCAAAGGTGCAGGAGGTTTTGCAGATGCAGTAAAGAACCAGCACAGCACACAAGGCTGCCACAGGAGTTGGTGGGAGCCAAGATTAACCACAAATATTAATTATCAGTGTTAAATAACTCCAAGGGGGCAGAGCTCTGAAAAGCTGAAGGAGATATCTGGGTTCTGAACACCAGCAGCTGATTCTTCTGCCAATGTTCATTAAAGAAACTCAAGTGAACACACCTATTTCCCATTGAAAAAAAACCCTGGCTGGAATTGGCTCTATCCGATCCCTTTTAATAATGAAATTATGTGTGAGGTAAGAGCTTTAACCTCACATTAACCCCAGTTTTAATATGTCACTGCCTTGGGCAGCCCTGCAAATCAGGAACTCGCTGCCTCCTTCAAGAACAAGCAGCTCTTTAATGATTTTCTGCTAAAGTTGTTAGTTCAGCCCAGATGAAATTGGCCTTCTGGGGGCACGTTGGTGCTGCCAGGGAAAGGCAGAGTTAATGAGCTGCCTCTGAGAGGAGAGAGGGGGTATGTCAGGCACAGATCCCACATATAAAACCCAACCCAGTATGGAATCCAAGCCTGCAGAGAGCAGAGCTTGCAGGTTACAATGCTTGACCAAAGTAGGTGTGAACCTCACCAGAGGTTTATCAGGCCAGGTGAGCAGCACTTCTATCCCAATATTTGGTTGGGCAGCCAACAGGAGCAATTCCTGCTCCTCACCAGGGAACAGAGGAACAGGACAAGCACAAACCAACTCTCCTCCAGTACTACTTTCTGAGTCTGAGAGGCTGCCAGTGGGGAACTGGTCCAACAGGCTTTTACACTGGTTTGACTTTTGGCATCCACATCTTGTAGGAGAAAACTGAGGGTTTAACTACAAGTTCTGCCTCAAAACTGCTCCTTTGGGTCCACTTTGAACCAAACTGAATTTGCCAAGTGGTAAATTCACTTGGCCCTCAGCACTGGTGTTATAAAATTCAACTCCCTCTGCTCCCTTCCTTGGGAAGACTCAAGATCCTCCCTGTTTTCTCTCTCCTTGCATCTCTTTCCTGTGCTTGTCCTCTCCTGTGGCATCAGGAGCTCTGTATGGATATTTGGGTCCATTTTACATGTCTGTGACCATGACAGACTTCAACAACTCCTGTTGTTTGTCCAGGTTCAACACCTCAGCAAGAAGATGAATTATTCTTCATGTCCAAGTCACTGCTCTCCCTTCTGCTGAAAAGTTCTGCTATAAACTTCATGGCAAAAGTTGGTCACTGAGCTGCTTTTACCCATGGCTGTGTTTTATTCCTCTCTCTAGAGCATGTGCCTTCCCTAAGGTGAACAAGATCTTTCACTGAGCCACTGAAGTGCACACCTGAAGGACTGTGCTTTCTACTTTTCTATGCCAGCAAAATCCTCTGTGGTCTTGGATCAGGAATTCCAAACCAAGCTGTCTAGAGCTCATCACCATGTGGCTTCCTGGTGTCCTCCACACGACTATGGAGCTGCTGCAACAAGGAATGTGCATGGTGGACACCAAATTAAAGCCCTTGGAGGATGAAATTAATGTCTCAGGCTCAGAACACCCCAACCCTCAGCACCAGCTTCCATCTCACCCTCAGCATCCACACTCTGTCCTGCTAAAGGAGAAACCCAGACTGCACCCTCCAACTCCAGCTCGATGGAGATGGAAACACTGAGGAAAAGACTGTGGTCCTGTCACCCAGCTCAGCTTCACAACTAAATATCCACTCCCAAATACCACAGTTCCTGCTCCCAGAGAGCCACCAAATCCACCCACTTTGATTCAGGGCAGAGAAAGAAATAACCACAGAGCAAAATGATTTGTTAGGAGGTTTTATTTTTCGTGGGAGCATTTGAGGGTACAGGAGAGCGTGGGACGTAGGAGCGTCAGCAGAGAACCGGCCACACAGCGAGGCCCAAAGCACCCACCAAAGACTGACCCACCACTCACAGAGACCAGTTTAACCAGTAACCAGCAGCAGAGACGCCCCGGGGTGGGCTGTGCCGGGCTCTGAGCCAGCCCCACTCCCCCTTAGCCAGCCCTGGGGAGCAGCGCCGGGTCGAAGACCTTGTAGTGGAGGTAGCTGAGCTTCTCGGAGCGCGTGCGCCGCAGCAGAGGGAACCATTCCCAGAAGGGCAGCTCCACCACCACGTAGCCCAGGCAGCGCAGCTGCCGCCGCTTCAGGCAGTGCAGCCCCAGGAGCCGCTTGGAGCCGTAGCAATAGTGGTTCCTGTTGGACACCTGCAGAGCCAGCCTCACCTCCCTGGGCTCAAGGAGGGATGGGGAGGCTCCAGGACAGCGCCCTGGTTCGGGCTCAGCTTGTGAGAGAGCTTCATGTGAGCATGGTGTTCCTGCTTCAGCCCCTCTCTCCTGTCTGGCAGTCCTGCCTTCGTTTCCCACTGCCACGGGAGGCTGGCTGTGAGCTCTGCCCTTTATAAGCTGAGCCATTAAGTCATCTGTTAGGCTGACTCCGATGTCTCTGAGCCTCCTGGCTGCCACAGGAGCTTTGCAGTTGAAGGGGATGGGACGTCCATCCATGGCCAAACGCACCTCCAGGTCGCTCGACCTCGTGTGTGGCAGGATCATGTGGTTCTTCACGTACTCGGGGCCTCCCAACATGCTCTCCAGGAGGGATGTGGCTTCCACGATTTCGGGCCTGACGTAGATTTCCTGCTCTGCAAAGTTCAAGACCATCTCAGTGAACTCCTGGCAGAGCTGAGGCGGGAGGCGGCTGCCTTGGTAGGTGGGGCACTCGATTTCAACGCTCTTCCCAAGGGTGAACAGGTCCTTGTTGAGCTCATATTTACTGCTCCTTGTTCTCTGGACAAACTCCTCCCTCAAGGCATAGTCTATCAGGTCCTCTGGGAAGCGCTTGACAAATGCCAGGCCAAGCAGAGCAGTAAGGAGATGCTCTGGAAATTTCCTAAATTCGTGGAGTTTTCTGTGTATCTGCTCTACCAGGCTGGAGTAGAACTCCTCCTCATTGGGAGGTTCATAGTCCAGGCACCCAAACGACCACAGGAACTTGGCAGCGTCTTTGCTCCGGCAGTAAGACACCCTGGAAGGCAACGAGGTGGCCACAGCAGCCAGAACAGCCTCGTCAAAGTAGTGCAGGGATGAATAGGTAAGAGTGATGTGCATGATGCCCTGGATGTTCACGGTAGGGATCCGCTCAGGAATCACCCTCCCGAGCTCCTTCAGCAGGGGCAGGTGGTCCAGGCGGGTGTAGCGGAGCATCTTGAGCACGTTCACCAGGGCATAGGTGCTCATGTCTTCCATCTGCAGGGACACCCTGTCTGCAATCCTCCTCATGACGTGCTCAGAGATGCCACTGAGGGACTTGAAGAGCCCCAAGCAGATGGCCCCCAGCTCCTCCAGGGTGAAGGAGTCCAAGTGCTTCAGGATCGTGCTCTCCACCTTCTGCGCCAAGTCCGCGGGCGACCGCCGGCCTTCCCCGATGATGTAAACGAGCTGCACAAACTGGGGCAAGGTGAGCTCCTTCCAGTGCAGGTTGGCAAAGCTGAAGAGGATGCTGAGGTAGGAGGGCACGCCGCGCTCCAGGCAGCGCCAGCAGTCGGCCACCAGCAGCAGCTGCTCCAGCTGCATGTCCCACGCCCGCCGGCAGAACTCGGCCTCGCACGCGTCCAGCAGAGGGTGGGTGGGTGGGATGGGCAGGTGGACACAGGCCTTGAGAAGGTGGATGAGATCTGGGGTGCTGAGGAGCCTGATGGCCCTGATGGTACAGCCACATAGGGCATCAAAGCTCGGCTCGGACGCCAGCGCCGCGCGTCGCTCCGCCGGCAAGCGGCTCAGCCGGAGGAAACCATCCAAGAGGGCTCCTGGGCTGTCCTCACACGCGGCCACGCTGCCCAAAATAGAGTCCCCTTCCTCTGCAGGCAGGGGCTGGGCCGGCTCTGAGCTGTCACAGCTGAGAGAGCTGTACTCGGGCCTCCCCTTCTGAAACACACGCGGGTCCTCCTTGGAGTCGTGCACCTCCCACTTCTCCTTTTCCTCCTCCTTGGAAAGCATGGTCAGGATGGTCTGCTGGAGGAGCGTGTTGGACCTGGACTTGGGCGGGGCGCTCCGGACGGGCAGCAAAGTTTGGGAAGAGGCAGCAGGGAATGCCTGCGGAGCCTGTGCAGTGCCAGAGCTGGTGACCGTGTCACCCAGGGCCTGGCCACTGTCCCTACCCACGTGCTGCTGGGAGCCAGCTCTGCCTCTGGCGTAGGCAGATGGGTTGTACAACACCCTGTAGTCCACGGGGCTCAGCAGCTGGATTGTAGCCGTGGGTTCGGCCCCGGTGTTGGCTGTTCCTGGGTTCTCCTCCTTTTCCTGCTCGCTTTTGCCGCTCCCACGCTCGGCCTCGCGCTTGGCTGTGGTCGAAAACGCTGCCACCCTGCTCAGCCTTGGGAATCTTCGGCACATTAGCACCGTAGCCATGGATCACAACTTTACTGGGCTCTGAGCTGCTTCCAGGTACTGAAAAAAGGGCAGACGAAGAGTGAGTGGCTTCCACCTCACAGGCAGCACGTTTTAATTTATCCTTTACGCTACAGACAGTGAGGAGACGCCGCAGGGTCCCCCGGACAGGGCAGCTGGTTCCCTGCAAAGCCACTATGGAACATCACCCAGTGCAAAGCCACGTCAGGACAAGCACCCAGGTGACCAGAAGTCAGAGTACAAGGCACTCAGGTATCACCTGATACTCAGCAGACACAACCAACCTGGCACAGACTATGAGAGTTAAGACAGAAAATCATGGCTTTTTCATTTTTAAGAGACCTAAACTGCTCCTCTTTCGCTCTAAACACTGAAAACGTGTTTTTGCAGTAGAGCTGCAGCTTCAAGAGACTTTGTGTGTTCAAGGAGAGCTTTGGTGCTTTGGTCATCGTGGTCTGAAACACCAACCACCACCTGAGGAGTTGTCCAGGTATCCAGGGTGCTGCGCCGCTCTTTGCACCTGGAGATGGGATGAGGAACAACCAGGGCACGGAGTGAAAACTGGCCCATGACCTGCAGAGGGAGACTGGAGGAAAGAAGAAACGTGGCCCCAAGGCAAAGTGGGAGAAAAGCACGGGAGAAGTAACACGCTGAACTGAGAACGGAGCTTTGCACTTCACATTTGGGATTGCTTCTTATATTTTCAGGGTACAGGAGGCTTAAAAATGGCTGGTGCCTTCCTAAGTCCTGCCTAAAGTAGCTCCAGCAGGGAGGGGGAGGATGAGAAGCTGCCAGGAGTGCAGCTGGGTGCTGGCAGCCTGCACTGGCTGCCAGACTGGCTCCATTTATGATGATTCAGATGCTGATGGCAACAATAAAGCCCCAGGTCAGCGCCGTGCAGCACATCCTGATCCCACCCAAAGAGCACCCAGCCAGGCCTTTTCCAGGTCTTTGAAGTCCCTGGTCCTCTCTCAGTGCCACAGGAGAACCAGGAAAGCCAAGGCCTGGCAGAGGTGCCACAACTGCAACACACTTGGGGAAACAAAACCTTATGGACTCCCCTCGGAGCTCTGTTTGTATCCAACAGCTTCCCCATCAGGAAAGATGTGGGATCAGTGCAGGCAAACTCAGGTTTGGAGCAGCAAAATGGGAAATTTGGGGGTGGGAGGGGTGGGGGGTGAACCCTGTGAGTTTGAGGGATGTCAGTGGGAGAGTCCTTCCACTATCCCAGGGTGCTCCAAGCCCCATCCTGTCCAGCCTTGGACACTTCCAGGGATGGGGCAGCTAGACTTTCTCTGGGCAAGGGAATCAGACAAGGATGTCTCCCACTCTCTGCTCCATGGACAGAGAGGTGAAAAAAACAACTGGGGTGGAGGCCAGGAGGCTCTGGAGGGAGGGAAAAAGAGGGAAGGCAAACCAAAAGGTGGATTTGTGGACACAGCCGTGCAAGGAGAGGGCACAAGAGAGAGGCCAACATGTTTTTAAGATGATCAATAAGTATTGTGACCTGCTCAACAGCCACTGAGGTGGATGGGCACTTTATTTGTACCCCAAAGCAGCCCCTGGTGCTCTGCCCCACAGACCCCAGGCAGATGCAAGGCCCTGCCTGTCCCCTCCCAGAAGGAGAAGCCAAATCATGGCAGGCAGGAGAGACTCTGCCCCTCCCTGCCTGTCTGGGGAGGAGCAGGGAAAGGAAAAGCCCCCACAGAGGCTGGACTGGAAAACCTGAGCCAAGAGCTGGATCTCAAAGAAATGACTGGAAAAATGATCATTTCTAGCTCTCCTGGCTGTGATGTCCAGCTTGGCCACAGGTGATGGATGCTGGAGACAGGGGAAAGGAGAACCCAGCCCATCCTCTCCAACCTCTTCCTCCAGGACAGAATATCCTGACTTGGAAGGGACCCAGCACCTCGGACAGCACCTGCAAGACTCCTGGAGGGGCTGGATCGGGCTCCCAAAACCATCTGGAGCAAGAGGAGGTTTATCCAGCCAAGGCTTTCCCAGGGACTCCCTTTCCTGACCCAGCTTTGTGTGTCTTCCTCTACTTTTCCATCAGAGGCAGGTTATTTATACACACTCAATTCCATTTGCTGTGGAAGGTAATGTTCCCCATGAAATCCAGTGCTGCTGTTCCCAGGAACATCCCCCTCCCAGCAGCCACAGCCCCACTTCAAAGCCAGGGAATCAAAGTCCCAGCAAAGCCTCCAAGGCGCTGCCAAGAATATCCTGCACGGATTCCACGTGGAGCTGTGACACATTTGGGAAACGAGTCAGGAAAGGGGGTATTTCTCCCCTCCTTTGCTCCAAATCCAGCCAAAAAAGAGAAGACCCCTCACAGGGGAGCGAGGTTGGGATGGGACAAGACAGTTCCAAGCAGCCTGGAAGGAAAGGGGCTGGTCCAAGTGATTTTTTCCATGATTTCACCCACCCCCAGCCCAGATCTTGGTGATATTTCCAATTTCCACACCGTTTTTCTTCCAGCTCAACCCACACCTCTCCCTGGTTTGCCTCTCTTCACCCTGAGCAACCAACCAGCCTTCCTTCCTCCTCCCACTCCACATCCCAGCACAGCCAAACTCCTGCCCACCCCTGGGCAAGGCTCTCTGGAATTTTCACTCCCAAAAAACCATGGAGTTTTGGAGCTGGGCCCTGCAGGGCTGGGGATGCTCTTTGAGGAGCTGCTCAGGCATGGGGACATCAATAATGTCACACTCACAGCTGAAAACCTGGAAAACGACATTCCCAGTGGGATTCCACTTTCCCTGGAGTGTTAGCTCCATGAGGGGGGATAGAGGAGCATCCCCAAGTGCTGTCAGGGCTTTTGGTCCCTCTGGAACACTCAGAGGGCCTTCTGGCAGCACAGGACCCACCCTGTGCTTCCATCCCCAGGCAAGAGGAGATGGAATTCCCTTGGGATGGGTGAGAAGGGAAGGGAGAAGGAGATGCTGGGGGTAAATCAGCTCCTTTTGGCCCCGGGGCTGGGCTGAAATGAAGGGTAACAGAGGAGGGAATTTTTTGCCCCCAGCAGCTCATGAAGTCAGGGCACAAAACTGCCACTTTTTGGTTTGTTTGTCCTTTCCCACCTTCTTTTTTAAGATCACAGAATTCCAGAACGGTTTGGGCTGGAAGGGACGTTAGAGCCCATCCAGTGCCACCCCCTGCCATGGGCAGGGACACCTCCCACCAGCCCAGGGTGCTCCAAGCCCCATCCAACCTGGC
>JAWWEE010000122.1:71812431-71836458 GCA_035221455.1 Xenops minutus
GAGAAGCTGTGGCTGCCCCTGGATCCCTGGGAGTGTCCAAGGGCAGGTTGGAGCACCCTGGGCTGGTGGGAGGTGTCTCTGCCCATGGCAGGGGGTGACACTGGATGGGCTGTGAGGTCCTTTCCTACCAAAACCATTCTGTGATTCTGTCATTCAGTCACCCCTCTGGCTGCAGGTGTCCTCCGGGTCCCTGCACACCCAGAGATGTCCTTCCTGTGTCCCCAGGGAGCCACCAGCCCGTGGGGTCACGAGTGGGGGCTCCTGCCTGGGCTGTGCCTGTCCCTCCAGCCCTGCCAGCACAACAAGGGGGGTCGAGGTGACAGTGGGCCCGTGGAGGTGTCATTAAGGGGACAGTGGACAATGGAGCTGGTCTGGTCCAACCCCCTGCTCAGGCAGGGCCAAGCAGAGCCTGCTGGCCAGGGCTGTGTCCAAACAGTATTTTGAGTATTTCCCAAAATCCCAGCTCTGCTGTGCCCAGAAATCTCTCCTGACCACTGTGGGCTTTCAGTGTTGGAAACAGCAATTAAATACAGCCTGGAGCTTTCCTTAGCCCTTGGGATCCCTTCCTTAGCCCTTGGATCCCTTCCTTAGCACTTGGATCCTTTCCTTAGCACTTGGATCCCTTCTTTAGCCTTGGAATCCCTTCCTTAGCACTTGGGATCCTTGCTTAGCCCTTGGATCCCTTCCTTAGCCTTTGGATCCCTTCCTTAGCCCTTGGATCCTTCCCTTAGCATTTGGGATCCCTTCCTTAGCACTTGGGATCCTTCCTTACCCCTTGGATCCCTTCCTTAGCCTTGGGATCCCTTCCTTAGCCCTTGGATCCCTTCCTTAGCCCTTGGGATCCCTTCCTTAGCATTTGGATCCCTTCCTTACCCCTTGGATCCCTTCCTTAGCCCTTGGATCCCTTCCTTACCCCTTGGATCCCTTCCTTAGCCCTTGGATCCCTTCCTTAGCACTTGGATCCCTTCCTGACAGTTCTTCCAGGTGGATTTCTTGCTCACCTCTTCCTCTGATTGGCCTGGAAATTGAGGAAATTACATTTCCAGGAGCTGGAGAGCCTCAGTGGCTGGTGGCACCTCGTGCCTTAAACCTGAGGGAACTCATGGAATTCCCTGACTCACTTTGCCCTGGGAGACACCAGCTTTGTCACCAGAGGGCAGGAGATCCCTCTAATAAAGCTGCATTTGGGAAAAGTGCTGGGATTGTGAGGTTTTTAAAGAAAAATGATGTCTATCTGTTGCTTTGATGTGACTCTGACCCAGCAGCTGGGTGGGATCCATCGGAGCAAAAACCTGCAGGAGGGTTTGGATGTGGTGTCACCTCCCTGGGACCTTGTCCTGGGGTCTGCACCCAAATCCTCCCTGGCAACATCCTCCTGCCCACCCCAAACACCCATGATCCAACAGGAATTGGATGCATTTGACTGTTTTTCAGCCTATGGTGGGGAAATTGGGGAGCCCCCAGAGCTGCTGCAGTGGGGGATGTGGATGCTCCAAGCGAGGTCTTGGCACAGAAGGGAGGGGGAATTGCCTTCCCACCACTGCAGCTGGATCCAAGGCATCTCCACCTGGATCTTGTCTTTCCCAGGGTGTCCTCACCTGGAAATCGGTCCCTCAAGGTCCTCACCTGGCTTGGGAGGGATTTAAGCCCTGAATATTGGAAAGTCTTGGATGTGGGCTGTGGGACCGATGGAAAACCTGTGTCTGTCTCAGAGCTGGGACATCCCCTGGGGATCCAGACACATCCCTGGGGGTCTGAGCTGAGGTGACACCACCAGCACTGATGTGTGTCCAGCCTTTGGCCACCACCATGGCCTCGTGGCTTGTTCTCAGGTGATTGAAGAGAACAACTTTTCCTCGTGCCCTGGGAAAGCAGGACTGTGGAACGTCCCACCTGGCCATGGACACATCCAACATCCTGCTCTGCTCCCAGACACCTCCACCTTTCCCTTCCTGTTCCAAACACCAGCTCTCCATCTCCAGGAAGGAACTACAAGGAAGTTCTGGGCTGGAAGGTGCTGGTATGTCCAGGGTGAGGTTCTCCCCACCCTGGCTGTGGGTCTATCCCAAAATCCGCCTGTGTCCCGTCCCTTCTCCCACCCACAACACAATCAGGCAAAGCACACGGTCCTGTTTTTAAAACGGGGCCTTTCTCCATTTTATTTTGCCCAATAAAAATCCTTCACAGTCAGGTAGAGAGAGGAGAGCTTGGAGATACGTATACATATAGATCTGCATGTCTATTTATATATATACATACCTCTGTACAGATATATTTATATATTCACCGTAGAAAATGGCAAAGGCAGTAGCTCTTCACATCTGGATAACCCAATGGAGACATACAACAGACCAGCAGGAACTCGGGAAGTGTGGTGAAGTTTTAACAAGATTTTCCAAAAACAGATACACCTTTGCTGTACAGAAATCCCAGAATGCTGTGTGTTACCTCTTTTTCCTTTTTCCCCAACCTCTTGTCTTTAAACACACTTCATAAACCAGAGGCAAAGTCAAGACAACGGTGTTTTGGAAGTGACCAGTGGACAGGAGAGACACCCAACTTTATGGAGTTCTTTTTTAAATATTTTTTTTTTTAAAGTATATATATATAATTTTTAAATTTTTTTTTAAAGATATTTTTTTATTCTTTTTTTTTTTTTTTTTTTTGCAAAGTCTCAAAGGAGAACCAGCAACAGTCGACGCAGAAAACGGAACAGTGACAGAGTCGAGTTCAGAACACTTCTGGTTTGAATTCACAGTCAGCAGAGAGAGAGAGAGAGACAGAGAGAGAGAGAGAGAGAAAAACCCAACAGGAGGGAAGAAAAGCAGGAGGCTGGGATCGAATTTACAGTGGGGAATGTCCGGATGGGGACGAGGGGTCCGGTGCAGAAGGTCCTGGGAGCCCTGGCTGTTATTGCTGGTGAAGTGGGACAGCAGGCTCGCTCAGGTCCGACCTGGGAGCTGGGATTTGGGGATTTGGGGATACAGGGATATGGGGATGGGGGACAGCTATGGATCTGCTGGAGGACAGACGCGACTCGGCGACGTGTTTAGGACGAGGGGACCCTCGGAAGGGCGAGAGGGGCTGCCCTCGGCTCACAGCGATTACCAGGTCCCAGGGAGTGCAAACAAAGACACCTCGGAGGGGCCCCGGCCCCGGGGCTTGGGGGGCTCGGCGGGGACCCCCAGCCTGGAAAGGGACTGCATAGACACGGTGTGTGTGCAGCATTGTGTGGCACCGGCGCTGGCACTGCTCCTGCACCGCTGCTGGAGCTCTGCATGGCGGTGTCACCACCCCAGGAGGGAAAGGGACCTTCTCCTCCAGGAGGGTGCCGTGGCTCCTGGGAATGGCAGAGCCAAGGTTTGCCCAACTGGTGGCTGGTTGTCACCAGCTCCGTGAGCTCGGACACCCCAGTGGCTCCCACGTGGAGAAGACCTGCAGGGACCCATGGGGTGGGAGCAGGAGGGGATGGATCCCACCTCCTAGGGACCCACGCTGGACAAGGGCAGTGCTGGGCTCTCTGGGTGAGTGGGACCACCCAGCTCAGACTGGTGATTGTTTGGAGCCAGACTGGAGCTCGCAGCCCTTTCCGAAGGAGGAGAGCCCAGGGCTGGAGCTGTGAAGGTATTCAAGGGAATATTGGCTTCCCTGCAGGTATCAGAGCTGGGAAGAGTCCCTTTGAGATCTCCCTAGTAAAACCTATTGCTTTGGGACAGAAAGCAGAGACTTTCTGCCGGAGGGAACAGATCTGTGAAAGAGCTGTGAGAACACAACCTTGTCCCAGACTCCAGACCTGACGTGATCCCCTTCAGTGGGAGAACCAGGGAGGAGGATTATCCTGAAAATGTTCTGGTGGAACATCCCATTGGGACACCAACAGCTGCAAACAGCTGGATGAGATCCCACCCCCTCAATAGACCGGGGGGTCCTGTGTGCCCCTACAGACCTCATAGACCCCTCACACCCCTGTTCTTCCAGAGGGTGGAACAACCAGGGAGCCCCAAAGCTGGAGGGTGGAGTGTTGTGATGGTGTGAAGCCCTGGGCAATGATCTCATGGGAATGTCCTTCAGCAGGAAGCCAGATTGCTCTTGGAGGTAAAGCAGGGCTGATGGAGCTGCCATGGGAATGGTGGAGAGGAGAGTGAGGATCAGCAGTCTGGAAAGCTCCTCTGAGGGCAGGGTTGGGATGTGTCCCTCCCAGTGGGGGCTGTGGGCTCCAGCTCCATGCTCAGAAAGAGTTTGGAAGAGTTTGGAAGAGTCACTGATGGCTCCAGTGGGATGGGGAAGATCTAAAAGAAGGCAGGAGAGTCTGCAGAGCTGGGGCAGAGGAGCAGGGCAGAGGCAGCAGAGGAGCAGATCTTCAGCAAGGGGTTTTGATGAACATTAACTCTATAAAGGGGCTTCAAGGCTTAGGATGAAGGGTTGGGTTAAATTAACGGCAAGTTGGACCCTCTCCCATCACGGGAATGGAGTGGGGCTGAGCATGGCTGGAGAGCAGGGGCACGGTGAAGAGGTGTCTGCCCAATGCCCAGACCCACCTGAACCCCATCCACAGGAGCCCTGACCTCCCACTGGCCCCTGCCCTGCTTGCCAAGGCTGGGACCAGGGGCAGGAGCCCCCATGGAGCCAAGCCAGGCAGAGATGCCTTCAGCACCCCAAGCAGGAGAAGCAAAGACTGCCTTAACCTTGGAATTTTGTTCCCTGGTGAGGAGGGTGTTGAGGATGTCCTGGGGTGAGGACACCAAGGGGGCAGCCAGCAGGACTACCAGTTCTCAGGATACACATTTTCCTGGACAATTCCCACTGGGAATCCTTGACTGGACCCTGTAGCAGTGTGTGCTGCTAAACTAGAGGAGACCTGTCACCCTAAAGACAAGAGAAGTGGCTGGGCATGCATCCTTCCTTCTTCCCAAGAAAAAGGGGGAATTGTGTCCATCCTTCTCCAGGGAACAGTCCCCGGTCCCTGTTCTCCCTGGGCAGTGCATGGAGCCACGTGGTGTGGCTGTGGTGGTGTGACCATCTGGGGACAATCAGCTCACCCAGGAACTCCTTTATATCCTGTCCTGTGTAGCACAGGGAAGGCCCCTCATGGACCTGCAAACATTCCCAGGTGGGACACAGGGAACTCCAAGCCCTTTCCTAGGCTTGGATTTTCCCCTGCCAGCTCTTATTCCCCTCTTCCAGCCCACACCAGCCTCGTCTCCCCCCAGGAAAGCCGGGACACAGCTCCAAGCATGCACCCAACGCCCTCCGGAGATCTTTGGTCATGTTGCTCATGAGCTCACAGCCTTGAGCGAGCTCTAAAGTGCCACTGCAAGGGGCAGGAGTGGGGCAGGATGGTCCTTTCCATGGGCACAGCTCCAGGGGGACACCACTGGGAGCCACTGTCTGCGTGACACGAGATGGGCAGAGGGGACTTCAGCCTTAACCAGGGGACAAGGGCCAATCCTGGTGCAGGTGACAGCAACAATCAAAGCAGGACAGAGTGGCAGAGTCAATCCTGGTGGGATTGCTTTCCTGGGATGTGCTGAGCACCCTCCATGCCAACGCTGCTGCTCCTGCTCACCCAAAGAGAAGCCACAGAGCCTTCCTGTCTCCATTTAATTGCTGGACCTACAGAGCTGGGCTCTTCTTTACATCCAAGAATATATTGGATGTAAAATATAAAATATATTGGATATATACCCCCCTCTGTGTAACGCAGCAGCCTGAAGAGCAACAATGGGATTATTCCTCTGTGGACACCCAGAGGTGAGGGCTCTCCCCTCGACATGGTGACAGCAGGCAGTGACACAGTGGCAGAAGCTCAGTGGGACTGTGTGAGGCACAACAACGTGCCATGGCTGTGGCTTCACCCTCGGGGTGAGATGGGGATGCTGGAATTAGCCCAGTGGGGTCGGCGTCTGGCAGCGAGAGAAGCCAACCTGGGGATGGTGATGGAGCAAAGCTGCTCACAGCAAGGGCTGCTCACAGCAAGGGCTAAGACCTTCCCTGGCACCAGCACAGCTCACTTAGCCCATCCTCAGGGATGGAAGGCTCTGGAGCTGAGCAGTGTCCTCTATTTGCTATGCCTGGAGCGTGACTCAGCTGCATGCATGGGGATGCTGTGACACCAGAGCTGCTCCAGGACTTCCCACCACTGGCCTGGCTCTCCCGAGGATCTTGGACTGTATTGCCCAGCCCCACGTGCCAGGCATCCCAGAGCAGCTCTAATGTCTGTGGACCCCACGTGTGGGCGAGTGACCTGGGACCCTCGTGGCCACAGCTTGTGGTGGTGGCCAGTGGCAAGTTAGAGATGATTTTGAGGGCAGGACTGGGAGAACTGCACATAAGCCAGGATATCCCACGGAATTCCATTAGCTCCAAGGTGGAGGAAATAGCTGGGTTGTGGTCAAGGCCAAACTCTGCGTGGACATGGGACAGAAACATTTTATCAGCCCTACCTGAGCCTCCAAGGGACATGCCAGCCTCCTTGGCCACTCCCAGGGTGTGTCACCAAAACACCAATCTGGCACCCTTTGGCTATTCTACCCCAAGGCTGAGACCCCAAAGCCTCAACACAGACCTGGTTTGTGATGGGAGACTTCATCCAGTCGCTGTGGGAAAGCATTAACACCTGGAAAGGGGGTCAGGTGAGCTCCCACCTGGGCACAAACAACAGGAATCCAGGTGTGCCACCACCATGGTGCTCCATCTCTGCCGAGCAGAGGGCTGGCACAGGGGGGAGGACGTGGTGGGGAGCAGGGCATCCAGCTGTGGGCAGCGATCCCAAAGCCCCAGGAACCCTCTATGGTGCTTTGGCTGGGGAACTTGCCAAATCCAGCTGGATTTTATGTCACCAGAGCATAGGGGCATGGTTTCTGCAGGACAGCCGAGGGCTTGGGGGATCCTGGGTGAATCCCAAGAGAGGGAAAACCAGCAGCAGCAGCAGCAGCACAGTGTCTTAGTGGGTGTCTGCAAGGCTCTGTCAGCCAGGGAATGTCCACAGTCGAGCTCAGATCTGGATCAAAACTCCCGATTGAAGTGATGCAGTGAAGAAGAACGTGAAGGGAGTGGACCTTTCCTCCTCCAGGGTGAAAAGCCTCTCCTGCTCCATCCCAAGCAGTCCCTGATGGATGCACTGGGAGGCCATCGGGTCCCTGGGCAGTCCAGCACCCCCGTGTGCCTCCGGGTTTCACTGGATCCATCAAGACACTCTCGTTCCTGGTCCTGCTGCAAAAGAGATGGAGGAAGAGGATGATGGGGCAAACCTGACTGCTGCTGGCTGGACCCAGGGGTGTGGGGAGGCCACTCAAGCCCCTGCTTCTCCTGCCCATGGATTGGGAGGCAGCTCTGGTGGGGAGGTGTCCCACAGGGTGATGCCAGTGCCCATTGCTCCTGAGTGTTAACGCAGTAAGGGGGTGTGTGCAGCTCCTCAACAGCAGGTCCTGGAAGCTCAGTCACTCTGGGACTCCACACCCATCAGGAGTCAGACCTGACCTAGTTCACCTTTTATGGCTGGGCATGGGATAAGGGCTCAGCCTGAGCTGGTGTTTTTCAGGCTGATGAGTTTTATCTTCCTCCAGCTCCAAAGACACGGGCAGGAGTGGTGGGAAGAGATAGGAACCATCAACTGGGGTCTTGAAATGCCCTGGTGCTACTACACATCTCCATTTTCCACAGCTCCAGGGACCTCTGCCAGCCACCAACACCTCCTGGCCAGCAGCACTGTCTGATGACCTTGGTTGGTGGGACTAACTGCAGTCTCCTCTCTCTTTGCTCAGTCTGGAGCTCACCCCAACAATGTTTGTTCCCAAATTGAAGGTCAGACCTTGCGATGAACAGGGGAGCTTCTGGGAAAGGGAGCATGGAAAATGTGCAGGTTCAGGGCTTTTGCTTGGAAGGTCTTCAGCCCCTCAACGCCCTGAGGTTCTTCTTTCATATGCACATGGAATGTGAGCTGGCCAAACTCTCCCCGGAGTCACCTCACAGACATTCCAAGGTGTCCCAGTGCTAATTCTAACTTTGTTCTTCTACCTTCTCCCCAGGACAAAGAGCCAAAATTCCCACTCACGCTGATCCTTTGGCCACTGCCCAGTCTGTGCAAACTCCACTTGGCAACGTTTTTCTTCCCTTTAGTGTGAATCATGGTGAAAAAAGCATCCAGGAAAGGGAGAACTGAGCCCGCTTTGCCCACGTTTTCCAGCTGAGAGCCAGGTTTTGCTGCCTCAGTGACTGTGCACGTAGGATTTGGTTAATTTTCTGCCAGGGCATAAGCACTTGCGTGATCTTAAGCATTTTCCCTCCATTCGTGCTCAGAATTAGTAGCTGAGTGTTTTCTTGAGCTAGGCCTGTGTCGTGTCCATCCCTGGAATATGTGATGCCACGTGGGATGGCTCTGGGTGCTGTTTGGAATGGCTGTACTGAAGGCTGGCGCTCGCCCCGTTGGAATCCAGCTGGGAGGTGCCCCCTGCAACTCCTGAGTGAGGCTTGGACGCTGTTTTTAAGTAGACCCTGGACCAAGAGAGTGCCCCAAAGCGTCACTCGTTTGGGGACAGGGTGGCACAAGTGCCCAGTATTGGGGCAAATTGGTAAAGCTTCAGGTTGCATAAACATCCTGCGGGTTTGGAGGCTTCCCCAAACCTTGATCCCATTGACTTTGGGAAGTAAGAGGGCTCTTGGGAAGGGAAACTAGCTTGGGTTGCCAAGCTTTTTTCTCGCTGTAGCCAGCTTGGGTATATAGTAAGAGTAAGGGGACCAAGGCAGAGGTGGGAGAGTATTTCTGCTCCCAGGGTTGGTCACAACCCAGGAGAGGAGTGGAACTGCAGAAGGAAACCACAAGGAAATGAAAACACAGCTCTGCTGAGCCTCCAGAGAGGCTCCTGCTGGGAGATCATTCCTTGTTGGCTTCTGTTACCAGGACAGGCTCATCCCGCCCCTCAAGGATGTCCTAACCTCTTGGTAGCCATGGGCTGGCAAGAGGGAGTCATCTGGTAGAGATATGTCTGGTTTCACTGAAATCAGTGGCCAACCTCCCACTGACTTCACTAAGACCATCGTCTAGACAGGATACTCGATGCAGAACAGTGAGTTTGCTCGTGATCCCGAGAGCTTTGCTCCGTTAGCCAATGTGGCTAAAAAATGTCCTGGAAAAAACCCAAAAAACCCCAACAACAAACCTGCCACTCGGAACTGCTTTGCTGCACGTAAATGCTTGGAAAAACCAAAGAAACCAAATACGACCCTCCAAAACAACCAGGGGTGAGTTGGAGGACGGGGGGTGGCAGCCTCTAGCGAAGTAACAGTCACGGCAGATTCCAGAAGAGCCAATTGACCCTCACCAGCTGTACTGGGGGGAAAAACCCAAAAGAGATGTCGCATTATCGATAGAAACCCAACGCACATCCGCAGTTGTTTTACCTACAGAGCACAGAAGTAGAGAGTGGGAGTGTGTTATCCTTCGGAAGATCACTGGCTTGAGTAGGCAGTACATGCACAGCAATAAAAAATCACGTTGTGTCGTGGTGGTCCCCCCTCAGATCTCGGTGGACTCTATTCTCTCAAGCCTGGAGGGAGTCCACGTTTTCTTCTCCTCGGTGTGCGGGGGGCTGGTGGCCTTGGTGTTCATCTCGTTCACCTTGTGCTCCAGGAGCTGGTTCTTCTGGTACATCTCCACGTAGTTGAGCTGCAGCTGCTTCTGGTACTTGATGACCTTCTCCTTCTCCTCCTGCCACGTGCGCCGCTCCTCCTCGAAGTCCATCACCTGCTGCTCCCGCTGCTGCCGCTCCAGCTTCAGCTCCGTCTGCAGCCTCTCCACCTCCTTCCGCAGGCTGTTCACGCTGTCCTCGCTCTGCCTCTGCATCTTGGCCTCGTCGCTCTCGCACGCCAGCGGGTCCCGCAGCTTCTCGCCCAGCTCCCCCCCGAAAGGCGCCGGCGGTCCCATGCTGGCAAGTGTCCTCTTCAAGCCAGAGACCTCCAGCTCACAGTGGTTCAGCTTTTCCCTCAGCACCTGCACCTCGCTCATCTTGCGCTGCAGTTCGCCCTCGCAGATCTCCAGGTTGACGCTCTTGGAGCTGTAGGAGTCCTTGAGGGTGAGGATCTGCTCCTCCTTCTCCCGCAGGAAGTTCTTGCCTTCCTTGAGCTGCGAGCGCAGCCCCACGATCTCGTTCAGCTTCTGGGAGACGTCTGCCTGGGAGTCCTTCAGCTGCTGCTTGAGCAGAGAGATCTCACCTGCCTTCTGGCACACCTGTGGGAAGAGCAACCCGTGAGGTTTGGGGATGGCAGTGGGGAGCCACCACCCCTGCTTGTCACAAACACCCCCCTCAAGGACTGAGTGCCAGCCTTCACCAGGACCCAGACCATGCCAAAGACATGAAAGTTGTCCCCACATCCGTGTTTTATCTTGGCTTTCAGGACCTGATGCTGTTCCCAGCTGGAGTTGTCCAAGCCAAGTGCTGTGGACCACCCCAGTGTCGAGACAGAGATGCTTCCCCCTTTGGATTTGTCTTACTCACCTGACCACAAACCTTTGGCCCTTGACCCCAAACCCTCTGCTCTCAGCAGGAGTTTTCCCACTGATCTCAGTGGCATCTGAACCTTGAACAAGCCTGAGGCAGAAACATCTCAGACCCAGAGACCACCAAGACTCTCCCTGAGCACTGGGAGAGTAGGACAGGACGATGTTACTTACTCATCCTATGATGCCTCCCTTCCCAAAGGCTCCTAAAGAACCCTGGAAGTGTTCAAGGCTTCAAGGATGGGCTTTGGAGTAACCTGGTCTGGTGAAAGGTCTCCCTGCCCATGGCATGGGGTTGGAATGAGATGGTCTTTCAGGTCCCTTAACACACCTGGGCAGAGCAGGTGGCCACAGGAGGGACAATGCAGGCTCCTTGGTCTGGGATGTGTCTTTAGAGACTTTGCAACAAGTCTCTCCTAAACTCTGCTGACCATCTGCAAACAGCACATTTCAGAGCCTAATTAATCCCAGCTTCATTGACTTCCCATCAGCATTAGCAGAAAAGGCTCCTCTTGATTCTAGAGGTACATTTTCCCCTCTGCACTCTTAATCAATTTAAAGTTCCTAGCCAGACCTATGGAAGGATTAAAATTCCTCACATGATCAAGCTGAAAAAAAAGGGTATGTTAGCACTGGCTATACAAACAGACTTTGATAAAATGTTCCAAAAATAGAAACCATAGGAAAAAAATATGTAGGACTCAACAGGAGAACCAGAAAGAGGAATTTGCCTTTCAGCCTTTTAAGAGAGATAAACTTATTAGCAACAGAAAACAGCGTGTTGCATTGGAAAGCATGAGGCTGACTTGGCTATTGATATCATTTTCAGCTCCATTGCTTTTTATCTTCAGTTTAAAAAAAAAAGATTCAAATATTTGAAAAGCAGTTTCAAGGTTTGCCCAAACGCAGATCTTGCAAGAATTTAATTAAAGTAGACTTAAAGCTGGGTTTGGTAGGCACAAATACCTGTATGGAAAGAGTTGTGTTCCCTGAGACTGGATTTGAGCGTCACAAGTTGGAGTGGCCACACTGTGAAGTCAAATTATTAACCAGCACAGGAGGTGTGCACGGAAAGTTGTGCTTATTTCAGTTGAGTAGAAAACAACAGGTTTGGGACTCGGACAAATGAGGTGACAAGTGTCATCTGTTACCTGGAGGCCACCAACCCACAGCCATCACCTGTTGGGTCCACTTAGGGCACATGGGAGGTACTTTGGGCTACCAGAACCCTTGATGGAAACCTCACCCAAGGTCTGCTACAACAAGGCTCTTACCTCCCACTTGGTCTCCTCAATCTTTGGGAGAAACTCAGCCTGCTCCTTCTTGAAAGCCACAAATTTCTTCTCCAGCTCCTCCCGCTGCTGGAGGAGTTGTCCCATGTCGTCTTGGAGTTTTTTTTTCTCCTGCTGGAGCTTGAAAATTTGGAGCTGCAAAGCCTGCTGAGCCCGCTGCGCCTTTTTGGAGACCTGCTGCAACTTGTTGGCGTAGTTCTGCCTCAGGTCCTCCATCTCCCTCTCCCAGATCTTCTGCTTCTCCTCGAACACCTGGAAGATGGCTGCCTCGCTCTTGTCCAGGTTCCTCCGCATCTGGAGGACCTCCTGCTCCTTCTCCCACAGCCGGTCTTCCAGGTCCTGGATGATGTCATCCGTGGAGGGCGAGTGGAAAGGCATCGTCTCGTTGAGATGGTTCAGCCTGCTGAAGGAGGAGGTGCTCTTGCTCGAGGAGCGCCCGCTGTCTGAGGTAGATATCCCGTTGTATCCCACGATGTTCTTCTCCACGTAGGTGGTGCCGATGCGGTTGATGTGGCTGGTGGAGGCGCTCATGGGCCCCACGTGCTGGCTGTAGCCCGTCCCGTAGGTGGGCAGGCTCGTCAGGGAGTTCCGCCCCGAATCCGAGAGCCCCCCACCTTGGTTTGTAGTCCTGTTAAGGCTGCCCTTGTCGAGCCCGCTCTTGGGTGCGGACGGGCTATTGCTGTTGGCGTGGTTCAAGCTCTTCCTGTTCTCTGCCATCCCGTTGCTCTGCGGCGGGCAGAGGTTCTGCATGGAATGGAAGTTTTTAGGAACTACTGGTTTAAAGGCTGAGGGTCTAACTAAGGGCTCATTGCTCTGCAAAAGGAAAAAGGAGCACGCATCAAACACAGCAGGAGGCTCGGTAGCGGCACAGCAAAAAGAGACACATAGGCACAGGGTGGGGCTGCTGGGGTTAAGTCACCTCAGGTTGGCTCCATATTACACCTCCTTACATCCTGGGCCCTTTGGGGTTGTGCATGAGCTGCCTGTGGTCATTGGTAGGTCTTCCCTTGCACCAAATGAAAGAAAATACTCTTGGCTCACCCCAATTCTGTGTGATTTACCCCCTAGAATGCTCCTGGGGCTGCCACTTGCCTGCTAAACCTGATCAAGACACCTCTGACTTCGGCTGATTGTATTTTGAAGGACTCTCAGCCTTGAGGGTGCATCGCCCCGTTGCCAAAAACTGAATTCAACCCTTGGATTAGCAGCTGTTTTGCCCCAGGAGCATCACGTTTCCCTCCTGCTGGGAGTGACCTCTTCCTGTGTGGACCTCATGCTCCCATGGGAGCAGGTAGGAGATGTGACCCCAGCAATGACTCCAGGCAAGGAACACGCTGAGGCTGCTCTTTGCTTGAATATTTGTGTTTTCTGTGGGCCTGAGAGATGCAGGGAGGAGAATGGACCATGGGGATTTAGAAAGGATCTTAAAACCTTCCACATTCCTTGCCCTGTCAATGCGCCTACAGAAACCAAATTCCCCCGAAATGGGGTTGAGTTTCCCCTGCTGCACGTTGAGTTTTAGATGAAAATTAAACCAGAGGACTCAAAAAGTGCCTTCTGGGAGAAACAGAAGGAGCCCTGGTGAGCAGGCAGGAGACCAAAACTGCTGTGAGACCGAGACGGACTAGGGGGAGCCTGTGGATTAACGACCTGGGACAAAAGGCCACCAAAGGCTGCAGAAATAATAGTGGACACAAATTATGGAAGTCACTGGAGCAGAGCAGCAGGTGACATAAAACAGCACTGGCTCTGGGGCTCTGCTCCTCCAGGCCTGGGAGATTTTGCTCCCTGAAGCCAACGTGAGCCACGAGGACAGCGCTGGGATGGGTGACAATGTTTGCAGGGACAGTTTCAAGCCTTGCCAGCTTGTCCCTCACATGGGATTTTGAGCAGATGCTCAGAGCTGCTTTCAAGCCCCAGCTTTAGGTGGCAGTGGGCGGCTGGAGATTGCCTATAAATGGTGCAAAACATGACTGGGACTCACATGCTGGACCTAAAGAAACAAGAGCCAACTCCAGCTCCCTCCCCAGCCCTCAGGGAAGTAGGCACAGCATCTTGGGGAGGTTGGAATAGCCAGTGACCTAATTATTGGTTTAAATGAGCTGGAAATTTCGCTGTGGAATACTTGTGATCATGCTCTTGGGTTCCTCAAGAACTAACAACACCCCCTGAAAGTGATAAGAACTATATTATCTGTATATAAAACGTGCAGAGTAACAATTGGACTATCTGCCAGGATTTGCCCGAGGCTTCCTGGCCGGTGTTTTCGGGGCTGTGCCGTGGCCATCAAGCAGCCCCAGGAGGTGGAGGGTCTCACCTGGTCGAGTTTGCCAGAGATTGGCAATATCTTTGGTGGGTTACCGGGCTCTCGGTACTGGGGAGGAGGCGGCAGGTTCTTCTCGTTGTTGGTGGTCACGTTCCCGCAGATGTCCATCTTCACCTTCTCACTCTTGCGCAGGTCGCCGTTGATGTAGAGGGAGTTGGAGACTTTCTCCGTCTTGTAGGTCTTCTCCTCGCCCGAGTAGCGGGCGGAGATCTCCCTGGTGGAGTACCCGTTGCGGGAGCCCTCGCCCTGCCGGCCGCTGCCCTGCGTCCGGGTGCCCACGCTCTTCATGGCAAACTCCTGGTCGTTGGCCACGCCGCTGCCCACGCTCCCCATGGCGCTGCGCGGCGCGGCGCGGGATGGCCGGGGAGCGAAGCCGTGCAAGTTCTCCGGGCTGGGGTAGGTCGGGTCACTCAGGACGGGCAGTGTGTCTAGCGTGGCCATGGCAGCGTAGAGGTGAGGTGGAGGCACAGGTCAGTGGCACTGGGAGGAGTGGGGAGAGGAAAGGGCTGTTAAAGAGGTGCCTTTTACCCACCATCCCCGTTGCGCGTCGGAATCGCGTCCCGGCGTACGGTATGGAGCAGATGATGAGGTTGTCCTCCCTTCTGGGAACCCAATACCCCCTTTGAGAAGCAATGACCCCCCCCAAATCCCACTCACTGCACTCCAAAAGGGCTGCTCCTAAACCTCTCAGCCCAAGGGGAGGGAGTTTGTGTGGGTTTTGTTTGGCACAGCTCTACGGCATCACTCGGACACGACCAGTTGCAGTTCCCAAGGTTGAATTATTTCTGTCACTTTTCCCAGGTTTGAACCAAGTTTGTGTTCCCATGGGGATATAATTTCTCCATCCCTGGTCCATCAGTAGGCTCATCTAATTCCTGTCCCCATCCCCTAGGGATGATTCAACAAGGCTTAACAACACACCTTCCATCTCTTCCTTTGGGAGTGTTGCTCCCATGGACTTGAGCTTTTAGAAAGAAGCTTTTGTTCAGGTATCATCCTAAATTTTCTTTTAAAGCTTTATTCCCATCCTCCATTGTATCCTTTCTTACGTTGTGCCTTGGATTGGCCAAAACTAGACCATGGGAAGTGGGTAACATCCAAATAATGGTTTTAAAAGTTGTCTTTTACCAGGTGAAAGGACCTGGATTGTCCTGGGGTCAGCTGTCCTTGGGACCAATTCTGTCATGTCTGGATGCTCTTCCTCAGCTTTTACCCAAAGATGTAAAATCTTATTTAAGGAAATAAAAGACCCACAACAACTTCTTTTTGGTTGCCTCACTGAATAATGAAGAATTTGAACCTGTACCAGCTCAGGATCTCATTACCTGAGGGAAGGAAGAAGGTGTATTACAAATTTTGTGTGACTGAAGTGAATCCTGAGTCTCTCTCTATTTGGGGAAAGACACTCAAAACTCAATTCAGTCACTGGTGCACGGGTGTCCAGGCCCCTGGGAGCTCTATATGTCCTCCCAGTGATGCTCCAGGAAGTCTGGGTATCCCTGGAATCCTGCCTCATATCTGCCAGTCTGTGCAGATGTCTGATACCTTCAGATGGACATGACTGAACCAATTCTGAGGAGCACAGTCAGTGGCACATGGAAGGCTGTGGACACTTAGCTGACCACTGTTCACCCTTTTTTTTGGTCACAGATCCAGGTTTTCCAGGATAAACCATCCTGGCAGCATGGGGAATAAATCAGGACTTAGGGGAAGCAGGAGATGCAGGTTTCCCCCTGGGTGGGATAACAAAAGTGATGCCCTTCAGAGAGAAGTTCAGGGAGGGAGAGACTCAAGCAGGACCAACAGGAAGGGGAGATGGAGAAAATGCCCATTTCAGTGAGAGGTTTTCCCTCTCCTTGGGGTAGGGATGTTCACTGAGCCCTCCCTGAGGAAAGCAGGAGAGCTGGGTTTATTTCCCTGGAGAGCAAGCTTAGGTCTAGAGCTCAGCTCCCGTGTGGTGTCTCGGGGGGTCTTGCTATTTGCACTAATAATGGGATGGAGAAAGAGTTTAAAAGGTTAAAGCAGGGGCTGTGCTGCTCAACTTTGCTTTTATTAAACTGCCTTTCTGGAGGCTTCTCCTCTCTCTTTCCAGCGTTTTGTGCTGTCCAAGATACAGCTGGAGTGGGCAGATGTGGCAAAGTGCTGTGCCAGAGGGAGAGGACATGGAGCTGATCCCTACAGCGAGTTGACAGAGCTCCTGTGGCCAGGATCACAGAGGGAAAGGTGACCCTGCACCACCTTTTAAGGAGGTGCTCTGGGGAAAGAAACCATCCTGCCTGAACCTGCACCATGGTGGACAAGGGGACAAGGCAGTGGTGAGGCAGAGGAGGACATGCCTGGTGGTGTAACCTCCATCCCACATCACCCCATGCAAGGAGGGTGCCCAGGGCACTTGTCCCACTGAACCACCAGCAATATGAGTCTCGTGAGCCATATGGGATAGTGGAAGGTGCCCATATGGGATAGTGGATGGTGCCCATATGGGATAGTGGAAGGTGCCCCTGCCCATGGCAGGAGGTTGGAACTGGATGAGCTTTGAGGTCCCTTCCAGCCCAAACCATTCAGTGACTCTATGGAGCACTGAGTGAACATTTTGAAGTCCCTGCTAAGGTCTTTCCTGCAGTTTGCACCCCTGTCCCCCCAAACAGATGTTTCATGACACCCCCTGGCTGAGGTCTGAAGCCCAAACAGCAGACAAGTGTCACAGAGTGACCCACTGCAGCCAAAACACAAGTGTTTATCAGTCACTAGTGACAAAACCTCCACCTGCAGCGAGAAGGGTCTGGGTCTGGCCACGCATCCCTGTGTCACATTTAGGAACATCTCTCTCCGACACACTGAGTAGGACTCAGAGTTCTCACAACCCCATCACACCCTAAAGGCACTTCCCAAAGAACATCATGGTGACAGTTCATGAGTGCAAAGTGCCCAGGGGTTAATCCAGGTGCCTGCTGGGCACCTGGAGACTTGTTTGGGTTGTGGAGCAAAGAGAAGGTGTGGACACCACCCACCTGAAGCCACACTCAACCCACAGTGCCTTTGGATTTTATTAGTCAAGGGAAGACTTTTTGTTCTGCTAATTTAGGAATAACCTGCTTTTCAGGGACCTTGGGATCTTTGGAGGCTGTGACTTCTTTTTGTGGGACACCAGCCACCACGGGAGGGATGTGCTGGAAGGTCTCAGCTCCAGACAAGGGAAAGGCAGAGGCTGCTCTGTCTCCATGCAGAGCTCCCCAGCCAGCAGAGGAGAAATCCAGGTTACCTTTCCCTCACTGGGTAAATTTCACAGTGACATTTGCACATTTACATTGACTCTCTGAGGGCAGGATGAGGTCACTGGAAAGTCTGATCCTTAAAAAAGAAAAAAAAAACAATGAAAAAAAAGGCCAACACAACAACAAGCGGTTTCTTTTCACTGGGAATCATCCAAGAAAACAGCCTGAAAAAACTTGTTATTAGCTTATGTTTACTGCAAACCCAGGCCCTGATAAACAAAGTGCATGGACAAGCCTTACAAATGTGTTATTAAGGAGGTGCCAGGAGTGCCAGCAGATCCCCAACAGCACAGCTTTGTTTGCCAAAAAGGGCCATTTGTTTGAGAACAACAACTCTTGGGTTTGTATCCTCTGGCCACCTCCAGCTCCCAGGCAGGTTTTACACAGGTTGTTCCTCAGCTGAACTGTGACATCAGGTTCTAATTCTGCCACGCTCTGGTGCAGAGCAGGAGGGTCGTGTTTTCTCCTTCCAGGTTTGGAGGAATGTGTGATTAAAAACTTCCCCAGGGCAATTCTTCTCCTTTAACCTCTTAATCTCAGTAGTGATAGGATGAGGGGAAATGGTTTTAAACTGGCAGAGGGCAGGGCTGGGTGGAATATTGGGAAGGAATTGGTGGCTGGGAGGGTGGGCAAGGGCTGGCACAGATTGGGCAGAGAAGCTGTGGCTGCCCCTGGATCCCTGGAAGTGTCCAAGGGCAGGTTGGAGCACCCTGGGCTGGTGGGAGGTGTCCCTGGCATGAACTGGATGACCTTAAAGGTCCCCCCCGACCCAAACCATCCACAAACCAAAACACTGATGGAAAGTGCAATATTCCTGACAAGAACCCAGCAAGAACCAGTCCCCATGGAAAGGGGCTGGGGCAGAGTCCATGGCTGGGCTTTTCCAGCAGAAAATGGGACTAAATGCTCAGGGAACTCCAACTCAGTGAGGTGGGAGGGGCTGGGAACAACACCCCCAACCCAGCCCACAAACCCCAAAGCCACTGAGCCAGGACAGGAAAATCCAGCCCAGGAATTCCTTCCAGGTGACACATTTCAGGAGTGTGACCCACCCAAGAGGCTGGAGGAGGATTTGCTGCACTTTCCACTCATTTGCACAATTTGCTCTTATTTTTTTAGGGTTTTTTTTTTTTTGTTCCTCAGCTAATGAGGAAGGAAAAGCACTGGATGTGGGGATGTACTAATCATTCCACCCTTTAGTCCTATCTCTTGGTGTTCAGTGAGGCTTAAAAATACTAAATATTCCCTATTAGGAAAGAGACAACAACAACAAAACAGAAGTGAGCCCATATGTTAATAAGCAAATAAAATTCAGGGAAATTGTGTGAATTTCCAGCTCATCCCTATCCCTCAATGACAAAACCAGCTTGCCAAGCTCTCCATCTGTTAAAATCCTGCCACCCCAATGACCATCCCTACTGAGAACGGGGCAAACCAGGGATTAGCACGTTTTAGGGAACCCTGGGATCCCAAACATCCTGCTCAGAGCAGGAGCCACAACACACAATCCCAGAGCTCCAGGGGGTTCCTTCCAGGAGCTCCCAGCAGCTGCTGGGGGGAGGAAACAACAGCAGCAGGAAGAGTGGGATGGATTCAAGGAACTGACTGGGCTGAGGAATTCCAGAAGAGAGAATTCCCGAATTCCAGAGCTGCTCCAGGAGCTGCTCCCTGGTTTTGGCCCCATGTGCCTCCAAGCAAGGCAGATATTCCCACCCCCAGCCCTTTCCCTGGGAGGTCAGCACAGGGAGAGCAGCACCCAGAGGGTTCATGGCTCTCTTAGAGAGCCCAGCTAAATCACTGCAGGCTCTCCAGAGTCACAAAATCAGGTGGAATGATGAATCCCTCCTGGAGATTCCCTGATTAAAGGAGGTTTGGGATGGGCAGTTCTTCCCACAGCGAGATTTTGATATTTATGAGCTGCTTTTTATAAAGAAAACCCCGAATTGCTCCTCAAACAGAGCTCCCTGAAGGCTAAGGAGAGTCATGGAATCCTGGAATGGTTTGGGTGGGAAGGGACCTTAAAGCCCATCCCATTCCATGCCCTGCCCTGGACAGGGACACTTCCACTAGTCCAGGTTGTTCCAAGAAACTCCAAACAAACTCCACCAACTTCCCTGAATCCTTCAAAACCCCCAAACCACGACAAGCACAAGACAAACCAAACCAGGGAAGGGCTCCAAAGTGGGAAGAGATTCCCTGGGTCAGGATTGCAAATTCCTGGCTGGGAATTTCATTGAGAAGGGGGGATGTTGCAGTGGGAGCTCAGCAAGGATCAAGGTTTAAGGAATTGCCAGAGGAATGTGGGAGCAAAGCCAGCTCCTGGAACAGCAACTTCCCAAAGGGAAGGGCCCTGATTCCTGCAGGTTGCTCAACACGAGCCACGCTTGGCACATGGATGTGTCACCCTGTTCTGCTTTAATCCAGCACATTCCAAAGGAATTCTGACCTGGATTCCCAGATTCCAGCACAGCCCAAGTCATGAGGTTGTTGGTGACATTCCCAGGAAACACCAGCAGTGGGAAAACACACTCCAAAAGCTCTTACCTGGGGAAACACCCCTGGAGCACATCCCAGGGTCCTCTTTCCACGGCTTTGATCAGGATTTGGGCCAAACCCCGGCCCAGCTCTGGCTCTACCACCTTTCCCAAGCCCTCCCAGCCATCCCAAAGCAATCCAAAGGCAAATCCTGAATGGATGTTTTCCAACCCAGCCTTCCTGGGCTGAAGGCACAGGGCAGACCGACTTCCCTGGGAGGGGAAGTTTCCCCCTCTCTGTTTGCACAGAGAAGGGAAGCTTTTCCAGCAGCCCCTGCTCACATCCTGGGGAAGGGCTTGGCATCGGAGCAGCCTGTGCCCAAAGGCCTCTTGGAAGCCCTGGAAGCACTTCCTGGATCCTGGGAATGCTGGGAATGCAGAGAGGGATCATTGCCGTGCTCCCATCCCGGAGCTGCAGCCGCTGCCCCTCCTAACAGGAGGATTAGATCTGTTCCAATGGCAGAGGGAAGGATGGGATAATCCACACATCCCGGGTATCCTTGGGAGCAAACCCCCCTCTGGAAGGTGCCGGTGCAGCCAGGAGTGCAGGCAATTCCCGAGGCAAAGGGGACACGGCTGGAATGAACCATCCCCACCTTCACTCCAAGCCCACGTGTCCTGCCGGTGAGATTCCTGCTGGGAATTCCTGGGGCTTCTCCAACAGCCAAACGCCGGGAAAACCACAATCCCAGGGACTCAACCTTTCAAATGCCACGGGAACAAAGAATCCAGAGCTTTTTCCAAAGCCGGGAGCTTCACCTGCCACCAGGGAAAAGAGCCAGTGGCTGGGAGGAGTCACCTGCCCGGGAAAACACGCCCAAACATCCCGGCCGTGCCAAAACAACCGGCCCAAAATCCTGGAGAACGGGATCCGAGCCAGGCAGGACCAGCCTGGCTTGGGAAAGAATCCAAGACCTCTTGGGGTCTTGGGGAAATTCCTGGCCAAATTCCCTCCAGGGGAATCCCCTGCCCATGGAATGGGATGAGCCTGAAGCTCCTTCCAAGCCGAAGGGCTCTGGGATTCTGTGGGAGAGCTGGAATTCCGCCCAGCATTTGGCTCTGCCCTCGTTGTCACACCAAGGAAAGGCCGAGCCCAGGGAAAACAACCCCAGGGAACACCCTGGGATCGGCTGCTCCAGGGAGGAAAGGGAAGGAGAGGAGGGAAACGCCAAAATCGAGGGGAAACGCACCAAAACCGAGGGGAAAGATGCCAATATTGAGGGGAAAATCTTCATATTTAGGGGAAAACATGATAAAATTAAAGGAAAACACACCAAAATTGAGGGGCAACACACCAAAATTAGGGGAAAACACGCCAAAACTAGGGGAAAATGGCTCAAAATGAAGGGAAAACTCACCAAAATTAGGGGAAAACACGCCAAAATTGAGGGAAAACCATGCCAATATTGAGGGAAAATGGCTCACAATTAAGGGAAAACTCACCAAAATGAAGGGAAAACACACCAAAATGAAAGAAAACCATGCCAAAATTGGGGGAAAACACAGCGAAATTAAGAGGAAAATCTCCGTATTTAAGGAAAAACACGGCAAAAATAAGGGAAAACACCAAAATAGAGGGAAACCAGACTAAAATTACAGGACAACTTGTCAAAAATGGCAGGAAAACACCCCGGGAGAATCCAAGCCCTTGGAATCCAAAGGGCAATCCCGGAGATCCCGGGGTTATTCCACCCCTCCCGAGGATTTCCACTCCCCTTTTGTTCCTGGAGTTTGGGTCATTCCCAAGAAATGCCTTTCCCTCGTGGAAAAGCAGGAGAGAATTCCCGAGTCCTGCAGTGGCAGGAAAATGATCCCAAAGAAACCATTCCCAGAGTTCCCCCAGGAGCTTGGCAAGGAAAACACCCCAAATCCCAGCAATTCCAGGGCCAGAACACAGGGATTTGTACACACAGGGCAGGGGTGGGAGAGGATTCACAGGGAATTCAGGGGGATAACGGGAGAGGGGCTGGAAATGGGGCTTTGGGGGGAAAACAAGGATTTTAGCATGGAAACACGGATTTTAGGGGAGACATGTGGGTTTTGGGGAGGGAAATACGGATTTTTGGGGGGAAACATGGATTCTTGAGGTAGAACACGGCATTTTGGGGGAAACACGGATTTTTATGGAAGAAATATGGATTTTTTTGGGGGGAAATATAGCTTTTAGGGGAGGAAAGATGGATTTTAGGGGGAAAGAGGTGTTAGAGGGGAAACATGGAATTTTTTGGGGGGAATATGGATTCTAGGGAGGGAAATATGGATTTGGGGGGGAATTATAGGTTTTGGGGAGGAGAATTATGGCTTTTGGGGAGGGAAATAGGGATTTTAGGGAGGGAAACAGGGATTCTAGGAGGGGAAATGTGGCTTTTAGGGAGGGAACCACAGGTTTTGGGGAGGAAAATGTGGATTTCTGGGCTGGGAAAATGTGGATTTCAGAGGGACAAACACAGCTTTTAGGGAGGGAAAGGTGGATTTTAGAGGGGTGAACATGGATTTGGGGTGGAAAACATGCATTTTAGAGGGGAAACACAGCTTTTAGGGAGGGAAAGATGGATTTTAGAGGGGAAACACAGCTTTTAGGGAGGGAAAGATGGATTTTAGAGGGGTGAACATGGATTTGGGGTGGAAAACATGGATTTTAGAAGGGAAACACAGCTTTTAGGGAGGGAAAGATGAATTTTAGAGGGGAAACACAGCTTTTAGAGAGGGAAACATGGCTTTTGTGAGGGAAATATGCCTTTTGGGGAGGGAAAACGTGGATTTCAGGGAGAGCTCCACACCCTGAGGGGTTCACACAGCGGGAGGCTCCTCCTGGGCAGGGACCCCCCTGAAAGGCCCTCAGGGGAGAGATCCACACCCCGTGAGGGTCCCTGAGGGGACAGATCCCCACCCTGAGGGCTCCCCTGGGCTCGGACCCCCCTGAAGGGAGGGATCCCCACCCTGAGGGCTCCCCCTGGGCTCGGACCCCCCGGAGCCCCCTCAGGGGAGGGCTCAGCGCACCCCCCGCCCTCAGGCGCGGCCCCCTCTCGGCCAGGCCCGTCCCGCCCGCTCCGCCGCCCCGGGGCAGGCAGGGCCGCTCTCACCTGGCCGGCGGGGCCGGGCCGGGCCCTCAGGGCTGCGGGCGGGCCGGCCGCGTCTCCCCGGTGACGGCCCCGCTGACGGCCCCGGCCGGCGCCGCCATCTTCGCTCCCCGCCCTCCCGCCGCCGCCCCGGCCGCGCCGCCCGCGCACTGCGCAGGCGCAGCCCCGCCCACCCCGCGGCACGTGGGAAAGGAGGGGCGGGAATAGCCGCGCCGCCATGATGGGGAGGTCAATGCACGGGGACGGGAGGGCAGCGTGCCGCCATGTTGGGAAGGTCAATGCACAGCAATGGGGACAGCGGTTCCGCCATGTTGAGGGGGGTCAATGCAGGGAAATGGGGCACCTGCCATGTTGGGAAGGTCAATGCACGGTAATAGAGGCAGCGGAGCCGCCATGTTGGGAAGGTTAATGCATGGCCATGACGCACCCACCATGTTGGGGAGGTCAATGCAGGTCAATGGAGCACCCGCCATGTTGGAAAGGTCAATACAGGGCAATTGGGCACCCGCCATGTTGGGAAGGTCAATACAGGGCAATGGGGCACCGCCATGTTTGGAAGGTCAATGCAGGTCAATAGGGCACCCGCCATGTTGAGAAGGTCAATGCGGGGCAATGGGGCGCCCGCCATGTTGGGAGTGGCGGCGCTGAGGCGGAGGTGCCGGGGCTGGTCCCGGTGCTGATCCCAGCCCTTTTCCCGACCCTTTTCCTTGTCCTTCCCCGCTCCTGGCCGGGCTCCCATGGTCATCCCCAGCCGGGCAGGCACGGCGGGGCCGGGGGGAGCCTCCCTGTCCCCTTCCCCGGGGGGCTGAGGGAAAGGGGGGGGAGCCCGTCCTTCCCTGAGGGGCGGCCGGGAGGGCTGGGAATGTGCCCGAGGAGGAGCTGGAACCCTGAGGGGATTGAGCCCTCAGCGACCCAGAGGATCCACATCCAAGGATTGAACCCCTCAGGGACCCAGAGGATCCACATCCAAGGATTGAACCCCTCAGGGACCCAGAGGATCCACATCCAAGGATTGAACCCCTCAG
>JAWWEE010000122.1:71836558-71849774 GCA_035221455.1 Xenops minutus
TGCTCTATCCCCAGGAAGCCTGGCTCCCAGTTTCACCTCCCTCCCAAGCTGCTCTATCCCCAGGAAGCCTGGCTCCCAGTTTCACCTCCCTCCCAAGCTGCTCTATCCCCAGGAAGCCTGGCTCCCTGCTTCCCCTCCCTCCTTCCTCAGCAGAGCAAGGATCACTCTGTATCCCCTCACACCTACAGCCATTCCCAATGCCAAAAACACCTTCAACAGCTCTTCCTTCCCAACTTCCCCGACTCCCAGCTCTCCAAACTCCCAGCTGGTCAGCCCAAGCCCATCCTGCATCCCCCATACCTGCCCAATCATGGTTTTGGCCAGCACTTCTGCTCTCCTGGGGCCACTCAGCATGTCAGCTGCCTTCAGGAAGATCTGGGCTCTGTCCTGCACAGGTTTCAGGTCCCATTCCTTCCTCGCTGCCAAGGCAGCATTAATGGCTTTGTTAATGAGCTCCTGCAGCAGAAAAGGGGAAAGGCAGCAAGGAGGAACCCACCACCAGGTCAGAGGAGGAAGTGAGGGGTCACCCACCCCCTGGCACAAACCCCAGTGTCCCATCACAGCCCCAAAGCAGGTCCTGGTATGGATATGGATTTGTTCCAGGATTCCTGGGGCTTGGAAAGCCAACAGCTGTCCCTGGAGCCTCCCAGCTCATAAAATAAGCAGTGATTTGTGTCTCATCCGGGTAAGATATTGATGCTTCCCCCAGGAGGAGGGAGGACAGTGAGATGTGCTCACCTTGCTGGCATAGCAGAACTTGGCCACCTTGTGTGCATGGTTAAAGGGCTGCAAAGAGAAGAAAAGCCTCTGTAGGCACCAGGCCAACAGCCCCTCCTGCCAGAGACATCCCAGTGCTCTGTTCTGCCTTGGAAAACCCAACCCCCCCAGACTCACCGAGAGCTGGTACCGCACGGTCGGTGTCCACACCTCCTCCCCTCCCACCACACACGGGATCTCCTCGGTCTTGCCCTTCAGCTCAGCGAGGGCCTGGCAAAAGGAGGAGAGCAGGATGGTGGGAGCAGCATCCCAGCTGCTCTCCCTCTCCATCCATCCATCCATCCATCCATCCATCCATCCATCCATCCATCCATCCATCCATCCCTCCCTCCCTCCATCCATCCCTCCATCCCAGCAGCCACTGAGCCACAGAGCCAAGCTCTGCCCTCACTCCAGCTCCCCAGAGCCCCGTGGTTCCAACAGGAATCCAAGTGAAGGGACTTTCTGCGGACACAAAGGAGAGGAAAACCCCTCCAGAACAAACACTGAGCCGAGTTCACATTGCCCAGAGTTACTGTTAATAAAAGCTGAAGAGTTCCTTTTGTGTGCCTGGATTGATTCAAGGCTCCCTTCCTGGTAGACATGTCCATGCCAGCACCTCACCAAGGTGCAGGCAGCCTTCTCTCACCAGGGATAAAGTGACTTCACACACTCCATCCCATCCAACCACAGTGCCCTCGTGGCAGCAATATTTTAATACCTGATGCAGAAAATCTGAGGTGAAACATCCTTTTCCCCCAGCTGTGGTGGTGAAACTCTTCATGGCTACCTCTTACCAAGGTTTCCCACCGTGCCCTCCTATTGTAAATACAGTAATTGGTACAATAATACAACTGTGTCTTCCCACTTGCTTCATCCAAATGACTCAGCCAGCACCTTCCAGTGAAACAGCAGAAAAATCCCTTTCAGAGAAGCAGCTGAATGGTTAACTAAGACTAAATGATGGGGGCCTGGCTCTCTTTCTGCCTGAGCAGGTTAATTGTTAACACTCTCCTAACAAAGGCCTTTGGGAGACAGAAGGACATACCTGGGCACCGTGCCACGAGAGAGGGAAATCAATCAGCGGTCCTGGGCAGGGAGAGCTGCAGCAAAGAGCCCCAGAGCAAGGCAGTGCCTTGGCACACGCACCATCCCAGGCATGTGGGACTGGCAGGATGGGCAACAAAGGCATCTGAAGGTCAAAAATTCCCCCTCCAAACCAACTGTGGTAACAGGTGTGCCCGTGACCTCCAACAGGCAGGTTTTGTTTGCCCCAGTTTTAACGAGCAAGCAATTACCGACACCATAAAAACATGCTTTGTTTAGGTGTTTCTTCTGGGGGCAGGACCTGCACCTGCCCCGTGTTCAGGGGCTCTGGTGGCTCTGCCAGTTTGTTGGCAGCAGTGCCAAGGAGCTGCTTTGGCTGCAGGAAGAAAGGCAGCATGTCCTGGGGATGGTGGGGCAGGTTAGAAAAGGAGTAACAAGCTGGGAAAAGAAAAATTGCTGTGATAATTGCAGCTCTTATCAGGAAGACACGTGGGGAGGAAAGGGCAGTAATGGGTTAGTAATAGATTAGCAGTGAGAAGACAGCAGATCCTGTAGGGAGCAAAACCACCTGTGTCCAGTGAAGCATTCACAAGCCCTGGAGAAAAACCACCACTGAAACACCAGAGCTGCAATTGCACTCAGCCAATATATCCCAGAATCACGGAATCATTCGGGTTGGAAAAGCCTTCTCAGATCATCCAGTCCAACCATTCCCCCAGCACTGCCAAGGCCACCACTGACCCATGTCCCCAAGTGCCACATCCACATGGGAATGGGGACTCCACCCCTGCCCTGGGAAGCCTGTTCCAATGCCTGACCACCCCTTTCCATGAAGGAATTTTCCCAATATCCATCCCTGGTGCAAGTTGAGGCTGTTTCCTCTTGTCCTCTTAGTTTCAGAAGCAGCTTGAGATCCCACCCCTCTTCTTCCCCGGGCTGAGCGAAGAGCTCTCAGGCTCTCCATGCACATCACCACCTCCAAAAAGACCACTCAGCTACTCCTGTGTGTCACAGGCCATCATGTGTCACCTCCTTATGGCCATGCTGGCCCCAAACCTGGCTGAGAGCACCTGCACTGGGATTGATTCCAGAGGCAGGGACACCACAGCTCCCCTCCCACCAGCACCTCCTTTTCTCCTACACCCTTCTCAAGTTGCTCAGTCTGAAGAGGGGAACAGAATGAGCTTTTCTTGTCTCTTGTTGGCATTTTTTCCAGCCCTCAAGTAATTCTTGTGGCTCTTTTCTGCACCTCCTCCAGCTCCTTTCCCCTCATATTCCATAAATATGGAAATATTCCATATTTCCATCCTGGAATATGGCACGAACACACTTGAACCTGTCTGCAAAAACATGCAAATCTCAGGCTCCTCAACCACAAGCTTTTTGCACAACCAAAAGCCAAAGGTAGTCAGAAGAACAACCCTTGCTGCTTCCCTGGGACACAAACCTCTCTTTTCCCACTTATCCCTGCTGAAGGGAATGGGAGCATTGCTGTTTGGGATATTTTTCCCCTGTTCAGGGCTGAAAAGCAAATCAGGAAGGCAGGTTGGAGGGTCAAGTTCTCGTAGCCACCTTCAGACACCTCCTGGGCCATGGGTTTGCTGCCTGTCTGCACATTTTTCATCGCTCTGTGCAAAGGATTTATGTCTGGATTTACTTTTGGCCACAATCCTGAGTAATGTGCTCCAGGGTTCCCTGCATGAACAGGGAGGTTGGAGGAGGTGACCTCCAGTGGTCCCTCCAACCTGAACCATTCAGGGATTCCGTGGTTGCTGCTGGGCTACAGGTAAACTCTGTAAAACTATAAAAAACCTCTGTAAAACTCTGTAAAAACTCTGTTTTTTTCAGGTAAAAATTACCAGAAAGTTGTATTCTCATCCTAAGACCCCGTGGTTTGGGAGATCCTCCAGGTCCTGCACCTGGGTCGGGGCAATCCCAAGCACAAGGACAGGTTGGGTGGAGAGAGGATGGAGATGAGCCCTGGGGAGAAGGGCTTGGGGGTGTTCCTGGATGAAACCATCCTGTGCCATGATCAGGGCTGAGGAACAGAGTGTGGGCAGAAGCAAACTCCTCCAGAAAGGGTTTTTGGAGCAAGCAGCAGCTCCTGCCTGCAAGCTCGGGGCGCTTTGCAGGGACCTTTGTAGCTGTGTTTAGCTGGGAGCAAGGAATGCCTGAGCTCAGAGAGCAAAGCAACACCAAAGCCATCCTACACCACTTCTCCTGGGAGCAACCTCCTCGTATCCTAAGGCTATTTCCATCACACTCTACTGCAGGCAGGCAGCCCCAGAAATCCCCCTGAAGCTCTTGATGATCCTACCGAGCCTTGGTGACCCTACCGAGGAACATCCAGTTTGGGAAGACGGGGACCATCCCGTCCACCCCTTTCCCAGAATGCCTGTCCCAGCATCTGAAAGTGCCAAGGAGTCCTCACAGGGACCCGCAGCATCCTCTGGATAACTGTGCCCAGTTCAAAGCTGCCTGCCCTCCCAGTACAAGCCTATTTCTGGGACACGAGGACCACGCTCTGCTCTTCCCTCCTGAAAATGTGGCACCATGGGGTGGGGGTGGAAGGGTTGGGGGCAGGCAGGTCCCTGCTCCGGGGGCTGCTCTTCCTCGGGCTGCTCTGGGAAATAAAAGCCAGTGGCTTAGAAACATTTCCCTTTCCTTTCCGCCTGCTAATGAGATAATTACAGCTTTTTGTATTCTGGGAAACTACTTTCTCATTATGGGGGCCGCAGCAGCTATTTACATAATAAGCCTGAAACAAAAGAGATGAGATGAAAAGACCCAGGAGGCTCTTCTGGGGAACTCTGGCTGAGCTGCCGAGGGAGAGCCCACAGGATGATGGATTCCTCCATCCCCAAAGCCACCCTGCCAAGGTCTGGAGAAGGTGGCATGTTCCTAGCATGGGATGCTCCTCAAGCTCATCTGTGAGGGTCCCCAGGGTCACCAGAACCAGCCAATGTGCTCCCATTAACCACCCCCTGCAATTCCCGTTGCCAAAGGACCTGGGAGGGGTGGCCACGACTCGACACCCACGTCAAGGAGAGTCATGTCAGTGTTTGTGGGGCTTGTAGTGACACCTTGGGATGAGTTCCAGCACCTGAGGATATGTTTGGTGCCAAACTGGCCCATCCCCTGTCTCATCTCCCATTTCCCAGTTTCCTACAGCTATGGATAAGGGACATTGTGAGTCCCAGCCTGTCCATCCCATGTCCCCATTCCTTGTCCCACATGCTGGCCAAGGGACACTGTGGGTACCAACCTGTCCCATCCCATGTCCCATGTCCCCATTCCTTGTCCCACATGCTGGCCAAGGGACACTGTGGGTACCAACCTGTCCCATGCCATGTCTCTCTGTTCCTTGTCTCACATTCTGGCCAAAGGACATGATGGGTTCCAAACTGTCCATTCCCTGTCCCCTCAGCTGGCCAAGGGATGCATTGGTTACAAACCTGTCCCACCCCATGTCCCATTTCCCTGTTGCCCCAGCTGGCCAAGGGACAGACTGAGTCCCAAACTGTCCCACTCCATAGCTGAGTTCCCTGTTGCCCCAGCTGGCCAAGGGACACACTGGGTGCCTAATTATGCCATCCCATATCCCATGTTCCGTTTCCCTGTTCCCCCAGCTAGCCAAGGGACACACTGAGTCCCAAACTGTCCCACCCCATGTCCCAGTTCCCTGTTCCCCCAGCTGGCAAGGGGACATCAGGTACCAAACTGTCCCATCCCACATCCCAGTGCCCTTTCCCCCCATCTGGCCAAGGGACACTCTGTGTACCAAACCATCCCTGCCAGCAGCCACCTCCTTTCCCCAATAAAGGCCCCATTGTTCTCCCCCACAAAGCCTGAACAGTGTGCAGCCTGCTCCACCTTCCCTGGCCAATCCTCCCTCTTTGCTATCAGTTTTCCTCCTCGCTCACTCGCCCTGTTGAAGGGACACAGCCTACTGCCACCCCTCCCTGTCCCCCAGGAAATGGCAGGAGAGGAATCGTGGCATGGCACGAGCACAGCGTGCACATGGCCCTGGCTCCACGTCCTGCTTGTCCTCCTTCCCTCCCCACTCCCTGAGGGTGCTCCTGGAATGAACACCCCGCCCTTGCAGCTGCCTGGAAACCCCTGTGTGGACAGCAAAATGATCAATAAATCAATCTGGGCATTGCCATCGCTCGCCCAGAACAAGCTGCTCTGCCTGTCCCAAGTCCACCTCCACCGCAGCTCCTCTCAGGGTGTCCCCAGTTTCAACCCCCAGGATTTTCTGGATCCAAAAGAATAAAGAGAAAGCAGGCAAAGGTGTGGAATTAAAAGCTAAGCACGTGGCAGGCTGCACTGATCTCAGGCTGCCCCAGTAAGGAAAGAAATATGAAATCATTCTGGAGCCTGCAGCAAGGTGGGCAAAGTCCCAGAGGAGCCTCAGCAGGTGACACTGAGAGGTGACAATGTGTTCTGAAGTTTGGACACGGGTCCAGGGAGGCTTTTTAGCCTCCACCCTTGGAGTATTTTAAGCCCTGAATGGACCAAGCAGGGTCTGGTGTCACAGCTCGGTCTGCCTTGAGCAGGGAGATCCCTCAAGGTCCCTTCCACCAGGAATTATCCTGCCATGGAGGTTTTGGCAAGCCACACTGGGGCTGTCTACCTGTGTTGCCCTGACAAGAGTCCTCATCCTCAGGGGAATTATCCCCCTTTCCCCTGAGTTCTATCAGAGCCCTGGATTTGGATCCAGGCTGGCATCCCTCAGGATGCCCCTGAGGGCTGATAGGAGGGATTCTCCACGACGTGCCCTGTCTGTCCCCACCATCCCAAGGAGCAGAGTGCCAATGGGACAGGATGGTTTCAAGCTCAGCCCAAAGTGCCATCCCAAATCCCAGGTGTCCATCAGGAAGGGTTAGGCCACGGTCTCACCTGTGCCCACCTGCCCTTGTGACTGCCCCCAGGAGATGCTCAGTGCTGGCAGTGTCACTGTCCCCAGGGAGGTCCCAATGGCAACCACTGCCCAGGAAACACTGAGGAAAACTCCCTGAACTCACTCAGTCTAGGGAAAGGGCAGTTTGATGGAGCAGCCTCGGTGCTGGCTGTGGGGCTGAGGGTCTGGGATGCTCCATGCCATGGCTTGGACCACTTGAGGTCATCCCAGCCCTGCGTGCCTCAGTTTCCCCTTGTTAAGGGGATTCTGCTGGATCCAGGGTGAGCCGTGCCCCCCCTGAGCACCCCACCTCTGCTCCGACCCCCCAGTGCAAACACAGCCCAAGGGGTGCATCCTATCCCCCAAAACCACCTGCAGGGTGTCCCACCGGCTCAGCCCTGCACTAATCCATGAAAACCCCTTTGGTGATGTGGCTGGGGACCAGCTGACCCCACGGTGCTCCGTGATGCCAGGGGGAAAGTGGAACTCCTGGTTCATTGCACGGAGCTGCATCCCTTGCCTGGCACCCCACCATCAGCCTGAGCATCCCCACACATCCCCAAATCCCAGGGATCCCAATGTGACCTCTGCTCCAGCCCCATCCCTTGACCCTGAACACCTCCTGGTGGGACCAGGAGGACCCCCCTTGTCACCAGAGCCCCTCCCCTGCAGGATTTAGACCCCTGTCCTGGGCATGCTATTGCAGGGTAAGGGCTGATCCTGCCCTTTGGGATGAGCCATCACCCCGGGCAGGGTTCCAAGCAGCCCTGCCACCCCAAAACCTTGCCCCAAACCCCCAAACCTCTGTCCTCACAACGAGGGGACCCGCCACCACCTCCCACCCACCAGCCCAGCTGGGATTTATCATTAACTAGCCCTGAGGAATTTCAAGGGCGAGAAGCCAGCCTGGGAAGTGTCCCCTCCTCCCCAGCCACCACCATGCGTGGAGCAAATCCCCGTGGTGGCTTGTCCCCTTGTCCCCATGGTGGCTTGTCCTCACCACTGGGTGCCCCAAATCCCAATTCTGGGGCAAGGTCCTGATGCTGGGAGCTTCCAGCTGGATCCAGGGGAGGATCCAGGGGGATCCAGGGGTTTAAAGGGGGGGAAACAGCAGTTTTCCCCATCCTGAGCAACCCCACCTCCGTGCACCCCATCCCTGCTCCCAGCCCAGCCCGCTGGGTGCGTCCCACCCCAAAAAAACCCACCTGTGACGGGTCCCACCAGCTCAGCCTGCACTTAATCCACAAAACCCACCCTTCATTCCCCTGCCTGGCCCCAAACAAAGACACCCAGCGAGAGGAGGGGGGAAGGAGAGGAAAGGAAAACTCGCCGCAAAGAGCCGGAACGCAGCGGGATTTACCTGGGCAGCCCAGGGGTGAATCCTACAGCTCCCCACGCTCCTCCAAACCCCAAATCCATCGCTCCCCTGCATGGGATCCCGGGAAAACCAACTCCAAAATAAGTAATACCTGCAGAGAGCAACCTGCTGCTGGGCTGGGGCCAAGGGCTGCCCTTCGCTCGGTGGGAATGGCCATGGACTTTAACTCTTTGTGCCCACCTGCGGCCGGGATTTTGGGCAGCGCTGGCTCCGTCCTGCTCAAACGGGGAGGGAAATGGGCTTGGTTTTGCTCTAATAGGGATTTAGGGTCTCCCAGCTGGGTTTTCCTAAAATAGGGATTTGGGGTCTGACCACCTTTCTTATTTCCAGATGGGGAATTTGGGGTCTGATGGTTTAGTTTTGCATAGATAAAGATTTCAGGTCAGATTGCGTGTTTTGCTCAAATGAGGATTTTGGGGCTCTGACTGCTGGTTTGGTTTTGGTTTTTCCCAAATAGGGAATTGTAGGGTCTGAAAACTTGGTGTTGCTCAAATGGGGACTTGGGATTTTGACAGGTTGTTTTTGCTTAGATGTGGGTTTTGGGGTCTCCCAGCTGGGTTTTCCTGAAATAGGGATTTGGGGTCTGACAGGCATATTTTCAAATGGGGAATTTGGGGTCTGATGGGTTGTTTTTGCACAAATAGGAATTTTGGGATCTGAAAGCTTGATTTTGCTCAAACAGGGATTTTGGGGTTTGATTGCCTGGTGTTGCTTAAATGGGGATTTGGGGACCAGGCACCTGAGTTTTTTATTAAATATGGAATTTTGAGGTCTGAATGACTGGTTTTGCTTAAATGAGGAATTTAGGGGCTTGAGGCATCCAAGAATTAAGTTTTGGGGTTTTTCTTCAAATAAGGATTTTGGGGTCTGATGGCTTTTTTTTTTTTTTTGCTCAGATGGAGGGATTTGGGAGCCTGAGTGTGATGACTTGTTTTGGCTCAAATGGGGATTTTTTGCATCCAGCAGTTGGGTTCTCTCAAATAGGGGTTTGGGATCTCACAGCCTGCTTTTATTCAAACAGGGATTTGGGGGTCTAATGGCTCAGTTTTGCACAAATAGGGGTTTGAGTGTCTGACAGCTTGTTTTTGCTCTAATAGGGATTTTGGGGGTCTGGTAGCTGGGTTTGTTTGGGTTTTTTTCCAAATAGGACATTTTGGGGTTTAATGGCCTGGTTTTACTCAGATAGAGATTTTGGGGTCTGGTTTATTTTTGCAAAAGGGGGATTTAGGCCTCTGACAGCTGGGTTTTCCTCAAATAGGGATTTGGGATTTGACTGCCTGCTTTATTTTTAGGGTATTTTTTGTGGCGTTTTCTTAGGATTTTTTTGTTTGGTTTGGTTTTTGTTTTGTTTTGTTTGTTTGTTTGTTTTCAAAAGGGAATTTTAGAGTCTGGAGGCTTGTTTGTGCATAAATAAGGATTTGGAGTCCTAATAGCAGGAGTTCTTTCAAATGGGAATTTTAGGGTCAGACAGCTTGGTTTTTCTTCAAATTGGAAGTTTGGGATCTGACAACTTTGCTTTTTCAAAATGGGCATTGCTCAAAACATCTTATTTCTGCTCAGACAGTTATTTTGGGGTCTTGCTAGCAGGGGAAGAGAACTGGATGAATAGGATGATGTGTCCATAGAACCCCAGAATGGTTTGGGTTGGAAGGGACCTTAAAGATCATATAGCTCCATCCAAACCCTGCCATGGGCAGTGACACCTTCCACTAGACCAGGTTGTTCCAAGCCTCATCCAGCTGCATCCTGCCCTTCCTGCTTTGCCACCCAAACCCCCCCATCAACCCAAGCAGAGCCCTGGGGATAGAGAGTGGTCCAGAGCTCCTTCTCCAGCCCTGGGGATACAGGATGGTCCAGAGCTCCTTCTCCAGCCCTGGGGATACAGGATGGTCCAGAGCTCTTTCTCCAGCCCTGGGGATATGGGATGGTCCAGAGCTCCTTCTCCAGCCCTGGGGATACAGGATGGTCCAGAGCTCCTTCTCCAGCCCTGGGGACACAGGATGGTTCAGAGCTCCTTCTCCTACTTTTCCAGCCACCAACACTGAGGCAGGAGAGCAATCAGGATTCCCTTGGGGAGCCATCCGGCCTCAGCACTTACACTGGATTATTTGCAGTGCTGAAGGGAGGGAAATGAAGCTCCACAAAGCTGCCCCTAATTTAGACTTGTTTGCTCAAGTGAATTTCCTCTTGGCAGGATGTCTGTGCATCAAAGGAGCCCCACAAACATCAGTGGGCAAAGAGCAGCAAGAGCAGTAAAGCAGCAACAATGCTCAGATAATCAAATATGGGTTATGGCACATTGAAAGGAGGGCAAAACACACTGCTGGGGGGATGTGGGGAGGCTGTAAATTATCCCCCAGTGGGGCCCTGGGGAGGCTCAAGCTCTTAATTCTGCCCTTTAAGGCCAGAAGCAAAGAATTCCAAGAAACAGGCTGGTTTCTGCCCTGCCAGAGGATTCCCAGCAGCAGGATGCATGTGCACCTTGGAAGTGTCCAAGGACTGCTCCTGACCCAGCAGTTCCATCAGGACATGGACCCTCCACACCAGTGGGATTTGGGGAAGATGCCCAAGCCAAGGAGCCCTGGGATGCACAGCACGGAGCGGGAGCAGATCCCACAGGAGACAGGCTGCAGCTGGTTTGGGCTGTGCCTGCTCTCCCTCTGGGAGCTGAGTTATGTCTTAGCTCTTCCCACAGATGAATAAATCATGATAGGAGAGACTCTGGAGAATGCTGGAAACTCCGGGATAACCCGTGCTCCTGGCGCTCTCAGGCACGTCATAAACTTTTGAACCCTGGACTCTCCTTTCCAGCCCAGCTCTCTGGTCTCTGAGACATAAAACCTCTCCACCCAGAGCCCCTCCACCACCTCTGAGAGCCAGCAGAGACCCCCCCCAGTTGGCATCCAGCACCTCTTGGTGCTGCATCCAGGCCACCGTGTTTCCCTGTCCCCATGGGCAGATCCACCAAGACTTGGCCTCGTCCCTTTGGGGGGTTTATCCATCTCTGCACTGCCCTTTTTTGGGTGGCCATGGTCGGATTGTGCACCCAAACCCAACCCCATGAGGTGACCTCCAACCTGGTGGGAAGGGTTGGGGTTACCCACCTCAAAAGCCACGATGGACTGCCCTCCTTCTGCCTTGGGGAAGAGGCTTTGAACATCCACCCAAAGCCTTTTTTCCTCTCAAGGAAAGGAATAATGGACTCTACCCAAACCCAAACTCTTTGTTCCCCATGTCCTCCTGTTTTCCTTTCCCTTCTCCTTGCAGAAGTGGCACACTTTGAGCAGGGTGATTTCCTTTCTCTCGGAGCCATTTCATTTCATTTGAAGATCCCAAAGCTCTCTGAGATCCCTGGACTGTAGTTGCAGAGCTGGTTAAATATTTTCTCCACTGCTCAGACTCACAGAGTCACTGAGGTTGGAAAAAAAACTCCAAGCCCATCGAATCCAACCTGTGCCTGATCCCCACCCTGTCAGCTAAACCTGAGCACTGAGTGCCATGGCCAGGCTTTCCTTAAACACCTCCAAGGATGGAGACTCCACCACCTTCCTGGGCAGCCTCTTCTGATGTGAAGAATTCCTTCCTAATGTCCAGCCTGAACCTCCCCTGCTGCAGCAGAAGACTTGAATCAGAGGAAACATCAGCTGCAGTGAGGTCTGAGGGAGCATCACCAGCCCAGGCTTTTCCCAGGGCAGAAAGCATCAAGCTACTCATGTGGTGTGGTGGAAGAGGAGATGGAAATGGGAGCAGACACACCGACTCCCTGCTTTGGGATTTCTTCCCTAAAAGCTCTGGGGAGCAACTTCTCAGTGCAAAACATCCTGATGTGAGCAAGAAGCTTCCTCCTCTCTCCCTCCAGGCTCCTTCATTTAGAGGGAAGATCATTTTCAAAGCCTCGAGGAGCAGAAAAAATTCCTAAATAAGGGTGACCTGCCTATTGAACATACTTTGAGGTCAGGAGTGAGGAGGAGGCATCTCCATCCCTGCATGTCTTAGTGCCATGGATGTGACTGATAGGACAGCATGGCTCTGCCATTCTGGATAATCCAACCTTTCTGCTAGGAAAGCTGATGAGATCCCCCCCAGCCTGCACAGCCTGAGCAAGCTCTGGGGCTCAGCTCCCAGGCAAAATGTCAGGTGGACACCCAGGAGGTTTTTTTGTGCAAGGAGAAACTGGATATGTGATGCAACAAACCTTCTCTGCACCAGCACCTGCAGAGTGACATCCCACATGGCACAAGTGTGGAAGCTAAAATGCTGGGAGAGGTTATTCCTGCTTATTAAGTGGAAGAATCTGAGCTCATGAGAGACCCCTTCAGACCCACAGAGAGCTGGGGGTGGGAGAGGACCTTCTCCAAGCTGCCACAGGGGATGGCAGGGGGTCCTGAGGATGGGATGGCACCACAAAGCTGGGTTGGTGCCAGCTGCTGCAATGGGGGACCCTTTCCATCTCCAGTCCTTAACATCTGCCTGCTCAGCTTGAGCCAGCGTGAACAAGCCAAAAGACTCTGGTGTTGGCATCCAGAGAGATGGTTTCCTGTTCTGGAAAACCCATCCCTGCTGGTATAAGCTGTGTCCTCCTGGATCCACACAGGGCAGACAAAGCCTCTCAGTGCTGGCAAACCACAGCCTGGTGCATGGCCCACGTCTTCCCATAAATCAGGAGAGGCTCCTGCATCTCCACGAGAGGAACAGCTCAAGGGGGGTCTTGTTCCCCAGCCCCTCAGACCTCACAGCCTCTGTTGGGTTGGAGGGAGCTTTTTATCCTCTCACAGGATATCAAACCACATTGATGCTGGCCAAGACCTTCATCTAGAACACAGGAACTGGAAAGAAAATGGTGTGTGGAAGCAGAGTTGTCCTTTTTTCCTGCTCTGCCTTCATGCCTTGGCTGGACAACCCCAAGAGGGGCAGAGATGGTGCCAGTGCTAGTGAGGTCTCCAACAGGCAGGGGCCAATACTCCTTGGGAATGCCAACTAATCCCAACTAACTTACAGACCAGACAGTCATGGAATCATAGAATCAGAATGATTTGGGTTGGAAGGGACCTCAAAGACCATCCAATCCCACCCCCTGCCATGGGCAGGGACACCTTCCACCAGCCCAGGGTGCTCCAACCTGGCCTTGGACA
>JAWWEE010000122.1:71893316-71919093 GCA_035221455.1 Xenops minutus
CTGTGCCCCAGAGCATCATCCAAACCCTCCTGCAGCTCTGGCAGCCTTGGGGCCGTGCCCACTGCCCTGGGGAGCCTCAATTACCATATTTCAGTAGCTCCAACCAGACTGAGAATAGCTCTCTCTGTTCTTACACACCAAGGCAGAGCCTCCCTGGCATGACTTTTGGGACAGAGACACAGCCAGGGCAGTACACATCTCTCTCCTTCAATTCCAAGCACTTTTGAGGTCATTTGAGCAGGTATCCACATGTACCTGCCAAGACAGCTGTTCTCCAGCCTTGACCACAGGATCAGGTCACAAAATGTTTGTGCTGGCACCTTCCTCTACCCTCACCCTCTGAAAGAGCAAGACTGCCCAGCAATAAACCAGACTTGTTCAGACAGAGAGCTCCCCACAGGCTCAGTCTCTGCTCACATTCCAGCTTGGAACTGTGTGGGTACATGGCTGGGAACAAGCACTTCACTTGCTCCAGCATCCTGGAGGGCTCTGGGATGTTTGCTTCTCCCACAGCATGCCATACCCCAGTCCTGGGCTTTAGCCATCAAGGCTGGGCAAACTACCCCAAATTATCCCAGTGATCCTTTTAATTCAGATTCCACAAGACCCCCTTGGCAGCTGGCTGCTCAGCAACCCCAAAAAGCCTTCAGCAGATGGGTAAATAAATAAAATATAGGTAAGCATCTACTTATCAAGCCCTATGAGGATCCTTAAAACAGGAATGACACTGGAAATCTCTGTCTGCCACAGGGAAGGCACCTCCTGCACCACCACCTCTCATCCCCTTTGTGCCTTGGCTGTCACCTGTCAAAGTGCCATCTGCCATCAGGGCCTGGATTCTGTTAATTGCATCCTGTGCAGAAGAGAAAAAGGAACAACACACTGATCAAAAGGCAGGCAAAAAACCATTCCACATGTTCAGATAAACTACAACCAGAGGTTGCCATTTAATCCCTCAGCGTTAAAGGCTGCAGGGAAGGGCACACATCAGAGTTCCCACACAGACAGATGCCCTTTGGTCTTGGCAGGATGAATTTCCTGCATTTTGGGGTTTTCAAATCACTTCCCTACCCCAAAAAGAGACTTGAATTGCTGTTCCAAGGAACAGGGGTGGTTCCAGGAATCTTCCCAGGGAAAGGCTGTGCAGTGCCACTGCAACAGGCAAGTTCCACCAAGCACACTGAGGTACTTCTCAAAGAGTCTTGCTCAACACATTCCAGAGTCTTTTATCTATTTTCCTGCCCCATTTAAGAGCAGGAAAACCTCTTTATCAATCCAAAGCATCCAGTTGTTGAATTTATGGCTGGCTTAACTCCATAGTTACCCCAAGCATGCAGTTCCACTGCACTCAAAGCATCTAAGCCCTGGTTTCCACAATTGTGCCTCTCTCTCTCCTGTATTTATGTGACTGCAGAGGCAAATTGCAGTTTAAATTTCAACCCTGAGTGACTTAGTGCAAGTTTAAATGGAGTTCTGGTTTAAGAGAGAGGCAGGGGCTCAGCAGCCTGGGCTTGGGGCAGTGGAAGTTCCCTGTAAGAACAGCAAACATTGCTCCATCATTAGAGGCACAAACACCACAGGATCCATTCACCAACAGGCAGCTGTGAAAGGGGCACACTGAGCACCTTCCACTGGAACAACCTTGTGAGCCCACATTCCACCTCACTGGCTGGCTGGTACTGTGGTGAATGGCCACAATTTAGGGCTGGTTTTGCTGATCCTCACCAAAACCTAAGCATTTTCAGTAATGCTCAGACACCTCCCTAGATATACCCTCCTTTACCTGTCATCTCTCCCATCCTTTTAAACTCTTTGCTTGTACTTGCCCCCAAAAGCCAGTCTTTACACCCCAAAAGTCAGTGCTTACCTGTGTTCTTAAACCCAGATGTGAAGCCAAGTCCTCCAGCTGGATAACCTTTGTTTTCTATGGGAACAAAGAAGAGTTACACACAGCTGATGAATTAGAAGGTTGGCATGTTTTATTTCCCATTCAAGGAACAAATTGCATTTACCAGACAAAGCAGAACCTGTCACTCTCAGTAACTTTCCCAAGTAAGCACTTTTCTTCTGATGAAAAACTCTCAAATTACTTAAACCAGTGAGCTCTGTGGAAAGACTGAGTGCCTGACCCACTTAGGGGAAGACTCAAATCCACTTGCCAGCATTTATCCTGGACTTTTCCTTACATTAGGATGAGCACAGCAATCAGCCATGGTCCTGTTCTCCTGCCAGTGAGTTTCTCAGCTGCTACCTTTAATTTCCAATGTGGTTTATCAAGATCCTTTTTTTCTGAGAGATGTTTCAAAGTGCCTTTTAGAACCCTCACTGGAGTGTATCAGCACATACATAAAATCCAGCCAGGACTGGCAGCATTAAGTGCTTTAGTCTGTTTTACTCATGTCATGTGTATTAATGCCAAAATAATCTTCCTAAGCAAGCAAACACCTTATTAGAATTGTCAGGGTTGGAATTTGAAATTGCCATTTTGCTTTTGACAGAGGTTCTTCCTGCAGGTTTTCTCAGTCAGGGCACAGTCACCACTGCTCACATCTGGTTCTATGCTTCTCTGCAGCTCCAGAGAAAACACCTGGTGTGCTCATCTGGAGCTACTTGGTTCCTGTTTTCTTCCCTGCCAAAGCTTTAGGAACTCATCTGTTTAGTGTTGTAAGGAGCTTGGAAAATACAAAATTGCCATAAGTTTAGTTAATATTCAGGACCACATTCCTAAAATCCATATATATACATATATGGCCACAGGAGCTGCACCTCCATTAGCAAATGCAATACTTCAAACAACAAACTCATTTGTTTCTTGAGAGCACACTGGAAGGACACTGAAGAAATAAAGGGAGGCTGAAATAGATGAATGTCTTTCATTAATAAAATCAGACCAAAAAAAGCCACAGACAGATTTAGGAGTTGTGAAGTTCGATGCAGCCAAGCTAGAGAACTGAATACCATGGACTGAACACATGGAACTGGAACCAGTCCATGGAATTCAGTTCTCAGAGCTGGGAACTGCCAACATTCGTCACATCTTCTTTTAAAAGGGGTTGGGGGGGTGTTGGTGCAAAACCACATAAACAAGAAAAACAGGACTTCAACCTTCACTTAAAAGATATTCACCCTCAATGACCAAGTTTAGTGGAAGCTTTCCAGGACAGATCCTGCTGTGAATAAGAGCCCAGGGAATGGGGTGGAATTAGGATGCATTTCCCCCTGACACACACTCTGAAATATAATGACAATATGAGGTCCCAAGGGAAGAAAACACTTCACCATGTGCTTCAGGCTGTAGAAATAGGTTTGACTTCCATAGGGCAACATATACATATCCACATGGTACTGAATTCCTTTAATTTTTGGTGTGATTCTGCTGCTGTCCTCAGCAAGGCATGAAACAGGAGCAGGAGGCTGCATTTTGCTTCCAACCCCCTCAGGAATGAAGCGTGGGGTGAGCTATCTCCAGTCAGTTAGAGCACTACAATAAGTTATTCAAGAGAAGAGCTGAATTCAATTTTACTTTTTAAAAAATGCCAATTACTCTTAATTTATACATTTTTCCAGACAGCTCCAAGCAGCTCAGCACTGCTTCCTGTCAAGGAGTTTCTGTGAACAGAGGATGAGAGCCATACATAATCTATACATTAAGCACACACTCAAGATTAAAGAAAAATACTTAAAGTGATGCCCCAGTTCTGCAGCTCAGAGGAAATCAGATGTTGAGGCGCTCCTGAATTCGGGTTTTTCAGCCCAAGTTTAATTTCTGACGTCAAGATGAAGTGACTAATGCAACAACACACACGTGTGCCCAGAGCCTGAGCACAGACTTTGTGACTCATCTGTTCCACCACAGCCACCTGGGGCAATGGGCACGACCTGACCCAGCTGTGGCAGCCCCTGGGAGCCCTTCCAGAGGTTGTGGGACATCCCAGGGGATGCTGAAGTCTCCCCTTGTGTTACCTGTGTTAACCTAAGGCACAGAGGAACTCTGCACTGAGCTCTTGTTCAGCCCTGCCTGCCCCAATGGACTCCCCTAAGGAGAGTTAGCCACGAGGTAAAGCTGCCTGTAAGTGCAGGAGATAAATCCAGGGGTTTGCTGGGATAAAGGACAAGCAAAACCAGCCCAGAGAGCGAGGTTTTGGATTAACAAAACCATTAGGACTCCACTAAGGACACAAGTGATTTGCTTGCTAAAGGAGCCCTTCACACACATGTCCCACTTCCTGAGAGTCCAGTTTCCAGGGAAGCAGGGAAGGGATTCATTAGGACAGAAGATTTGCATAACACTGTTAGAGCAAGAGGAGGAAAATGCACCTGACCTTTGATATAGCAAGAGTGGAGAGCAAAGCCTTTGTCCTTCCAGATCAAAAGCAGAAATCCTCATGAACACAACACAGGCTTTAAACACCCAACCCTCACAACACGATGGAAGGGAGACTAACACACCCTGTTTGAAACAAGGGATCTTCTTCTCAAATATCCCTGCCAAACACTGAGACAACACTGCATGGATAGCTGTACAAAAAGTTGGGGTTGGCCTTTCCAGTGGCAGTGTTTGAGGCACACACTGGTGCAGCAACTCTTGCTCCTGCTGAGCTCACAGGCAGAGCTTGTTTTCCAAACCAGTGGCTGCTGCTCGCAAGCAAAAAGGCCTGAATGTCCCAAATCCCAACCTATAGCAAATATTAAAACTTTTCAGGGTGATTCACCAGGCCTGTCTTTATAAAAGAGCCACATCCTGCCCCAAAAAGCCAAGTCAGAGCTGTAATTACAAACCCTTTTAGCAACGATGGACGTGCTCGTGCTGGTAAGTAAATAAAGCTTATTTAAAGCATCACTTTGGTTACTTGCTGAATATTTAAGCAAATCAAAGAGGAAGTCACGATGTCCCTCTTTGACAAGAGGTATTTTACAAAATCTAGCAAGTATGGAAGGAGGAGAAAGACCAATGGCAGCTTACCTTAACATATTCCAGGAATTCCAGAAGAAAGCTGCGGGACTGGACACAGCAAGGAAAACAAGTGTTATTTTCAATTCAGGAACATTAAACACATCACAAACTTGCTGAGTGCAAATATCATAAAAGGGTTTAGACTGCATAATTCTCAAGTTTTAACTACACACACACTGAGATACTGAACTGGAAACAAAAATAATCTAGATATAACCTTGTGAGGGATTTATGACAGGCACTTTCTGAGACAAAGCGTGGCTCAGGTACAATTTGTGCTCTCTGAAAGGACATCTTTGAGTCTTTTCTTCTTCCCATCACACCCCTCCTGCAATAACCCCATCTGGGTGAGTCTGAGCATCACTGAGTTACACAGAGACCCTGAGGATGGTTTTGTACAGAAATAAAGCCCAGAGTGACTCAGGACAGAGCTCCTGCAGATGCCACCGACACGTGTGGAGGCTCAGCCCCTTTTCAGAGCCAATGCACCTGAAATCCAGTGCTTTGATGTGAGCAGCTCCCCTTCCAAAGGCAATGCAAACAACTGGCATTGAAGTCAGAGGAGCTCTGCAGCCCTGGAAATCAATCAGCCTTAATTAACTGCTTAGCTCTGCACTCAGGAGTTTAATTTTGAGCCCGAGTGTCGGCACGGCAGCCCCAACACCACGAGGCAGAGTCAGCTTTGGGACAGGGCACTGAAATGCTTCAGTACTTCAGCCACCACAAGGCAAGGCTGCCTGCTCTTATTTCTGAGTATGACTTTTAAATCACCTACAATTCAAGTTCTAACTCCCCAGCCCTACCAAAGTTATCTTGGGTTGAGATCCAGGTATCATCAAGTGCCTGCTGAAAGAACAAGGGCAATAAACACATTCCAGCTTTAAAGGGTGTCTAAAGTGGAACAATTTAGTATTTAGGTACAAGCTCATCTTCTAAAAGGACAGGCACAGATTTTTGAAGGAACTTTCAATGAAAAAATGCATTTTCCTGTTCTCTGCATCTTAGGGAATTCCCCATCACCAGATACAACATCTCTTGGTGTTAATCCTGGTGAGATGGAGGAATTTTTCCTAATGGGAAGGGGTCCACAGTGAGAACTTGTAATGAGTCAATATTACTTGACATTAGGCAGAAGCTCCTCAGCCCAAGCCCAAAGCCACTCTCAGCCACACCAAAGCAAACCCATTTAATCCAACAAGGTCATTTGAGCAGAGGAGCAAATGCACAGATGGCCCTGAAATAAATCCTTCCCATGAAATGCACTGGGCAGCTCAAATTTGGCAGCTACAACCCAAGAGCAAGTCCAGCATCTGAGGGCAAATAAATTGAGTCTAACAGGTTTTCAGCAGACAGAACAAGAGCTCTGCCTCCCACAACAGCAAGATTTTACAGGTTTGCTGTGATATTTTATCAGATATCACATTTCAACCACCATCCCCAGCAGCTCATCTGGGGGAGCACGCAAGGATGTTATGCATGAGTTTGAAATCTCATCATTTGCAACACTAAATGTGTAATTTTCCAGAGGATAACCCACAAGCACCCAGGCTGTGTGCTGTGAATTCTCTTCACAGAAGCCTTTTAAGACAAGAACTTGTTTTTTTGATTTTGCAGCAGCTCTCTTGGTGTAGAAAATAAAACCAAACCCAAGCAATTGCCCCCAAGAACTGTGGGCACCACCAAACCCCAAATTTAGCTTTGTGGGCTCACTCTCTATGGGTAAGGCAGAGCTGGTGACAGTGAGAGATTATCTGAATTCCAGAATGAGCTCTACCTCAGCCCTTGGATGAGGGAGGAAAGGACTCATTTCCAGTGATAGGCACGTCCTTCAGCACTCCAAACTAACTTGTTGAGGTCTGCTATGAGGAACTGTAGCATTCCCCAGGAAATATTCCAGGTTAACCTGTGCCACAGACACAATTTGGCTTTCACAAGCAAAATCCTTTGGCTGACTCCTACTTTCCAGTTCATTTTACACAAGACAGTGCAGTGAGTCCAACAAAGAGAAGGGAAACTGCAAACCCAGCCTAACACGTACCTGTTCCTCTGTCATTGACTCTTCAACTCCTTCCTCTTCAACTACAAAACTCTCCTTCAGCTTCAGGTACTCTTCATACTCTCTCTTCTCCTCTTCTTCCTTTGCCTTCCTTTTTTCCTCCTCCTGGACAGAAAAGATGACAAGTGGTCAGTTTGCTCCTCCCCGAGTCAGGTTTGGGTTTAAGTGAAGCAGCATCTTCCTTTTGTGCAGCCAGGAGATAAAAAGCATTTCAAATGAGCCTGAGCTCTCCCCCTTGGTGGCATCACTACTTTGCCAAGCCCCTCTGGAGCCAGTGACCATCTCCCAGCAGGGCTGGCTCTGACTAGGTCTGACAGAGGGCACAAAACCACTCTTAAATAGCAACCTGCTGGCTTCATTTGCATCAATGTGTTTCTCCTGCACATCCCGTGACGGGAAGTCCCTGCCCCAACTCTCCTCTGATGCAAGAGCCACATTTTTGGCAAGTGGCCCCAATTCTGCCCTGACACTCAAGTACATTGGAAGGGAGTATAAGACCAGTGGGGTTCCACCAGTGTCCAGGAGCTGTAAAAGTGTCCAGAAAAAAATCAAGTTTTCAGGTGAAATCTCTTTCTTATGAGAGCTTTCTCTCAGCAAACTGTGGCTACATGGAATGTAAAGAGCTGTATGAAGTATTTTAGGCAGAGGAAACAAGGTATGATTGCATTAAAAAAGGGGTTTTTCACATGGTTGGCTCTTAACCAAAATCTTCAGGCTCTGCTTTTAGTTATCTGCAATAAATGACTTTGTTGCCTGCCCTGAAAGAAATACTGAAGTCTTGAAAAAGCCCCAAAATGCCAACCCAGAAAACTCCAAGCCCAGCATCAGTGACATGGTTTTGTAGAATTCACACGTCCCCAAAGCAAAACTGTGATTAAAGGTTTGGGGACGTGAGAGTTGCTTAGAAAATGTTTCTAAAAAGAAGAGTTTTTTACTGGGAGCTCATAACAAAAGCACTCAGCTTTCCATGATTTTCTCTTAAAACTTGTCCTGCTCTTCTCCAAATGCAGATTCAGAGGTTGGGCTCAATGACCTTGGAGGTCTTTCCCAATCCAAATGATCCTACGATTCACACAGAATAAAAATTTTTCCTGCCAGGACTGTTTCTCCCCCAGAGAAATCACTGTTTGTGCAGCACCTGGGACAAGGAGATTCCAAAGTGCCTGGCCTCTGGCTCTGTCCCATTCCAGAGGCTGATTAAAACTCAGACAGAGGAGTTCCTCAAATGTCAGTGACAATCTCAGGGCATTCCTTTACCACTAGCAGAGGAATTGATCTTTTAAAGAACAATTATATTGATTTCTAAATGCTTGCCGTGCTGCCTCTTTGACACTAACATGGTTAATTTGCTTCCTTAAATAGATGGAAAGCAAACATTTGTTCCATTGAACCAGGAAGAGACAGCAACAGGTCATTAAATATATTGAAAAATATCCACATTAAAAAAGATGCCACGTAAGGCCAAAACCAGCAAGGTACCAGAAATGGGCATGGCAGAGTTGCCCTTCAATAAAAACCAAAGAGAAAAGAGTATTTGGTTGCAATTTAATTTCATCAAATTCCCAGAAAGTCAGGAGAAAGAATCCTGCCAACATCTAAGGATGAGAAAAACAGGACTGGAAGGATCTTACTGTACCTGCAAAGCCCAGGCCATCTTTTGAACTGCCCTCTCATGAAAAATCTACAGATCTGAGGAAGCTCTTGAGACAAAACAAGACCATTTTTTGGGTCATTCCTCACTGCAACAATTAGCCCAACAGCACATTTTCCCTTATAAGCATTACAGGTGCCAAGAACAACAAAACCATATTTCATTTGGACATGACAACAATTGTTCTTTTCTTGTAAGTGCAATAAATTTAATCTTGATCCTGGAAAGACATGAATAAGGTTCTGCCCCATGTCTATTAGAGAGGTTATAATTCAACAGGGTTTAAAATGAGGGGAAAAAAGGTCACAAAACTTGCAAATTGCTTTGGTAAATAATTTCTATATGGTTCTACAAAATAAATAAATTAACAGAGGACACTGTCCCATTTGTAACTGAGGGCAACAAGAAGAAAAACAACATTTTCCAGTTTCTGGAAGGTCTAACAAATGAGTGAGGCTCCTTCCCTACCTGAAGAGCAGCACCTCCACTTTTTTAAAGCACCCCAGCACTTCCATGGCCAAGCCATGCAGAAAGGCAGCTCTGCTGTGAGCCTGGCAGAGCACTCAGCTCCCAGCCCCTCTTGTGCTGAAAAGCCAAGAGGAATTTGTTTTCCAGATGCCAAATTTAAAGGGCAGAGCATCTCCAGTCCTCAGAGCTTCCTGGTGACCACAGCCCCTTCCATGAAACAAAGCATTTCCCGATGCTCCTTCACCTAATAATTATAAATTCATACACAATCTCACTTGCTTTACAATCTAAACTCCCCTGTGATTCAATCAGTGGTAAAAGAAGGGTTTAGCCACACTGGGACCTGGGTCAGAGCCAGAGTAGAGATGACTCTGCCCAACAAGCAGCTGAGCAGGCAGGACTTGGGGGAGTGTTTCTTCCCAGCTTTTTGTGCTCCCCCATCACACCATCCCTCTCCCCTCTCATGCTCAAGTCATGCAGCAGTGGCATGGAAGCTGCAGGGTCACCTTTAGGCAGCAGCATTCCCAAAAAACCCTGAGTGTGTGCAGGAATAACCCAGGGGAAGGGCTCAGCCTCTCAGGGTGTGCTCAGGGAACAGAGCCCAAGCCTTGCTTTGGCCAGGTGGGCTCAAATGCACATTTTAAACCCCACACCTTTGTCTGGCAGGGTTTTTGGAGCCCTCCCCACTGGGATGGCAGAGGTGCAGCAGCAGCTCAGAGCACAGAAAGGCTGGGCCACCTCGCCCAGCCACCCATGGGTGGGGTGCTGGGGAAATCCCAGTAGCCTGGAAATTTGGTAACTGCAGATGCTCCCCCTTCAGCTGCCTGCTTTTGGTGTTTTTCTTTTTCTTTTTTTTTTTTGTTTTGCTGCTCTCCTCACTCACCTAAATGTTACCCAAACTGTGGAAAGTTTGTACAGTGTAAAGAATTTTTTTTTGATCTGCACATAAAGAACAAATTATCTCAATCTCATCATATTTTTATCGAACAAATAAATAAATTAGTCACTCAAACCTTTCTTCCTTCTGTTCTTTTCCTCACAAAGTGCCCACATTATCACTGCTGGGTCAACTCTACCTCTGCTTGCTTGCTACCAGCCTCATGTGAGACCCAAGAGCTTCCAGAGCTCCATGCAATCCATGGATCTCCAGCACTTCCAACATCCTTACCCCCTCCAACACTGGATGTGGTCAGCACCCACCTGCCCACCAAGGACCTGGATTTGCTGTGAGCCTCCTCTTTGCCTCTTACTTCCATCCCAGGGACTATTCCCAAACACCTTCCCTTCCCCAGGTGAGACCCACAGCACCCTGGAAACTCCTGTAGGGCTGGGTTTTTGGGATCACAGACTGCTCAGTCACTGTCAGTGTCACTGGACACTCTTCAGCCATCTCCTGTCATTCCTTTGTGGCTGTTCCCTTCATGTGCAGGAGGAGGAAGAGCATCCAAATGCCCTGGACCAAAGAAACCCTCCTTGCAGAGCATCCAGGTCTTGTGCTGTTGGTGCAGCTTCTGCAGGGAGCAAGAAGGGACTTGCCAGGGAATAATCTGGCAGAGAGCAGCTGGATCTGTAGGATTCATTGCCCCCCTCACTGCTTACACAAAGTGTCCTTAACCCCTCAAAAGGAGAGAAGGAGTGTTTTGGAAGCTTTTCCACTGGTACTCCTTTAGGAGGGATCAATCCTCAGGAAAGCATACACACTTGAAAGCTGATGCTTAAACTGGAGTAGTCTCCAGCAGCCTCCAGAAAATGCACTGTTTATGGAGGAATAATGGATAAAAATGGCAGAGAGGCAATGAAAAGCTCTGCTGAGAAGCACAGAAATCTCAATGGCCACATAAGACATAATAAAAGAACTAAAAATCGCTGCCTCTTCTTACACAATCGAGTATCAAAGAGTCAAAACTTCAGGGTCTTAGTTCTCCAAAAGCTCCAAGAGGACCCTTGTGACTTACAGCTCTGGAGACCCAGCCCATTTTTATGCAGGCACTTAAATGCAAACTTACAAAAATCCCTGCATGAAATGCCAAAGAATGCCAAAGAAAAAAGCTGTTCTGTGAGCAAGCAGCAAGGCTTGTGTGTGTGAAGCCCCTGTTTTGCAACCCCAGAGGAAGTCGAGCCCTCCTTGATAAGTGTCGGTGGGTAAAACCAGCTCACCACCAAAAAACTCCAGGAGTGAGAGGGAAATCCCCAGGGCTGAGCCAAATGCCAGTGATAAAGGGGCTGCCTCAGGCCTGCAGCCAATGAGGCCAGCAGAGCTCTGCAAAGGAAACTTGAATTTAAGAATATATTATCTGCTTTGCAACGCCGAAGGCAAGGGGCAACCACACTGCATTTCTAAGTGCGTGCAAATGTGTTTAAACAGAAGCAAGGGGGGTGTTTTTCTCAAGAATATGGAAGATTTTAGCCCAAATTAACTCTCCTGAAGGTGCAACTGCACCTTTTTTTTCAGCTTTTAGCATAGTTTTGGTTGTATTTCTTGGGAGAGAGGCTGGACACAAGGTTCAAGTGGAATTGAGCTGTGCTCGGGTGGGGATTTGCCACTGTCACTGTACCTGCAGAAATGCTCTGATGTGCTGGGAAAAGAAAGGAAAAATGAGGTTATCTGACAACTTGTGACAGTTCTCAGACGAAATTCAGTGATAAAATCCAAATTCCTCGTGCCTTGTGGGATTATATGAACTGCAGCAATGTCAGTAATCAAAATGCCTCCAAAAACACCATGACCAGCTACCCCCTGGTTTTTATCTCATGCCTATCACTCCTTGACCTATTTTTCAGAACTTTGCCTTTGCACCTCCTAATTTCCAGGGGGAACAGTATCATCATGTGTAGTCCACAAGTTTGACAAAATATTCCTGGTGGAAATGAGTTCCTCCTAGAGGAGAGCATAAATGACATTTTTTCCTCTATATTCTTTAAAACCCACAATAAACCCAAGGATCCTCTCACTGCCCAAGGGGGCCTAGAAGTTACTGGATTATCAACTTAGACACAAGCAAAAAATGAAATATTGAAGAAACTTGACTCTTAGAGGCAGAATAACGTTGCTGATGCAGCTGGTGGGTTGGCTTTGCTGTCCTGATAAACATTGGGAAAAATAAACAACCAAAGCAAAGTAAAATAGCTTGAAATGACAGAATTTAAGTAGCTGAGCAAGGCATTGGTAAAGTGAACATCAGGCTGGATTTTCTGGCCATTTCCCCAGTTCTAGTAAGTCCTCCTCTGGTTTATGGTGCACAAAATTTAAAAACCAAAGTAAATAAAAAAGTCAGAGCCTTAGTTTGTATTCCTCTTCTTCACTGTGCCTTCTAAAAGAGAGGTGGAAGTGCTTTAGTGCAGTCTTTACTAGGAATACTGAAAATTAAAATAAAAACAATGAGTTTCCCCATTCAACCAAAAATACATCACACAGCCCTAAACTGACCAGAAACAAACTTTTAAAAAAGGGATAAACATGTCAATGAGCACTTTCTGTGTGAGGAAATCTCTGGCTGGAATTTCACCCTTGTTTTCTGATCCTGATTATCCAGGTACACCCAGGTCAGTCCCCAGAGGGGATCCCAGGATAACATCTCTGTCCTTTGAGCAGGTTGGCCAAGCTCTGCTGTGATTACCTTTGGGATTCTCCTGCCACCCTGGAGGCACCTGGAAGCTCCAGTGTCACTGGAAGTGGCACTTAATCAGGGTTAAGTGCCCTTCTAATTCCCCCAAAGTCATGGAGTCATTGCAACTCATTCTTCAGGGTTTCAAGGATATGAAACTCTCAGAAACGTAAGAAAATAGTAAAAAAAAAATAAAATAAACAGGGGACTGAGTGGAGACAAAACACACAAAGGAGTAAATAAGTTATTGGTCCCCTGGAAGTTTGTTCAAACTGCTTTGCAAAGCAAAATCTTGGACTTTACAAAGCAAAATCTTGGACTGTGCTACATATCCTGATGTTGTAGTACAGTCTCCTCCTCCAATTTCTGGAATTCAGGAGACTTTTATTGAGGAAAAGGAAACAAAACAGTTCAGAAGAGGAAGGATTTGGGGGGAAATAGCCCCAGAGGTAAATGGACATTCACACAAAGATCATGGATATAACCTGCATGTCTACCATGTGGATTATTTTCTTTAAAATTGCTTTATCCTTCCTTCATGCTCCCAGCAGAGGAAAGGAAAAATTGCCTTTTCCTTTCTTAAAATGTTCTCAGTAACACATTTCACTTACCCCACCTGCACTCAGAACAAATGCAAACAAACCTACAAACCAGAGACACCGATTCCCATGCACACAACTATCCCAAAAAATTCCCAGTGAGAGCTGGGGGCTGTGCTCTCCTGGGACAGCAATTCTTCAGCACACCTTGGTGCTGGTCTCCAGGAGCAAAGCCACCACAACTTGCAGCAGCAGAGCATGAAGTTCTCAGGCAGCAGCATTGATGCCCTGAGGACACAGAGCAGCTCTGAACTCAAGTTTTCCTCCCTCACTGATGAAAAGGCTCCAACAAAAGCATTCCAGCTGAGCAGGACCTGTTTTTCTGGGTCACTCCTGCCTGTCATGCACCTCCCATGCATACTTTAGAGATCTTTAATTGGGAAGCACATGCAAATTTGTGTAATTAGAGTAAAATTATATGATTTTCCACAACGAAAGTTGCAGAATCAGTTGCTGGTGCCTTTCCCTTTCTGCCCTGCTGGCAGCTCAGAGGGAACAGGAGGGTGGGTTTGAAGCCTCCATCCTCAGGAGGCACTCAGAGCTGGGCTGGTGAGCCCTGAGCAGCAGCTCTGCCTGGCCATGTGCTGAGCAGGACAGAGCAGGGGGTTCCTGACCTCACTGCTCACACAGAGCCAATTCCAAAGGCAATCCTGGGGCAGCATTTCCATGGATGAACACGACCAAGCTCACCTGTCGTTCCTCCTCCAGGCGCAGCCTCTCCTCTTCTTTCCGCCTTTCCTCCTCTCTTTTGGACTCAAGTTTTCTCCTTTCTTCTCTCTCTGCTTCTTCAGCCTGAAAAAACAAAAGGTATTATGCAAACCAAGCCTTATTCTTCCTGAATATACTCTTTTTTTCATTTCATATTGTGATCCCATGAGGGGGTTTCTCCCCATCTTCCTAGATGTCTGCTCAGAAAGGAACATTAAAAAGAGTAATGATAATAAAAAGTCATTATCATTTAACTCCCCCTCCCCATCAGCACAATCAACATTGTAGTAAACTTAGAATTAACCCCCTCCCTTGCCTTTATTAAGGCTTTAAGTTTGGAATGTGCATGAGTTTATTACTACAGTGACATTAAACAATATTGTTTCATTGTTTTTAAGCCAAAGAGATTGTTGAGAAATGGGGGGAAAATAAAAAGGGTGTTTAGTGTATTTCCTAAAGGTTTTTTTTCTTCAGTCTCTTCAGTACACTTAAATTTGAAAATATATTAAGAGAACAAGCAGAAAATATTCAAATGGAGGATGAGTGGCTTTGAATGCTTCAGAGAAAAAGCCCCAACCAAGGAATTTCTCTGCCTACATGGGAAAATAAAAATCAGCGTGTTCTAAAATGAAACAGAAGATTCCTTGCTCAGCCAAGTGATGCTCATCTAACTTCACTCAGATTTTCCACAAAAAAGAGGCCAATTAAACAGAATCAACATGGAAAGTAACAACAAAATGATGAAAGCACCGAGTGAGCGAGAACAGGTTCGTAATGGAAGTTTATATAAAACATAATAATTAAGTTTACCATTACACTGTAAATAGATATTGGATTTAAACCTCAGATGGCACTAAATATTCCCAAGCTGGGATCTCAGAAGCTTTGTTTGGACTCTTGACACATTAAAAACTGTCATACAGAACAATACAGAGTCCTCAAAACATACATATAGAACAACTCCAAGGAATGAAAGCACAACCTGCTGCCTTCCACAAGCACCCTTCAGAAAGCTGCAAAAAGCCTGGTGCTTCCCTGGAATGAACAGCAAAATGCTTTTCACCTCACCCCAATCCATAAAAACAATAAATTCTGATCCTCAGGGGTCCTTTCCAACTCAGAATATTCTGTAATTCTGTAAACACAGCTAAAGCCAAAGCGAGTTTTTACACTGTGAGAGCACACGAAACACCACTCACAGGTTTTGGTCCTGGTGTTACAACAACACCCTGTGGGTCTGAGTGTGTTTTTCAGGGCAGACAGGACTGACATGAAATGACAAGCCAGTGGAAACATCTAACAGCATTTAAATTTAAACTCCTTTTTTCCCCCCCAAAAAAATGCCAGAGAAGTGAATGGAAAGAAAACGAGACTCCACTTTCCACAGCCCTCTTGGGATTTGACAGAAAAAGCTGAATTTCCAGTTTCAAAAGAAAACAACAATGTTGTAGTGATGACACTGGCTTTGCCTTCCTGGGGTGTCTCTCACCCCCAATTCTATGCTGAGCTGTTCAGGCTCTGCTCAGGGTTTGATACGTGGCAGGACACACTCACCTCTCTCTGTGCTTTCCTGGCTTGTTTCTCTTCTAATTTCCTCTGCTTCTTTGCTCCAATTTTCGCAGACACCTGAAATTCTGGCACCTCCTCAGCATCCTCTTCCTCTGCAACATTGCAGAAATGACAGATTGTAAATTGGCTGCTGTAAAAACTCCCCTGGAGAAACTTCAGTGTCACCCAGGAAAGCAGCAGCTGAGGGAAAGGAGACACACACACACACTTTGGATGGAAAAAGGTAAAAAAAAAGAATCCCACAAGACTGCCAAAGCCACAGAGCAGAAGTAACAAGGCAAACACACACTCCCAAGTGAAGGCAGGAGTAAAAATTTCCTTCATCTTTGGAAGGAAGGCTTTTCATAAGGATTTCTTGCTTTCCAAAATTGAAAGAGGTATTTTCTCTTACACATTACTAATGGTTGCCATGAAATATCTGCTGAACACTTGTCTGCAAAGTCTTCCTTTCCCAGTCACCTCTAGGCTTTGCACAACAGACATCCACTGGAAAAGTGGGATTCAGAGGAATGCCACTCTCCCACTGCTTCCAGCTGGATATAACTAACCTTTAAGGGAAGAGGGGGAAAAAGAAATACCCCTGAAATGCAAATCCTGGGTCTGGCTGCAGGAAAATGAGATGTAAATAGGTGCCTGTTGTATGACAATGGGCTGTTTACATGATTTCTGCCATGTGAAATATGGAAGAGTCTTGCTCCAAGGGCTGCAAAGGAGATTTTCTGAGCAAGAAGAGTTTTAAAGGCTCCACTTCCTCCCTGCCCAAAGCTCAGCAACATTTGGCCACTTTATCTATTGGTCTAAATTAGTCCTTGATCCCACCACCCAAGTCCTATGGATTGACATGACACCCCAAGAGAAACCCTGGGCTCACTGTAGGGAGCAACACACAAGACACAGAAATTCCTGTGCCTGAATCAGATGGCAGGATCAAAATGAAATATCTTCACACACCAATCCCTTTTTGGGTAAAATAATTGATATTTTAGGCATCCACATAGTGCTGGTATGCTCAAGGCTGACTTCACACCCAAAGCAGGGCAGATTTGGAAGAGCAAATGGCAGGATGTTTCCTGCAGGCCCCCTTTTTTGGGAACCCCAAAAGCTGCTAGAAAAGGAGCACATGGATGAACGAGTCTCCCCCCTTTTTTATATGCAGAATTGGGTTTGAAACACTCTTGCTTTACTCATTCCAATACACAGTATGGGACTGTGGTTAAGCCACTGAGACACACCAGGAGAAACAAATATGAGAGCTGTGTAGGTGGCTCTCAAGTGACAGAGCTGTGTCCAGGAGATTAATTAATATATACATTGAGACTGGTTGCTGAACTGGGCTCCAGAGAGCTGCTGGTGTCTGATTCTGATCCAAAGGGTTCCCCCTTCCCATACCACACAGAGCAACAGGGGATGCTCAGACCTGACAGAGCTGCCTCTACAATTTTGCTGAAGCCTAAAATAACTTTATTTGTATTTTAAATAGGGAGTGCCAAACACAATGGGTGAGCAACCCAGCCTTAGCAGTTATTACTCCAAAATGACCTCAGTACTGGCATTATTTTTTTGGAACATCATTTCTAGCACACACCACAAGTATGAAACCCTGTCTGTGACACTATTCCACCTGAGGGCTTCTCAGATTTCATCTGTATTAAGATTACCTGAGCCAGACATTAGGCACAAATCTAAGCAAGGCTTTTAAAGCCTTATTCCAGTTCTGGATCAAACATGCCTTTGTTCAAGGAGCATTTGCTTCCCTCCTGTTTGAAGCAGCTGATGTGATCCCTCAAGTACCACGGGTGGTGCAGACACAGCCAGTGATTCAGCAGAGCTTGAAAGGCCAACAGTGCACTAAACCTGGGTGCAATTAATATGGACTAAATAAATCTGGATGTGATGACAGGAACATAAACACATGGGAAAATTATTGCTGAATCAATTTGCTAGCAGCCAGCAAGATTTCCTTGTTTGTTTTTAAATAAAGCAGCAGCTTTTTAACAATCACTGTTCACACACTCCTAGCTGAGACAACAAGAGGAGACTCCATCAGGGGTCAGTTCCATAGGAAGGTGCATTCCATCTACCCCTGAGCTTCACATGTGATGCAACATGTCAATTGTGTGTGAAAGCACTTTGTCATCACCCAAAGCTCTACCGAGCCAGGAGACACATCAGACACCACCAACACTGCCAGAGGGCAGGGGTGGATGGGATATTGGGAAGGAATTCTTGGCTGTGAAGGTGGAGAGGCCCTGGCATAGGTTGTCCCATCCCTGGAAGTGTCCAAGGCCAGGCTGGAAAAGGTTTGGAGCACCCTGGGCTGGTGGAAGGTGTCCCTGCCCATGGCAGGGGGTGGAATGGGATGATCTTTAAGGTCCCTTCCAACCTAAACCATTCCATGATTTCCAGAGCCTGCAAAACATTCCCACCAGTTTCCAGTCCCAAGAGGCAGACAGCAGGAACAGCCTGACTCAGAGTGGTATTTTCACATCATTTTATATCTTCTGCTTTAGACAAACACGGGTTTGGCTCAGCTGGCCAAGCTGAGAGGCACCTGCAAGGAACCTTTGTTTTTCCTTAATATTTTGAACACCCTGAGAGGCAGCACAACAGGAAACAGTTAATAGTCACACAAGGGGCTGAATCCTGAAATTTACTGATTACTTTTTCAAATGTTTCCCAATACCATCAGATAATGTGCTGGAGTGCTGATGTTCTCTATCCCAACAGGAATTTACCAGCCTCTGTGCACAGGACACACAAAAAACTCCAAAAGAAAGCACCAGCATCACCTATTTTGGTTATCACCGAATGGTTTGGGTTGGGAGGGACCTTAAAGGCCATCTTGTTCCAAACTACCATGGGCAGGGACACCTTCCATCAGCCCAGGTTGCTCCAAGCCCTGTCCAACCTGGTCTAGTTGTCCTTGTCATCGATGCCAAAGGTTCCCTCTTGCTTCCTAAGTTCTGGAAGTGAAGCAAATGAAAAAGAACTCACAAAAAAAAGTCCTTTGGGCACAGCCAGCTGCTTTATTTACTATTTATGCAGCATCTAAAAAAGCAGTGAGAGAAAGGGAGGGAGGGGAAGATGCCACTCAAAACAAAGAGCTCGTCCTGAAAGCAGGAGATGTTATTAACAGCATGTCATTAACATTAACATCAAAGAGATGGAGGACACCAGGCACTGGAGGGCTAAGAAAAGGTGTGGGCACTCCTGAGTGACACAGCCCTGTGGTGGCAATAATAATAGTCTAATAGCCAGTCATAATTCTTATGTATTTTTTAATTTCATTTGGTATATATGCCTAGCCACTGGTTTATTCATCTGAAGCCACAAAATCAGTCAACACCTAGGCCAGAAAAAGTGCAGCACAAACAAAAGGGCATCAGACCTTTAGGGCAGAAGTCAAAGTGATGAAGTTTATTCTCAAATAAAGTCATCTGGCAGAACTGAGAAACCACACAGCTCCCTCCCCTTGTGCTTGAACTGGCTCCAGGGCAGACACTGCGGGCACTCTGATAACACCAGAGTCACTGTATGAGTGCTGGCAAGGCAAAATTGACTTTTGATTCACTGCTTGGGATATTAGTCAAAGTTGAGCTGTACTAGAAAGGTTTTCCTACTGATTAAGCATTACAATTATTTCAAGCACCACAATTAATGCAGCTCTGTTTCACAAGAACTGTGTGGCACCACATCACTGTTTCTAAATTTAGGCATTTTCCAGATCTTTCAGCACTCAGAAAAAGTGCTTCTTGTTTTCAGAAGTTTCAGCACCAACACATCCTTCTCAAACCTATGCACAATATCCATCACTGAATGGGGATGGATAAATTAAGTTTTGTATTACTTTCCCCCAAAACTAGCAGAAAACACTCATGCAAGTTTTTTTTCAGCTGCAAGATTTAAATGCTGAACTGAGATGCTACACAAAGCAACAATGGGCATTTTAACATGCCCAATTATAATTTTTAAAGCTTTAAAAACCTTTTTTCTTTGTTTTCTGCTTTCTTTCTCAATAGTGATCAACAGTTACAAAGCAAAACAGGACATTCTGAGCTCCAAGTCTTCCCAAAGCAAAAGAAGAGAGGAACTTATGATTTCATTTATGCTGGACTTTAACTTTTCTTTATCATGTTTTATTTACAAGCTGCCAAAAGCAGAGAGCCCACAGCCTGCACCAGTTTGGAAAAAACAATAAAAGTAACCTGACAAACCCAGATTATTTCTTTGATGCAGTGCTTACTTTCTGTTTTGTTAAAAAATCAAACCAAAACACAACAGAGCCCACACAAAGTCCCATTTTTTGGCAAGACTTTTTGCAACAAGCCAGAGAGGTCATTCCTAAGATGTGGAAGTGTCTTCCAAAATTAAACCCTGGAAATCCTCCCTGGAAATGTACTGGGCTGAATTGGCACATCCTTCTTTATTGAGCTCAGCCTCACACACTTTCTGCTCCAAGAAATGCAGTGTCCAAGTACCTGCTTTGCCTCTGAGCTCTTTGCAGTGTTCCCAAGAAGCAGGTTGGGAGGGACAAGTGAATTGGAGACCTGGACAACTGTTTTTCCTGCCCATGAGCAGCAACCAAGTGAAAGGTCTCAACAAAACCCCTTTATGTTCACCCAAAGGTGATCAGAGTCCAAGTGGATGCACTCAGAGCATCAGTCAGGCACAAGCAAGAGCTAAGCACACCCTCCTCAGTCAGGGAATAAATGGGATTTGAAATTGGAAAATGGCTAATTTAGTCACACTACCCCATGCCCCAAACAACCCTCAACCCACCTCCAATTTAACCCCTTTCCCACTGCTCAGCTTGGCCTCTCCTGCCTTAAATGATTCATGCCTGAAATCCTCCCCCACTTATGCCTTGCAGCAGGCTCCTTTTCATCTGGGCTGCAGCTTGCCCACAAAGCCACCCCTGTCTGCCTTCAATTTAAATGAAGATACAACAGCCTAATGAAGTCTGTGAGCTGGGACATCAACCCAACCACATGAATACACAACTCTCCTTCCAGCCTCCCTTTTCCACAGGGAAAGGAGTCAGCAGCTGTGCTCCAGTGTGCAGACACACAGAAGGAACAGGGCTGCAGGAAAGGCAGGAATGTTGGGGCTGGTATCAAATTAGGCAATTTCAGGCAATCAAAGCCATTTTTCTAAAGGCAGCCTGGAAGCCACGCTGGTGGAACACGCTCAGGGGTCTCAGTCATTTTGAGAATCACTGTGTCACCAAGGAAAACTGTCTCCCCAGCAATCTTTGGCCACCAGAGGGTATTAATAGATGCTGATGTTCTACCTCAGCACCTCAGTAACCACTGAGAAACACTGCTCAGCCACACTGGGGCAGGGTGGGCACTCAGGTGGGAGGCTGTCCCACGGCACAGCCCACATGGAACCCCTGAATAAGGAACCCACCTCCCCTCTGTGGTGGCATTCTGGTGAGGAAGTCATTAATTTTCTGTCTGTGACAACCTGAGAGCAACTCTGGGGTCTTACCCCACCCCTCTGAGCTAAAGGAAGAATTACAAGCTGGTTTAGTTCCACTGATACTCACTGTAGATTTGAATATTCAAAATAATCTTTTACCATCCTTGCCTGTATGAAATGACTCCTTACCCAGACTTGCAAGTAAATCAGACTTCAGCTACAGAAGGGGCAATCAGAAGTTTTCAAGATCCTTCTCCTACTTCCCTAGAGGGCTTGGGGGTTTTTTTGACTCCCCCATTCCTCTGCCAGAGTTCTGAGTCCTGGCACAAACACAACAGCCCAGCAGAGGCAGCAGGAACCGTGGGCTCCCACTTTACCCCTTGAAGCCTCTTTTCTGATTCTGGAACTGAAATCTGGTTGTTAGATGGAAAACAGAAAACCCTCGTGCTAACCACAACTCTGAGGTCTGCAGGAGCTGTTTGAGGCTGTTTCCAGAGTCAGCACAACTGGCTCCCAACAGGCAGAGCACTTTGGTGCTGGCAGAATCTCCCACCTGGCCCCACTTCTGTGCCTGTGACAGCAACACAGACATGGCCAGGGTCTCCTCACACCCTCCCTGAGGTCAGTGCTGGGTATCCTGCAGCCAAAGGCTGGTGAAGGAATCACTTCTTGGCAGAAGAAGGGACACAGAGCAGGGTGAGGCAGCTTTGCCCAAAGCTCAACACATGCCCAGAGTGGAAATTCCACACACAGGGCAGAAACTTCCTAGTAAAACAGAAATTCCACAATGAAGAAAGAAATTCACTTCAGAGGCAGATGTTCACAACTCTTCTAAAGCAACACGAGCATCTACAAGGCAACACTGAAGAAGCCAGACTGGTTTGGGTTTGGTGTTTGTGGACAAATTGCCAAATAACTTTGCTCTTGAGCCCTGAGTGCCTCAGCTGGTGCTGCACTGCCTGGCACCACACATCACTCTCTTAATACTCTTTATACTCTCTTAATACTCTTAAAATACTCTTCTATGGGCTCTCTTTCCATATGAATCCACTGCTTTTTGTAACACAAGACTTGCTCTTTCAACAGGTTGAAACGGGGGCAGTGAATCTCCCCAAACTGCTTTATATTGCACTGACATGGCCAAACTGCACAAAGGGGGCAAAACCAAGAGGGATTCCAGGCCTAGGCCACAAGTCCACAGAGTGGGCTTTAAAACATGTGACACATCCTTTTCTAAGGGGAAAAAACACCCCAAACTCCAAACTACTGCAGGGCCAGGCTAAAAGATTTGCAGCACAGAGACAGAAGCACAACACAGAAGCAAAGAGCAAGAAGCTGCTTTAATTTGGAAAAGGAATTAGAGAAAACAAATAAAAGAGGGATGTCATTTCAAAGGAAACTTCATGCAAGAGAGGCAGCACTTGCATCTGATGTACTGAAAGCTGCAAAAGAATTATTTATAAAGCCCAATGACACAGATTCCTCTATTGCTGAAGAGACTAAGATAAGATGAGCCATTTGCTTTGACAGTTCCACTGTCGGCCTCTGGCATTCAGACTTTTTGATGTCTGGAGTTGAAAACTAAATATTTTTAGATTCCAATTTCTTTCCAGGATGTTATCACACGAGAAGACATAACTGAAGTTCAAAAGTTCAGGCCTGTCCATTCTCCATCTGGGAAACTGCTGAGCATAATTAGCTTGGAAAGCTTGGAAAGCACATTTACCTGTCAATGTGAGAGCAAGAGGCTTCCCACAAACTGCAGGGCAAGAAAAGCTGACCAAAGTGCAACTGGCCCCTAATCGAGGCACCACATGAGGCTCAGTTCCCACCAAAAAGGCTCCCTGACCTCCACTGCAAACCCAGGTGAAGCAAACCCCATTCGAGCAGAACCCTGAATGCTTCACCCACAATCTGAAAGTGGAAAGAATCCAGTGAGGTGAATCATGGTGATATCACCTCTGTAGCAATAAAGATAATAACATGTGAAGTTTCACCAGAAAAGGGAGTGAGGCTTGCAGGGTGTTATTCACCACTGTATTTCTGTCTACAACCACAGCACAGAAATGTAGCTGGAAATGAGCTGGAAATCCAGCACAGGGTTTACAAAACACACTGTCAACAACCTGCTGGCAAAGTGCTGCACTCTGGGGTGAGCTCCAGGTAACCAGCTTCATCCTGACCACCACCTCGATGGCTCCTTGGAAAGAAAACTCCAGATTTTGCAGGGATTACATTGGGAAATTAATGTTTCACACTGATTTGCAAGAAACCATTACTTCACTGCAGCGAGGCAGTAAACTGGGATGGATTCTGTTGTTCCAAATTTAACCTGCATGGCTAAGTACCAAAGGGATGGATTCTGTTGTCCCAAATTTAACCTGCATGGCTAAGTACCAAAGGCAGTTTTGAGGAACTAAGTGAAGAATATGTTGTGATGCAGAGCTGGCCCAACAAGCAGCCAGGATTCACCTGAGGAGGAGGAAGACATTGCAGCTGAAGGGTGGTATGTGAGGGACCAGGGATGGAAGTCAGATTATGGTCAAGCTGATAAGCCTCCAGCAAAGGTGAAAAGCCTCCTCCAGGAGGCAGCTGCAGGTTTGTTTGGATGTTTGGAGGATGAGCTGAGGCCAGGGTTACCTTCCCTCCAGTCCTCTGCCTGCTGGGCTCTCCTCTGGGCCATCAGTCTGGCTCCCATGTTCCTGCGGCGCCGGGGCATCCCCTCTGCCCGTTCCTCTGCCTGGGCACGAGCTCTGCCCACTGCTGCTGCTGCTGCCACATTCTGCTGGTGTTCCTCATCAGCTGCAAAAAACCAAAATATTCCTGCTTAATCTCATCATTTCATGAGGTTTTCCCTTCTGAGCTATCAAACAGCAAAGACCCCAAAGTCCCTTCTCGCCCCCCTTCTTAAATATTTTTTTTTTATTTTATTTTCATTTTGTACTTGTATAACTCAGAAGATTCATCTGATTGAAACCTCAGAGCATGAACCCTGGAGAGTGGAATGTGTAACTTGTTATACCTGAAACAACACCTGATGAGCAAATGAGGGTCACAAATTAATGCTGAAGAGACACAGTTCGAGGGTAAGTTCACTCCACCCCCTGGATTTAAACTCCCACAAACATATAGAGGGGTACACAGGACACCAAAGGCCACGGTGGATGTTCCCTGCTTTTACTGCAGTTATTAATTAAGATCTGACAAATGAGGAATATCCTGACAGGAGCAGCTGGGAGGAAGGAATTGACCAGTTTCAGGGCTCAGCTCAGAAGTTTTCCATAGAAAACTCTCTGCCAGCTTTTCTTTTTGAAACCTCCTGTTGCCACTAACTACAGCAGTCATGCCAAAACGATCAGATAATGGTAAAATATCATCATCCTCCACACCTACTTTGCATATTCTGTTGATAAGCACAACTGATATTTGTGGACGTTGTTACTTGCTCAATTCTGCAAAAATATTAACTATTAAGCCTTAATTCAGGCCAATATTCAAATGGCCTCATGGAAAGCTGCAGAACTTCTCCTTTCCTTCAACTCAGGGCACGTTTTTTTGTGCTTTGCTGGATTATATTGCATCCCAGCAGGAGCACAAAATGCTTTCTACACTCTGCCAAGTCTCCAGCATCCTCTGATCCAAAGGAGGCCTTCCTAAAGAAATTAATATTAGCATATCTACGATCAGAAAATAAGCTTTGCTATGACTACAGCTACACAAGGATCAAAGGTGTGCCTGCAGCTCACCTCAGTGCAGCTCCAATCTTCAAAGCACCTGACTTTGGGGCTGATAAGGGCACAGGAGCTCAGCACGGGCTGAAAGCACAGGATTTGGTCAGCAGAGCCCTGGCCTGTGATCAGTCCCAGAGATCCCACCATCTGCTTCAAGGTTTGCCCAGTGTTATTCACAGCACCATGATGCTCATTTTGGATGCTGCAGGTAACACTTTCCTGCAAAGGCAGAGCAGCACAACACTTTCTGCTCACTGCTAAATGCCAGACACTCTGCAGGAACTTTTTATATAAATGCAGTATTTCTCTTACTAAGTTCTTGAGGTACACTGCAATTTAAACTTTCAGCATCCTTCCAGCTGCAGAAGTCAGTGTGTCTCTCTCAGTAATTCCAAAGGTGGTCCTGCCCAGTGGATCAACTGTGCAGTTCTAGCACTCATTCATTCTGGTTTTGGTTCCTGCTGTCCTGTGAAACAGAGACTGTTCTGCATTTTTGTGAAAGAGGAATCTATTTATAAGCCATGTATTTATTTCAAACCGCTGAGCTTAACCCTCACAGAGTGAAATGTGTGAGCCAAGCCCTCCTCTTCTCCCAGTTTAATTCTCTACAGGAGACTTGGTAATTCCTCAAAGTGACCAGTGTGAACAGGGCTCAGAGGGAAGCCAAACCCACCAAACCTGGCCCACGGCATGGCCAAACACACAAGGCAGTCGTTGGACTTGTCAGATCTCCATAATATTCACAAAAAACAAAAGGAGACCCCCAGACACTGCAGATTATCATTTGGTCCGAAAAAGATATGTTTTAATAAAGCTTTTTTTCTTCCTCTCTCTTCCTAAAATATTTATACTGACTGAAGTTTCTTTTTCAATAGCACACAGTCACTGGACATGGGTCCAGGTGGCCAAGGCAGCCAATGGTCCCTGGTCTGTGCCAGCCCAGGGCAGTGCCCATCCCTCATCCCTGTGCTGGCACTGCTGGGGCACCTCCAGCCCTGGGGGCAGCTCTGGGACC
>JAWWEE010000122.1:71941897-71953285 GCA_035221455.1 Xenops minutus
TGGGAGTGTCCAAGGCCAGGTTGGATGGGGCTTGGAGCACCCTGGGCTGGTGGAAGGTGTCCCTGCCCATGGCAGGGCATTGGAACTAATGCCCTTTAAGGTGTCTTCCAACCCAAACCATTCTAGAATTCTATGATTTTGTGACTCTCTGAGTTTCTGGCCTCATATTCCCAGCATTTGAATTCCAGAGGGCTGAAATTCCACCCAGATGTGCAGTAGGGCAGATATTTTATCTAGACCAAGAGCAAATCCAGTTGTAATCCTGTTTAACTTCATATGTTTCATAAGCCTCACTAGCACAATTTTTAAATCACCCTTTTTTTGCTAAAGGGAAGTAAAAATCCACAAGGAAAATCAACTTTCCCCCTTTCCACCCCTCCCAAAGAGACCAAAATGATAATGAACAACCCACACAGAATTTAAGAGATGGAGCTGCTTTTATCTCTAGTCTGGCAGGTAAGGTATTAGAATATTTTGGAGGGCCTGGAGAGCTACACTTTTATCACCAGGGATAAAAAAATGAGAGAAACCCAGGCTCTGGATAGACTTGTTTTGGGGACTTTGCTCTGAAGCATCTTGTTTTGACTTCATGGCCCATTTAAATGTTATTACATGGAGTCAAATAAATTGCCCAACAATCAGGACGTTCCTTCTATTGACCTCTGGGGGCCGAGGACAATGAAAGCTCTCGTGCTTAAATGAGGCTCTAATGAGAAGATTAATGTCTTTGGGAGTGCAGCTTGGCCCTCCCCCTGCCATGAGCTGGGTTTAAGGGCTCAGCTTTGCCGAGGCTGCTCCTCTCCAGCTGGTTTTCCCATGGAGAGCCTTGCTGGGAGCAAACATCTTCCAGCATCCTAAGCTTGGCTGGAGCAATCCCACTTGAAATGATCTCCCTGACCAAGCTGGTGGGTGAAGGGATATTTAATGCTGGAGGAAACAGCCGGAAAACGGCTTTGATTTTTTTATAATCTGTTTCTTTTAATTGATTTTTTTAATTGTTCTTGAGAACACAGATGGAGACATGACAGCAAAGCCAAGCAACTTGTTTACTGGGTGGTTGGTGGCTTCAAGGTGAGACCAGTCCTGCATGAGGTGTGGAGACAAAGCTCTGCCCAGTCTCTCCCTGGCTTTGCCTTGGCTCTGTAAAATAACATCCAGGGACTGGAGACACTGGTTTTTGCCAAAATGGAGTGCCCAGAACTGGACATGACCCACAAGACTGTGGTGGGTACAAGTGCATTGGTGGATTTTCATAGTGACAGCTTGAAGAAATCCATTAAATATCTGTTTCTAAGACTCTCTGTATCTGCTCCTGTATAAGCTCCAGAAAAGTTTTGTTCCTTCAGTTAAAACTTAAAATATCATTTTTAGGGCACTATAAGCAGATTGAGGTTTAAACTGACACGTTGTGATGGACAGGATGAATAAAACCTTTCAAGGAAGGGATGCCCCAGCCCTGGGAGTATCCAAGGCCAGGTTGGACAGGGCTTGGGGCAACCCAGGCTAGTGGAAGGTGTCCCTGCCCATGGCAGGGGGTGGAATGAGAAGGTCTTTAATGTCCTTTCCAACCCCAAACATTCTGTGATTCAGTGACTCTGTGAACTAACTGGAACATCAGAATCCTCCTGGTGAAGGACTCCAAGGACTGAGCGAAGCCACCCCGGACCCAGAGGGACAGGGAGAAGTGAGGAAAACATGGGAAAAGGGGTAGAAACCAACTGCACGTACTTTTTCTGTATTAAATGTGATAAGATTTGTGATTTCAGTTATGCCAACAATAAATCTGCGGCTTTATATGGAGAATAGAACACTTAGATTGGAAAAGCCCTTTAAGATTATCAAGTCCAACCATTATCCCAGCACTGCCAAGGCCACCACTAAAACATGTCTTTATCTATAAATATAAGGACTGTTTCAACTTTGCCCATAAAACAGCCTTTTTACTGCAGCACCATTAACTCTGCAGTGATTTTACCTGGTCAGAAATTGCATTTTGCCCACCCTGTCCCAGGCTATTGTGCCCTATGGGTGTGTGGCCATGTCTCCCACACCAAGGGTGGGCACATCCCAACTGCAGCCACACCCCAGTGTCCCAAACCTCCCACCAAAGCTGAGCAACCACCACTGCTGGAGATGTTCATTGACCTGGACAAAGCTCTGAGCAACCAGCTTTGACTTTAAAAATTGGCCCAAAGGGTTGGCCTGAAAACCTCAGTGGCCCCTCCCAACCTCAATCCTTCAGTGGTGACCTTGTGGGACTTGGAAATGGCAAAGAAACCACCGAGTCAAGGATATGAAGGAAAAAAATAAACCCACACAGACTTGCATTTAAGTCACTTTGAAATTCTCCAAGATCAGCCAAAAGTTCTGATTCGATCTGATTTTCCTCCTTCTTTTCTCAGTTTGCAGCCTCGACTTGCAGAACTGAACTAAAACCCGGGGAACTGTTAATTGGGAACTAAATGTCAACAGCAGTTCAGTGCAGAAGGAGTTTCAATTAAAAGCAATCTCTTCGTGCCATCCAAAGTAATATTTTCCCTCCTGGCTAAATTTTAAGTGAAGCACAAAGTGGCTGCTTGTCATTGCTTTAATGGGGTCTGAGCCATTGTGTGGGGAAACCTCCTTTCACTCAGAGGACGAGGAGCTTTGAATTCTTCAGGGCTGAGAGAGGAGGGGTTTGGTATGATTTGGTGAGTAGATTTTTGGGATGATTTGGTAGGAAGATTTTTGGTATGATCCGGCCAATTTGCTCTTCTCTTCTGGGCTGTGTGGGTGAGGAGTGAGGTGTGATAAAGACCACACCAAGGAGACTGTCTAAAAATCAGGGCTGGATGGGGCAGGAATGAGTGTTTCCCACCCTTTGCCCCCTCCTGGACCTCCATCCACCCCTCCCCAGGTCGGTGCTCAGCCTGGCTGTGGTATTTCCCCAGAATGGCTGAGCTGATGGGGATAACACACATGGCCAGAAGGTGCCCAGGTGCCCTCAGAAAGCTTCAGCTGGGTTTTTGGCCAGTTGATGCTGCCTGATCCACGTGGGTGGGACACCCAAGGGCAGGAATTTTGGAGGGTTTCCCAGAGGGAAGCAGAGATGAGAGAAATAAGATGGGGAGCTGGGTCTGTGGGTGTGGGACAGCTGCCACCAAGCCTGGTGACATCTCCTGGGGAAGGAGGGCTTCTTGCAGCAGGAGGGGTTTGGATCATTTTCCCTGATGCAATCCGGGATAAAGACCATGTGGCAGGAAGTTGTATATAGGATGAGAAAAAACAGCCTCAAGTTGACAAGGGAAGGTTTAAATTGGGTATTAGGGAACATTTCTTTCCAGAAATGGTTGTTCAGCCCTGGCTGTGTGGTTGTCCAGCCCCAGTTGCCCAGGGCAGTGGGAGAGCTACTATCCCTGGAAGGATTTAAAAGCCATGTGGATGTGGCACTTGGGGACCTGGGTTATTGGTCACCTTGGCAGTGCTGGGGGGAGAGTTTGACTTGGTGATCTTGGAGGGCTTTTCCAACCCAAGTGACTCTGTATGATGGAGGATCAGGGGAGGGAATTGGGGTGGTGCTTGGGTGGAGGTGGGTGGTGATGCTGAGCTGGAGGCACGTGTGGTGGAAGGGTGACTGCTGATAGCAGCCAAAAGAGTGGCACCCCTCACTTTGGCAGTAAAGGAGAACATCCACATGGTTGGACCTGAACTTGTGACTGCTGCTGCTGGGAGTAACTGGGGAGCAGGGAAATGTCCCCAGAGAAAAGCAGAATCAGCCTCCAAAGACCTGGCTTTGCATCCTGCTCCCCCCAGAGCCAGCCTGGATGGCTTTGCATCAATCCCTTCTCCTCTTGGTCCCCAGACAGAGCGAGGATGTCCCAGGGTGTCACCTTCCTGGCTCAGCGTAATCACCTCTAATCAAGTCTGCAGGTTCTTAAGAGCATCCCCAGGATTATTTTCCTGAAATGGTGTCTAAAACGCCCTAAAAGGAAGCGATAAAGGCGACAGCTGATGAATAAACAGCTCCTCATCAGTGGGAAATGGAGAAAATGCTCCAGAAAATGCCTGCTGGTTTAGGGCTTTCACGCAAAAAGCGTTGGGAGAAGGTTGTGGGGGCTGTGTCTTTGTGAGGTGTTCAAAAACAGGAGATCATTTTAGGAACAAAACCACCAAATGCTTCTTTGTGCGCCAGCTCTGCTTCCTGCTCTGCTTTCTGATCAGCACCAAAATGCACCTTAACATCAAATTCAGGGTACAAAGCTCATGGTGAGCAAAAGGGATTTGAAGGCACTCTCAGTTGTGTTGGGACCTACTTTTTTCATGGTTTAATTTTCCTTTAGCCATTAACAGGGACACGGGGCTGCTGCTGATGCCTGCAGGTCCCAGAGCTGCTCCTGGGCACAGGATGAGGAGGAGCAGACTGAGATGAGGAGCCTCCAGCCCATGACCCGTTCTCTCTCCATCTCCACCCCTGTTCTGGTATGCACAGAAAGTGCTGGAGCAAGTGAAAATATCTGTGCCCTAAATATGTGATTTGGAGTTTTTTCCCCTTTTTTAGTGAAAGGAAATCCCTTAGGATTGTGAAGATGTGGGAGGTAAAGCTGAAACTTGTGCCCAGTCCTATTGCTTTTTGTTTCACAGAATGAAGGAACTTCCAATACTGAGAAAATGTGAAGGCAGGCATTATTATTCTGGCACTTCTATTTATTTATTTATTTTAATCCATTAACCCCTTCATAAGCAAGCAGGAACAGCATTTCCCCTCTCCTTCTGATTGCTCACCTGTAAAATTAGTTGGCAGCCACAGCTTCCCTCACAGGTCTTGGGATCCTGCAGGGGATGGGTTACCCCAAGAAGCCCCTCATTTTCTGTGCTGATCTCTATTTCAGTTTTTTGTTTGGGTTCTTTTCCTCCCTCTTTATTTCAAAGGGGCTCACGAGATGAGCCTGGGTGTGTGACTGAGATTTATCTCTGCCAATGGTGTGTGCATTCAGCAACACCCATAAATCACTGTCCAAGTAGGTAAAGCATTAAGAACATGATCATTTCCATTTGATTTTGCCACAGAGCCTCCTGGAAGAGTCGTGTCAGGTTGCCTTTGGTGTTAAAAGACATAATGAAGCTGATAAAGAACTTCCACGAGGGGTTGGTGTCATGAGCAAATGTTGGTGAGACAGATGGTGCTTGGAGGATTGGATGGAGATAAACGATACCAGCAAAGTTCAAAAGCAGCCTGAGCAGTTGGTGCTTGTCCTTGTGACTCATGATGAGGATGTGCATTGCTCTGGATGGTGCCCTGGAGCTGTGTTTTCCATGGCAGAGTGAACCCTGTTTGTTTGGCATGTTGGTCTGGCAGAAAATGGTGGGGAATTGGGCAGCCCATCCCACTGTGAGCTGCAGGTCCTGGTGCTTGGTGTCGGTGTGATGTGAGCCCCTCTGCGGGCAGGGTCTGCAGGTAACTCTGTAAATCACCTCTGAGTCACAGGAGAGGGTTCTGCCTGTTGTTTTGGGAAGGTTCAGCTGTGCTTTCTGTCCATCTGTCCCCCATTATCCTTTTAGCATCATGCATGTGGTGTGCTCAGACACCAGGCTGGAGGCAGCGTGGATGGACACGGTCCCTGTGCAGCAGAGCTGGGCTTTCCAAGCCTTTGAGTTTGCACAGAGCAAAGGGCTCTCCCTCCAAACCAGGCAGGCAATTCCCTGCATTCCCAGGAACTTCCCATCCGACTTGCAGCCCCCTCTGTGGTTTGGTTTGCAAACAGGTACTTGTGGTTTTTAACCAATGTCCAAAAGAGGGGGGACACCCTCATTAAAGGTGTCTGGAAGTGTCCAAGGGCAGGTTGGACGGGGCTTGGAGCAACCTGGGCTAATGGAAGGTGTCCCTGCCCATGGCAGGGGGTGGAATGAGATGAGCTTTAAAATCCCTTCTGTCCCAAACCATTCTGTGGTTCCATGTGTGTAAAATCAAAGTAATTGGTATGACACCTGCTCAGAAAAAAACACAAACAAACCAAAACCAAACCCAAGAGCCAACCCAAACCCTCTCATTTTTGTATTCTTCAGGATCCTCACTTCCTTACAGCCTTGACAGGACAGCAAGATATGATCCAGCTGATAATTCACAGCAGCTCTGGCTGCAGGACCAGGGTCATGGAGGTGGCACAAAATTAGTGTCTTTTTTGACTGAGTATTTTTGACTTTTTTGTCCTTCCAGTGCCTCAAGGGGCTCCAGGAGAGCTGGAAAGGGACTTTGGACAAGGACATGGAGTGACAGGACACAGGGAATGGCTTCCCACTGCCAGAGGCCAGGAATAGATGGGATATTGGGAAGAAATTCTTCCCTGTGAGGGTGGTGATGCCCTGGCACAGGGTGGGCAGAGAAGCTGTGGCTGCCCCTGGATCCCTGCGAGTGTCCAAGGCCAGGTTGGACAGGGCTTGGAGCACCCTGGGCTGGTGGAAGGTGTCCCATGGTGTTCCCATGGCAGGGGGATTGGAACTTGGTGAGCTTTTAAAACCCCTTCCAACCCAAATCATTCCCAGGTTCTGTGATTCTGTGGCCTGGGAGCACTGAGCTGTGTGGAGGCTCCACCTGCAGAAGGGTCATGGCCAAGCAGAGTTTCACCAGTGTCACCAACCCCTCAGCAGTTCAAGCAGGCTGAGGGCACTGGGGTGTGTGAGAGAGCAGAGCATTGAGGGTGCAGGATCTGCTGGGCTCTTTCAGGGGTTTTAGGTCATTCCCATGCCATACAGATGTGGCTGTATGATGTCTCTTTTGTAGGACCCTTAGTCAAAGCAGTGGCACCTCAGCAATGACCCTCCTTCTCATTGCTGGGGACTTGTGGTCACTTCTGGTCTGCTGCTGCCAGTACCCATGCAGGGAGGAAGGACAGACTCAGGAGAGACAGATCAGGTGTCCTCTGCCACGGGTAAGTTGTGGCCAAGTCATGCATGGGATCCAACTCCTTGAACTGTAAAATCTTAGTGTCTAAGTCCAACTCATCTTCTAGAGGCAACCTGTGACTTGGTATTAACAGAGCTACTCACCAGCCTTCCTTGGGGACACTCAGGAGCTCAGAGGACAGGACAAGAAATGGACTGGGCAAGTTCTGCCAAGGTAACTCCAGTGAGGGACCTGGGTAAGGCAGGGCTGTTTGTCACTGCCCCAGAGCTTTGCAGATCTTACATGGTCCTGAAGCCACCCACTGTGGGCTACTATCAGACTTGGGTGTAGGCAGACCTTTGCTTGCCCCAGGGGAGGTTTAGGTTGGATATTAGAATGAATTTCTTCACTGAAAGGGTTGTCCAGCCCTGGCACAGCTGCCCAGGGCAGTGGTGGAGTGCCCTGGAATGCAGATGTGGCACTTGAGGACATGGTTTAGTGGTGGCCTTGACAGTGCTCAGTTAACAATAGGCATTAATGATCTTAGAGGGCTTTTCCAACCTAAATGATTCCCTGATTCTGCTGCCTTGTCTTGCCAGTGGTGAGATGTGCAGAGCTCACCACAGCCCTGCCCATCTCCTGCCTCTGAACACGCACACAGGGGACACCCAACACGCTCAGCCTCTCCCAGGGGCCTCCATGAACCCCTCCCATGAATATCCTGGGCAACTTTTAGCCCTGCTTTATTTGGAGCATTCGTGAGCCTTTCCCTCATGGTGATATGCCATCCAATTTCGATGTCTAATGAAGGAACAATCATCTCTTTGCTCCCCTTTCAGAGCAGCCGAGGCTTTCAGTAACATTATCCTGCCATGTTTTGACATCTGGCTTGTCAGGAAGAACATTATCTACCACGGCATGTTTTTTTCCCTGAGCAAAACTTTGACATGAATTCCCTGGCAGGCTGGATAGATGCTGCTGAGTGCAACACCTCCCGTTCCAGATAGTAAACATGCTCCCAGACACAAAATTTGGAGCCTCTGTTGTATTCCCAGGCCAACTGAGATGGGCAGTGTTGACTGACCACCCTCGGACTGTGCCATAAATCCCAGGAATCTTGTGGGTCCCTCTTTGGTGTAGTGTCTGGGGACAGGCTGATTTTCTTTGGTGTCACCACCACCATCCACCAGTGTGGGGTCTTGCTGACATTGAGACACCCTCACCATGGTGTCCACAGTGCAGGGGTGTGATTTGGTGGCCTGATCATTGTGCCAGAAGCCACATGAGATGCCCTCATGTAAATGGGGGTCTGGCAGGTGGAACACGGGTGGGAAAGGTGGGTTTTCCAGCTAGGATTGGACATCCAGGGCTTCTTGTCATCTACGAGCTTTGCTGTTGCCATGTTTTTAATCAGTGATTTTCACCTCTGTGGATGGAGCTGTATCCGTGGGGTATTTCCCAACCTCTGATGGACCACCAGCAGAAGACTTGTTTGTCTTTCCACCTTTTATTTTTTAAACTTGCTCCAGAACAGTGGAGCATCTTCCCACCCAGTCATCTTCCTGCCCAGCTTTTCTGGGACTCGCAGCCATCCCGCTCCCTCTCTGGCAGCAGTGCTGCTTTCAGGAAGGATTTCAGATCTCCAGTGACTTCCACGGACTCCCAGCGTGTTCCTGGCCCCCTTCCACCCCTCCCTGCACCCTGGGCCAAGTGCAGCTGAGTTGGTGTCTTTGGTCCCTTGCCACTTTATCCTGGAAGGCCTCGGTGGTGCAGGGATTTGCCAAGAACAGGGATCTCAGGAGCATCTCTGCCAAGTCCAGATGGCACTTCTACTTCCCTTCTCCTTCAAGCTCCTATCCATGCCCTGGGCAGCACAGAGTGTCTCCAGAACCTTTCTGGAGGATGGCTGTGAGTTCAGGCTAAACCCCCACACCCTTCTGCCCACAAACACTGTTCCACATCAACCCTTCCCATCAAACTGGGCTGTCTCTTGTTATCCCAGCAGCTTCAGAAGGGAGCTGGCAGATGGGTCTCCCCCAGGTCTGATCGTTGGAAGTCGTTCATTTTCCAGCCCTCTCCCACTTGGGAGTGTGGATGCTCAGAGGAGAATTTCAGGGACATCTTTCATGGAATCATGGAATGGTTTGGGTTGGAAGGGACCTTAGAGATCATTTAGTCCCAACAAGGACACCTTCCACCAGCCCAGGTTGCTCCAAGCCTCGTCCAACCTGGCCTTGGACACTTCCAGGGATCCAGGGACAGCCACAGCTTCTCTGCCCAACCTGTGCCAGGGCCTGCCCACCCTCCCAGCCAAGGAATTTCTCCCACTGTCTCTTAACTTTCTTGGTAAAACCTTTGTTGGATGGTCTGCAAGGGGCAGGTGTTGATGGCTGAGTGAATACAGCATACAGATACGCCTCTTCTGAACCCCTTCCTCTTCCCTTGAGGTCTTAATTTTCCTATAAAAACCTCCAGATGCACATAAAGATTTGAGAAATACGTGCTAGGATTTGGGAGTCAACACAGCCAGGAAGCCTCCCAGAGGGAATGTTGGCACCCAGGGCTCTCCTGGGTGTGCTGTGAGCCTGGCAGAGCTGCTCAGAGGGCACTGGATGGCCACACTCATCCCAGGGAATGTAACTGCAAGACTGGAAAGGAATGTGATGTGCCAGGGGGTTTTATTGCTGGTGGTGGGGCCAGCACAGCCTTCAGCAGCACCACTGTGGTCTGTCCCCTCCTTTGCAAGACCCCAAAATCTCAGCTCAAAGCAGAGAGAAAATCTTTTTCTCCTCCTCCACCTTTTCTTGGGTTTGTTGGTGTGTTTGGAGTGGGAAGGGGAGAGCTTTACCCTCTCCAGCAGGGGTGATGGCAGCAGGAAACCATCTCCTCCTGGACAGACTGGGGAGGAAAAGGTTGGGGAGCAGGAGGGTAAAAATGTTGTTAAAGTCTCTGCAAGAGCAATGTGTGGTGGTCCAGAGGGAGCCCAAGGGAGCTGGGTTAATCTCTCCTGGCTGTGAGGTTTTAGATTCCTTCCAGTGCCTCCCCTTAGGGATCACTCCTCTTTTCTGCCTTTTTGGAGATAAATCCATTATACTGATACAGAGAGATCACCATCCTGGGGCTGCTGGGGCCATGCACACCCCGACTGACCCCATTACAGCCTTCCAGTGCTTACAGGGGGATTATAAAAAGAAAGAGAGTGACTCTTTACATGGATAGACAGTGATAGGACAAGAGGGAATGGCATTAAGTTGAAGGAGGGCAGATTTAGATTGGCTTTTGGGAAGGAATTGGTGGCTGGGATGGGTTGGGCAGAGAAGCTGTGGCTGCCCCTGGATCCCTGGAAGTGTCCAAGGCCAGGTTGGACAGGGCTTGGAGCACCCTGGACTGGTGGAAGGTGTCCCTGCCATGGCAGGGGGTGGAACTGAATCATCTTTAATGTCCCTTCCAACCCAAACCATTCCATGACCGTATTACCACAAGTCACCTTCTGGCTGCAGATGCCCCCTGGGTACCTGCACTCCCAGAGCTGTCCCTCCCGTGTCCCCAGGGGGGACACAGCCCCCAGGCAGAGGGGTTTCAGTAGGGCTGGTGTGTGGGGCCAGCTGTGTGTATCTCCTTGCCCTCCAGCGTTTGCATCCAGGGAGGTTTTGTTCTGTCTGAAGCTTCTCCCACTCACCAGCTCCGAGTGTTTTCTCCTCCTAACGAGATGTGAAGGCAGGCAGGCCCTTTGCTGGTGCACAGAGCTATTTTGGGCTGCAGAAGGATTGACTGTAGCTCCTTCTAATTGCATAAGCATTTGTATAATTCATTGGCACTGGGTTTCATCACTGGGAGCCCGGGCACACGGAATAGAAAAGAACTTGTGCGTTTCCTCTCCGTCCTTTCTTTCCTCTCCAGCGACTGTTCTGCGGGTTTGGTGCCAGGTCATATCTCCTCTGTTGGCAGGAAACGCTCTGTTTTATCCTTTTCCCAGCTTCTTGAGAAGTTCAGGGCAAACCCGGGAGGATCTGAGAAAGTCTTTCCTCCCACAGATTGCAAAGCACATGCCTGGGAGCGGCGGATCGGTAGCTAAAAGCCAAACAGCCGGAAAAAACTCCCAGGGAAGGGCTTAGAAAATGACACGGGTGGGATAGATGCTGGGAATGACTCACACAGCCAGAGCTTTGGGATATCCAAACCCTTTGCAGACAACAGTGACAAACAAACCTGCAGCCACCCCTCCCTCTTGGGTGACACATGGGCTGGGGACACTCGGTGCCCAGGGATGCAGAGGGAAGGGTGGCACCAGGGAGACCTTGTTGTGACCTTTCAGTACTCATAGGAAGGATGGGGAAAGGCTTCTCTGTGGGTCTGTAGCAATAGGACAAAGGGTGGTGGTTTTGAACTAAAGGAGGAGGGATTTGGACTGGATATTGGGAAGAAATTTTTTATGGTGATGTTGGTAAAACACTGGCCCAGGTTGGGCAGAGAAGCTGTGGCTGCCCCTGGATCCCTGGAAGTGTCCAAGGCCAGGTTGGATGGGGCTT